>CM053410.1:44293408-44352536 GCA_028644305.1 Xerus rutilus
ATTGAGATCGTCATCACTACCCTTGGTGCATGTATGAAAACACAATTGGTGTAACTTTATCTGGTTTGCAACCAGAGAAATGGAAAAACTGAGCTCTATATATGTGCTATGACTTGAAATGCAATTAAATAAACTAATAAAAAAATAGAGATATAAAGGATAGGAAAAAAAATAATACTCTGCCTTATAAAAAAATTTTTTTGGTACTGGGGATTGATCTCAGGGGTACTCGACCACTAAGCCACATCCCCAGCCCCTATTTTGTGTTTTATTTAGAGACAGGGTCTCACTGAGTTGCTGAGCGCCTCGCCATTGCTGAGGCTGGCTTTGACCTTGCGATTCTCCTGTCTCAGCCTCCCAAAGTGCTGGCATTACAGGTGTGCATCACCGCGCCTGGCTATAAAAAATTATTTTAGATGGTGCTATAGTTTTCATCTTGAGTATCCTCCAAGGGCCCCTGTGTGAAAGGCTTGGTTTCTAGCTTGGCACTATTGGAAGGTAGCAGAAACTCTAAAAACTGGTTTGACTTATTGATAGGTCTTCCAATCATAGGGCGCATGCCCTTGAAGGGGACAGTGGGACCTCAACCCTCTCTCTTCCCTTTTTTTTTTCTTTCGCAGACATGAGGTGAGTAGCCTTGCTCCACTACATGCTCACCACAGGCCCAAAAGCAATGGCATCAACCAATCATGGACTGAAACCTCCAAAACTATGAGATGGGGCTGTGGATATAGCTCAGTTGGTAGAGTGCTTGCCTTGCATGCACAAGGCCCTGGGTTCAATCCTAGCACTCCCTCTTTTCTCTCTCCTCTCTCTCTCTCCCCCTCCCCCCTTTTCCCTCATCTCCTACCAGGCTGCCATGAGCTGAAGGGCTTTCCTCCACCATGCCCTTCTGCTGTGATGTTTCTGCCTGGGAGCCAGCTGATTATGGATTGCATCCTCTGAAACCATGAGCCAAAAGAAATATTTCCTCCTCTAAGTTGTTCTTGTCAGGTATTTTGTTCACGGTGATGAAAAGCTAACACAGGGTGGTAATGGCTCCCCCTCATTTCTAGAGTTTGGAGCTTCACCTTCCCTGTTGTTTCCTTAACCCTGTCCTTCCTCTCAAAGAGTCCTTTACTGATACTGCCCTCAATTACCCCCTCCCTTACCTGAGCCAACAAGAGACCTGAAGGCTGGATTCAAGTTGCATTTCCCTAAACGTTCTGGATACAGTCTAGCACATCAAGAGATGGTTGATTAAGCCTTGGCTTCCTATAACACCTCCCTGGAATTAGTTTGGCCTAGAAAAATTATAAAGGACATGCTACTAGTTTCTGCATAGTTGTTCAGGAGAAGTATTAAAAGAAAATTTTCTCAGTAATGCTCCTGTGAAATGTCTGGCTTTAAGCAATGCAACTTTCTCATGACTTCTCCAGAATGAATATTTGCAAAGTGTGTTCCTAAATATAACTACAGGAAGTGACCTGCTGTATAGAATTACTGGATGTAACCAATTAAATTTTGCAGGACATTTGCTGATTCTTTTTTAGAACTAGGTTTCAGACAGTGGCTAAAATAAGTGTCTATTGAGGCCACTCTCATTTTATGACCAAAGAAGTAAAAGAAGGAGGGAGGAAAAAAAACCTGTATCATCAGCATACAGAAAATCTGGTTTATTTAAAACAAGTAAACAAACAAAAATAAACTCTATAACAAGGAGGTGTGTACCTGGATCATCCAAAAGCAATTTAGAATCATTAAGCTTAGATTTAAAAAGGAACACAGCTGTCTTCATGTTTCAGTCAGCTTTGAGTCCAAGTGACCAAAAGACCCAACAAGAACAACTTAGAGGAGGAAAAGTTTATTTTGGCTTCAGAGCTTCAGTCCATGATCATCCATCTCCACAGCTCTGGGCCAAGGTGAGGAGGAACATCATGGTAGAAGGGCATGGCAGAGGGAAGCTGCTCAGTTCATGATGGCCAGGAAACAGAGAGAGAGAGAGAGAGAGTTCTACTTTCTGGGGACAAAACATAAAACCCAAAGGCACACCCCTAGTGACTATTTCCTCCAACCATGCCCTACCTGCCTATAGTTACCACCCAGTTAATCCTCTTAAGTGGATTAATCCACTGATTTGGTCACTACTCTCATAATCTGTTTCACCTCTGAACCTCCTTGCATTGTCTCACACACAAGCTTTTGGGGGACACCTCATACCCAAACCATAACAGTTCAAAATGGATAGCTGACCTATTAGGAAGTCTGACTGATTCCTGAAGTAAATTGAAAAGGAACAATAAGGGGCTGGTGACATGGCTCAGTGGTAGGATGTTTGCCTGGCATGTGTGAGGTTCTGAATTTGATCTCTAGCACTGTAAAAAAAGAAAAAGAGAAGGGCTGGGGTGGGCTCAGTGGTGAAGCACTTGCCTAGGATGCACAAAGCCCTTGGATCCATCCCCAGCACAGCAAAAATAAAATAAAACAAAAAGCCACAGTCACTGAGAGTTCACACCACTTCACAGAGTGAAAACTAGAGAACCTACAAATGGGTTCTATATTTTCCTTAACAGACTTGCTCATAAGAGAAGAATGTAAGAATGATCAATAAAAATGGAGAAATACCTAAAACACAATTGCACCCCATAGAGGATACTTGGCCTGAGAAACACAGACACCTCATGATTTAAGAAAGAAAACATGAAATTGAGACACAATGTCTAATAAACTGAAGTCACTTTTAAATGGTGAGGTCCTCCCAGTTTAAAGCATAATTAGCGAAAAAGTGATGGAGAAGGAAAATATAGCCTAATCAATCATTTATTTTAGCTATCAAAACTTGGCTGGCCACTCAATGAGGCTGGCACAAAACGTTCCTTCCTTGAGTTGGCCTTCACCATGAAGGGAATGTGGAAATTTCCAGTGAGTTCTGCTTCTGCCTCGTTCTACAGCCTATGTCCTCTCAGCACCTGCAAGAGCGGCTGAGGCCCTCACATGCAGGCTTAGCAGAGAACAGGAGACCAAGTGTGCCGTGCCAACCCTCACCAGGGACAGGAATCACATTAGCAGCCCAAACCTACCAGCTGATGCAACTTGGATTGAGTTTTGCCTCCCTGGGCTTGGTCTCTAGAAGTCTAGAGATAAGTCCTGGGCATCTGTGAGGCCCTCTGCTGTCCTTCCTGCTCCTTCTATGCTGTTGTGGTTCACACCGCTGGGCTCCTTTCTTAGCCACCAGTCCAGCATACGTCTCGCTTGCTATAACCAGAACCTACCTGTTGGGGGCCCCATACTCTGCTTAGCTTTTGTGTATGCCTCCCCAGGGTCTTGGGCCCCTTACCCTTTCCCCATCTCCTTTCTTACTACACCAACTGGCTAGAATCCAGCTGACTGCAATTGTTTGAAAACCTGGAATGGATACTTCCACCAATTGCTTCCCCTCTGTTGGGTCCTGCCTGCTAAATGCATCAGACCTGTTGGTTCTTGTTCAAAGACCACCCAGCAGGACCTCTGAGTCTGTAGCCAGATTAATTTCCCCCACCTATGCCTAGCCTCAGGCCAGGAACGTAAAAGTGACCCAACCCCCTTGTTGATCAGCATCCCATATGGACCCTGTGTGCTTGCTCCCATCTGGTCCTGCCTCTGGCCAGAAGCAGCACACTGGGGGAAAAGGGACTGCAAGAGGGCACGCAAAAGGGTCCGCAAGATAATTTCAATTATCTGCTATGGCCCCAAGACCCAAAAATCACAGGTGGAACTTCTTAAGCCAATGGTCCTGCTCCTCAAGAACATCCAACCATTCAATAACATTATGGAAGTTTCTCAAATTCACTGATAGGTTAGGGAATGTAAAGGAGGGTAATAACAAGATAGCATTTCACACCAAACCAACTTTATAATAATAAATTACTAAGGGAGAAGCAGAGAAAAGAACTCCTACCCATTGCCGAGAACAATGTGAAATGGTACAGTCTTTGGAAAGCAGTCTTATAATACCTATTTTTAATGAAAAATATTAAAAACATATGTATTGCATTTTATATAGCATATACGTATATATATTATGTGTGTATGGATATTATAATATTATGTATACATATATGTATTATATATAAATTGTATATGTATATATATAAAATCTCCTTCACCTAGCAATCCCCTCTAAGGACCTATGCCACTGAAATGAAGGCATCAGTAGGTAAGGATATATATTCAAACACTGAGATGGCAAAAAAACCTGGAAATACACAAGTGCCCATCAATAAACACATGATTGAATAAACTTTGATAAATTCAAATTGTAGAATATTATGCAGCCCTGAGTTGGATCTATGCCAATTAACTTAGTCAGTGAGAAAGGTAAGATGCAGAGAAACGTAATGCCATAACCAAGACATTCCCTAAAAAGGTATTTGTGCTTGCATCTGATTTTCTGAACAGGGAGAAACACATGAAGGCTGTATACCAGGCCACTAACACCAATGACTCTGAGGCTGAAGGGGACCAAAGTGGGAACGAAAGGCAAGTGCCCATGGCTGGAGGGACTAGGTAAGCAATTAAAACCACGACTTCTTAAAAGTGATGGCAAAAAGAACACATAATGGAATTCCATATAACTCCATTTGTGTAAATTATACATATGTGTGTCCATAAAACATACATGAAGGTATAGTCACCAGAAGGCTACTGGAGATGAGCCCTAGGGAGTTTCCTTAACCTGTCCTGTATTGTTTGCATTTTTACAGTGCAAATTATTCATATAATCAGGAAAATACTCCCCAAAGCTCTTTTACTTTCCTCTCCCCACAACCCCATTTGCTTCCAACCTGCTTCTTCCCCTGATTTTCTAATTCTATGATCACTCACTACTTCTGACCACACTAGTCACATCACAGAGGTGGCTGCCCATTGCACCGGGCTCCACGTTCACTAGTTTTGATGATGTACATAAGCTCTCTCTTCTCTCTCTCTCTCTCTGATTCTCACTTCCACTCCTGCCCACGTCTATTGAGAAACTGAGCCTCCCCCCTCTGAACATCCACATAGAAAGCTGAGGTCTCTGGGGCTGAGGCTGTGGCTCAGTGGCAGAGCGCTTGCCTTGCACGTGTGAGGCACTGGGTTCGATCCTTAGCACCACATAAAAATAAGTAAACCAAATAAAGACACTGTGTCCATGTATAACTAAAACATATTTAAAAAAGAAAAGAAAGCCGAGGTCTCGCTCCAGAAGACCCCATCAAGCCAGTGTCTTTACTGGACACTTGGGCGCTGAGCCTGGGCTTGGGAGTCACCTGCCTGAATTCTAGCAGTGACAATGGGGGTGTCACAAGAGAGCAAGGAGTCTGCTCAATCATCATCTCAGGAGTCGGATTCTAAGGAATCTCTCCTAACTTCTTCCTTCCAAGGAGTTAATATAGCCTCTAAATCCTCATGTGAACAGAAAGCTGTTTATGAACAGCATGCCAATTTGCTAAAAGAACTTTTGTTGTTGTGACTGTTTAAATTGGAACTGTCCTTCCTTCCACTGCCCATAGCACCCCCCCCACCTCCGCCAAGTTGTGCCAACACAACAGCCCCAGAGTCCCAGAGCCAAAAACACAACTCAATGCAAGGGCAGCAGGGGCAGGGGCAGCTATCCTGTGTGAGGGAACAGAGCCAGGCTATTTGGCTCTGGTACTTATTTGCATATTCTTTTTCCATAAATTTACATGTTGGCCTCAAGAGCCCTAACTCTGAGTATTTAAAATCAAATTTTGTGCAACCTCCTGGAAGTATGTACCCAGTTGGCCTCCCTTCTTGGTCTGAGCCCAGGGAAACTTCTACCCTGTTGAAAAGTGCTTCTTAGGCAAAGCGCCCTGGCCCCACACTCCTGAAACTGCTCCCCAGGGAAGTTCCTACCTTAGCCTGCAGTAGCTCATCCAGTCACCGGAAGTGGCTCCCCAGACTCAGAAGCTACAGTGAGGGTATGGCCAGGGTGGCCGCAGTCCTGGTAGGACACATAGGTTGTATGTGCAAAGCACGGCTTTAGCTATTGCCCCCAACACATAACACTGGGTGCCCAAGGGAGGGCACCTCCGTAGATCACTGTGCATAATACCCACCAGTCCATGTGAGCACCTCGGAAGCTGGAACCACACCTTGCTTACTCATGGTTTTGGCTATTTTAAAGACCTCTTAGGTTCTGTTAGGGACAACAATTATGTGCAGTTGTCATTCCACCCAGCTCTTTAAACTTGCAAGAATTCTCAATGTGATTTGCAATAGGGAGGGTATAAAAGGAGCAGAGAGCAAGCTGGAGTCAAAGCAGTAGAGTCAGTCTTCACTGAGCAAATACTGCCCAGGCAGACAGCATATCTGGTGAACTGTACATATGGTTATTTTGCAATCGACAGAGAAGGAGACCCTGGGTATTTCTTTTTCTATGTTTTATTAGTCATTCTAATTAGACATAATAGTGGGGTTCATTGCTATGTATTCATACATGCACATAACATAATTTGCTCCATTTCATTCCCTCAGTACTCTCCCTTTCCCTCCCCTCGTCTCTCCCACTAATCCTGTTCCTCTTCTCTACTGATCACCCATGTGTTTATTTTTTAATTGGTGCATTATAACTACATATCAAAGTGGAGAACATCATACTAAGTGAAATAAGTCAGATTCGAAGTCAAGGGTCAAATTTTTCACTCATATATGGAAGCTAGAGAAACAAAAATGATTTTAAAAGAGGGAGTCTCACAAAATACATAAGGGAGAAGAGTACACGCTGAATTGCTTTGCATGGTCTTATTTTAGATAATTGGTGCAAGGATCTTGTCTTTTTGAAAAACCAAATAAAAATGGAAACAGATGAAAAAATATAAGGGAGAACAGTAGAGTAGAGGAAGGGGTTGGAGCGGGTGGGAGGAGGAAAGAGAAGTGGGGGGTAATGGGGAATGAAGTCAACCAAATTGTGCTGCGTGTACGTATGAATATAGCACAATGAAGCCTCTGGGGATTTCTTTGGGCAAAGATTCCTCCAAGTTTCTAGCTATCCAGATGAAGCCAAATAAATTTCAAGATGCATTGCAGAGAACCCTACCTTGGGAATTAGAGTTAAGTATGGGAGTCATCATTCATGCAATAAATTAAATTGAGCACCTATTATGCAACAGTCTCTGTGTTGCAAAGTATACACTGCAGTATTAGTTTCCTATTGCTGCTGTAATGAATTATCACAAAGTCAGTAGCTTAAAGCTACACAAATTTATTATCCCACAGTTCTGGAGGTCAAAAGTCTAAAATGGGTCTCATGGAGCTAAAATCAAGATGTCAGGGCTACATTCCTTCTGGAAGCTTCCAAGGAAAATCTGTTTCCTTTCCTTTCCCAGCTCTCAGAGGCTGCCTGCATTCCTTGACCCAAGTTTCCAGGCAAGCAATCACATCGCTCCAAACTCTGCTTCAGGAGTCAGACCTCCTCTGGATCTCCTGCATCCCTCTTTCACTAATAAAGACCCTTATTAGTGATGAACCCATTGGTTCATTCAGATCATTCAAAATAAGCTCCTCATCTCAAGATTCTTAATCACACCTGCAAAGTCCCTTTCGCCATTCACATTCACAGGTCCCAGGGATTAGGATGCTGACTACTTGACGGGCCACTACTCATCCTTGTACAATTGGTGAGCACCATAAACAAGGAAAGATCCACCAGCTATGGTCTGGCTACAGAGTTCAGGGGTTCCAAAAGGAAATAACTCTAAGTACAAACGATAGTGGATTGCCAGCTTTGATGGTGCACGCCTATAATCCCAGCAGCTTGGGAGGCTGAGGCAGGAGGATCCCAAGTTCAAAGACAGCATCAGCAACGGTGAGGTGCTAAGCAACTCAGTGAGACCCTATCTCTAAGTAAAATACAAAATAGGGCTGGGGATGTGGCTCAGTGGTCGAGTGCCCCTGAGTTCAATCCCTAAGTATCCCTCCCGCCAAAAAAGGATAGCAGATCATTCACAACTTGTGATAAATCACAACTTCTGTGTCTTCTATTTCTCTCCCCACTAAGGGCACTTTGTAGAGGTATTTGAAGCTCGTGCTTGCAGGACTGAGAGCAGCCTTACTCCTCCCCCACCAGGAAGACAGAATTACTAATCAGACTGCAGAACCTCGGCCAATCTTGCTTCCTGGTAGGCAATCTTGCTTCCTCTGCACTAAAAGGTTAGTAACTTCTTATTAATCTTTAATCTTTATTATCTAGATGTCCTTCAGAAGCATCTCAGGGGAGAAGTGACTGGGCCAAGGTCAACTGCAAACTGTGTTCCCCCATCTCTAGCTTCAACATCATCTCAACATGCAAATTTCGCCCCAAGCCCCAATGAGGCTTTTGCTCCTAAATGACTGAAGAACAACTACATATTACCATACCTGGTGCAAAACAGACCTTTGATGAATGAGCAAATGAATGGATGCTATCTGCACCCCCACCCCAAAGCTATGTTCTTTTCTTTGGTGAACTTGTACTTTCCCACCAGGTCCACTGCCATTTCTAGACTCCTACCTGGACATCACTTCACTGTGACTTCAGCTTCAGACTCCCAGGTTCCTCCCCTGCTTCCTCCAGAACTTCAAATTCAACATGTTCAGAATAGAATTCATCAACCAAACTCCCCAAAAATCAGTACTCCTTAGGTAGAAAGCTTCCAAACCCCAAAAGAGTTACCTTTTAACTCTTTTCATCTATATGCCATTGATTTGTCAAGCTACCTAGCCCATCCAGCCCTGGACCTGCAGACTGGCATACGCTGATCTGGGAGCAGCAGCGGGTGCTCTGACCATCTCCTAGGACACTCCTTTCCTCTCCCCACAACCCCATTTGCTTCCAACCTGCTTCTTCGTTCATTTCTGTGCCACCCAGAAACAAATCCTAGGCTCTGGGGGCCTCTCTCCTTTCCCAGGCTCCATCCCTTTCAAAAGCGGAGGTAACACATACTATCCCAAGTTTTTGAGTTTCAAGTTCTCCTCAGGGCTCTGACCCAATTCACTGCTTGGTTTTCATCATAACCTTTGGTCCTGGGTAATGGATGAGCAGCCTTAGACACACAGAACCCAGTCCCTGCCAGAGACTGTTTACCCAACTTCTGCCCACCCCTAATCCCTACTCGAGCTTCCCAGGCCCAAGTAAGTGATTGGTCAGTTACTCTTATACCACTTTAACATTCCCTACTCCAAGTTCACACTCCATGGCCAAGCCCAGCCAGACCACTTAAGAGTTCTTCCCAGCACATCCTGACTGTTTGGATTAATCCATCTTTCACCTTGTCTTGATGTGTCAACATGCTCATATAAATGCACTTCTTTGTGATGCTCCCAATCAGATGTCACCTCAGGATGGGACTGTAGCTCAATGGCACAGCACTTGCCACCCATGCATTAGGTCCTGGGTTCAGTGCTCAGCACCACAGAGAAAACATGTGACCTTGATTTAAACCTCCACCATAGACCTTTGCTCTGATATTAAATTATTATCTTAGACTGTACGATCTCTGAAAACTAGGCCTTTGTCTTATTCTCTGTATACCAGGTAGCTAACAAGTGTTGCTCAATAAATATCGATATAATTAAGCACAACTGGTTTCCCTAAAGGGCCACCTAGCAGGCTGGGGTTGTGGCTCAGTGGTAGAGCACTTGCCTAGCACATGTGAGGCACTGGGTTTGATTCTCAGCACCATATCTAAATAAATGAATAAAGGTCCATCAACAACTAAAAAAATATTTTTTTAAAAAAAAGGGCTACCTAGCACAGGCCAAAAATATCATGCATACTGGCAAAGGCAAGAGATTATCTGATTTATGAATTAAACATGGTCTGTGATTCTCTTTCGCATCTCCCTGTTGCTTCTTGCCCTTTGGCCACTCCAGTCCTTATTAACTCCTTCAGGGAACGTTGACTGGACAAAGAACATGCTATGACAGAAATTCCTCCCTTGGCAGGAGGGGCATGGCATGGCATGGGGAGTGGTAGAAATGCCTGGATTTAGGATGCGCTTCTCTTTAGTTTTTAGATTACAATAAATGTACAGCTGCTGGTCATGCTGCCATCATGAGCCCTCAGACTGAGATCTTGAATGTCCCCCAAAGGCCCATGTGTTAGAGGATTGGCTGCCAGCCCATGGCACTATTGGGAGACAGGGGAACCTTTAAGAGATGAAGCCTAATGGGAGGAAGTTAGGTCATTGGGGGTGTGTCCTTGAAGGGAATGTTGGGACCCCAACCCCTTTCTGTCTCTCTCTTTGCTTCCTGGCTACCACGAGGTGAGCAGCCTCTTCCAACACATGCTCCCTCCATGATGCGCTGCCACAGGGCCAAAGATGATGGCACCAAGTGATCATAGACTGGAATCTCTAAACAACTGCCAAAATAAACCTTTCCTCCTTTAAATTGTTTATGTTGGGTACTTTGTTACAGTGATGAAAGGCAAACTAATACACGGCCTAAATTGAATCAGGGCCTAAACCTCACTAACCTCCGTACTTTGGAAATAGGCACATTAGGAGCATTATGGGGGAACTGTGCAGCTTCACCTTGAGAGCCGTTGAACAAGCTGGGAACTGTTGGCTTTGCATCTTCCACAGCAGATTCTGCAATAAGCGTACAATCTTGTAACAGTGCTAAACAGAGAGCAAGGGCAGAGGCGGGCCAAACCAGGTCTCTCTATCACCTCTTTCTGAATTTTCCTTCTAGAACTGGGTCAGTTACTTCTGGGGGAACCAAACAAAGATCAGATGTCAAACAAGCAAGATCTACTGAAGAAACACAGGATGGGTGACAGAGCAAGGAGAGGTAGGGCAAAGAGGGAAGCAGAAAGAAGAGAGAAAGAAGGCAGATCAAACATGGTAAGGAGAATTGAACATCCACATACAGTTTTTCTTTGGAAAAGATTTTCCTCCTTCCTGTGTATTTCTTTGCCTTTCTTGGTGGTCACTGCTCCAAATGATGGGGCAGCCTCCACCACCACCCACAGACATCCTCGCCAGGACCCAATATTTCCATTAGCCCTACTGAATCCCACAGAGACCTCAGCCACTGTCCACCAAAGGTGCATTGGAAGTACAGTAGCCATCGTCCTCATGTGACCTGGATCAGATGTGTGCGTGTGCAGCTGCTCACACACTGACTGCTTAAGCAAATTTTCAGAATCAGCGTTTGCCTGGGCCTCTCCAGGTTTCTTCAGACTTCTGATTTTGGAGGTGTCTCATCATTGTGCAAAACCTCAGCCCTCTAGTGGTGGTGGCTGAGTATTACAGAACGATAGAGGGGAAAAAATGAGACTCAGATAATTTGAGACAAGATTGCCCAGAAGAGCCACACATCTGCAGGATAAAGGACAGTCATCACTTACTCCAGCCAGGAGTTACTTAAATAAGAAAGAATGAGGACAAAGCTAAATGGGCAAGTGTTACCAGGATTCTTTTCTTCTTCCCTAAAATTGTAGAATTTGTTTCAGTTCAACAAATACATCTGCTGTACACCAGGCAGACAGAGCCGAAAGGCCCCCAGACATCAAATAATTCTTCTCCATTCTCTCTGATATTCTGTAGTCCATCTCCATAGAGACCACTTTGAGTGTGAAATTAACCACTAGAGATACTTGATTTCTTCCATAGGTTCAGTGGCCACTCACATGTTGAACCTGCAGGTCCTGGCTAGGCACTAGAGCATGGCTGAAAACAAAGCAGATTCTGGCCCTGCCTTCATGGAGCTTTCAGTCTAAGGCATCCCAAATGTCACTCAATCTCAAAAACAATTCAAACATCCCACTAGATTCAGCAGGGTTGCTGCCAACACCCACCTCCCAGTTTTGGAGACCCCAGGATTGCTTGGCCTAGTCTGGGCTCTCTCCCTGGTCCCCAGTCCGGGCCACAGGGAGGAGGCTGCCTGGCCTTCACCAAGGTCAGTTTTCCACTCACTCACCAAACCCACGCCCCAGGATTTGCCTCCTCGACTCACTTCTGTCGTACCCATGTCACTTCAGCCAAGCTGACCGGCCTTCAGGGCCCAATGCAGGACCAGTGTGGTTATATTTAATCCCTCTCTGCATTTTCCCCAGCTTCCTTAAATATAAATGTACCTCCATGTAGAGGCGGCTAGAACCAATGTCCAGAAGAGCCTGCAACTGAAATACACTACGGACACCAAACCTCTCCATGGGACTCTAATTTTTCACACTGCCTTTGGTTTCTCCTTCAGGACAAAGCTTGTTTTGTTCCTCCCAGGGCCCAGGATCCTTGTGGAACAAGTAGAACCTTTGAGGACAGGAATAGAAGAGCTGAAACCAAAGTACATACCCACATATCTCAGCCACCAAGATCACAGAAGATCTGTGGAAGTATCCAAGCTGCCAGGTCTTAGCCAGCTGACACAAGTAGAAAGGACAGACCCTTTGGAACTTCGGAGGAGGGTCACACCTTTACTTGTGTGTTCAGCCACAATACATTTTTTTTTCTTTTTTCTTTTTCTTTAGGTGCTGGAACTGAGGCCCTCACACATGCCAGACAAGCTCTCTACCACTGAGCTACACCCCCAGCCCCATAATAACTTCCCTGCAGAACTCTTTTAGGACACTTCACAGCTTGGAGCACCATGAGTTCACAATATCCCAGCTTTTCCTTCTGCCCATCTCACTAGCCTCTTGCCTCAGAGGGTCAGGCTTTCCATCCCAAGATGGAAGACCCAGTCATCTTTAGGTTTTCTGTCATCAAAGTTACTCTGATATATGTGTGGTTCTAAGATGATGAGATACCAAAATTACCAGCCATGTCCTTAAAACTGAATCTCTTGAAGTGGTCACACAGAAGGCATAGCAGAGAGGTATAGTAACATCTCATGCTTTTGGGTCACCTGCCTGGAATCAGTCCTGGTTCAGTCATCTTGCTATGTGTACCTACATTTTTCCATCTGAAAAATGGGTGTCATGGTATAATAATCTGAATAACAGCACACAGTGAGTATTCAACAAGTTGCCACAGTTAGAACAGTGCCTGGTAAAATAAGAGTTCAAGCAATACCAGCCCTTATGTGGGGATGCCTATCCAACAGCCTGGAACAGAGCAGCACTCCAGGTGAAAGAGTGCTACCCAGCAAATCTATGTCCAACCCACACATAACCAGCCCTCCCAAATCAGAATCCCTAGGGCAGGAGTGAACATTTGAATGTCGATGTTTCCTGGTGGTTCACAAGCACACCCAAGCGAGCAAACTTCTGGATAAAGAGTACCCTGAACAGAAATACAAAATGCAAGAGGAAGAGACCCTCGGCTTTTGCTAGTTTCACAAAGGCAATTCAGTTGCTTATCCCTAATCCATTTATCCATCTTCAGAGGAGACAGAAGCAGAGAGAAGAGACACAACAGAAAGAAGGAACAGCTCATCGTCCTAATCACATGTGATGTACAGATGATACCTTTTCTTTACCTTTCTTGACGAAGAGCACCACCCCAGGATCCTCATAATAAAAACACATTTATTTTTCTATTAACTACCAATGGAAATCTGCAAGCTTTAGGGAATTTTGGGGTGGTCCTTATCCACATCATATAACAGAGATACTAAGGAGTTAGAATATAACAAAGAACATGAGGGGGAAAAAAGGAAGTGTGTCGTGGGGAGAGGTGGCATCTCTGAGTGCCGGCCATCCTTCCTTTGAAAAATGCACCAGTGCTCAAAATAGACCCTAGAATCCAGCTGCCTGAGCAGAGGACATGCCTGTGAAATTTGTGCTCTTAGCAACATTTTCCACTTAAACATCATCACTGGCTTAGTTACAGGGCTGGTGGTTTCTGGCTTCCTTTGGGGCCTGGACTGGGCTGGTGGCTGGACTGAGAAGCGAAGGTTGGAACAGAGAGAGAAGACCTTGATTCTCCACTAGAAGAGTTCTCTGGAGGTGCCTCAGGGCATTGCACCTGGGTGCACAGGACAAGAAGAGCATCAAGGAATAAAAGTAGAGAATCCAGAGAGGCCAGCAGGGGAAGGATGGAGGGGGTGTTTCCCAGCTTGATTACACGTAGTGGAGTGCAGGCACTATCCCAGGGACATGACTGATGGGCAAGGAGTTGCTTTCCCTCACAGGAACCTCCTGCCCTCCCTGCAGGTCTGCCCTGTGGTGGGGCTGGACCACTTGTCATCCAGCAGGTGCCGCCGCTGCCTCAGCACCTCGCTTGAATTGCTCTGCCACCAAGCACAGCCTCGAAGATGAATTGCAGCCTCTTCACATCCCAATTACACTGAAAACAAGCCTCAGAGGCCCTGGGGAATTATACTTGCCTGATCAGGGAAGTAAATATAGCATGTGCAAAGGAAAAGAATTCAGTGTCATCTTTGCTGAATGTCAACTCTTTCACAGAAACGTATCACCTCCACTCTTGCTCACAAGCAAGTGCTCCTTCTTCCCTTACTTTCACATCTGTCACTTAGAAAAGGAGCAGCAGGGGGCTGAGGCTGTAGCTCAGTGGTAGAGCGCTTGCCTAGCATGCATGAGGCCCTGGGTTCCATCCTCAGCACCACATATGAATAATAAATGAATAAAATAAAGATCCATCAACAACTAAAAAAATTTTTTAAATTTTTTTTTAAAAAGGGGGTGGTCAGCTTGCAGCCTGCTTCAAACAGCTCCTACCCCTTAATATCTGGCCACTCGGCCATCTCTAGGATGGTGAAACACACAAAGGGAATCTCAGCAGATGGTGGCAAAGCTTCCTTGTCATCCCCCTGACTTCTTGTCCCTGGGTTCAACACTGCCCCCTGCCACCAATACACAAGACTGTCCTGTCCTGGTCCTGTCCAGGGAGCCTGCAAAGGGAGTTTCATTTTACTTGCTCCTCTGCCCTTGCCCACTCTGGGCACAGACACTAATGAGCAGAGAATAGCTAAAACAGGAAGTGGGGATGCTGAGGGGTAAATAAATTATTCAGTGATCACAGGGACCAGACACAAAGGGCTAGGAGAGTCTGGTAAGCTCTGAATCACCCAAGAGCACGCAGGGCTTCTCTAGACAAACTTGACACCAACATTCTTTGCAAAGAAAGGGGTTTTTCTAAGCAGCACTCTTCAAATTGCCTCTCTGGGTAGCTGTTGCTGAAGAGCTCAGAGCAGTGAGGAGTTATGAGGCTGTCAGGGCTTCTCCATAGCACCAGAGCTAGAAGGGGCTTCTGCTGTCACAGGGCCCTGTCACCTTATTTTACAGATGAGAAAAGCACAGCTCAAACAGAGGAGGCGCACACGCCCATGTCACAAGGTGAGGGCTTCCATCTCAGCATGTTTACACACATAAGAACAGCAAGAGGAAACAGAAGGTCCCAATACAGCCACCAGGTATCACTTCAGTGGGATTTGAAGGAGGAAGGGGACATGGGAACCCCATCCAGATCTCAATCTCATCATCGTCAGAGAGCAGGCCTTCTTACATTTGAAAACCTGCTTACAGGGGAGCACTAGGCATCACCTGTCAGTTCTCAAAGAAGACAGAGCTTGAAGGTCAATAGCACTTACAGTCCTTTCCAGTTCCCTGGACTTCTTGCTGGGAAGAGAAGCTACTCAGGAATTCACCTTCTTATTGGGGAAAGAGAATGCACAGATCAAACAACTAGGAGAATTCATTTTCTGTGCAACACAGTCAGGTACACACCATCATAGTGAGAGATATATATCATCTTGAGGATGTCAGGGAGCCCCAAGTCAAAAGGGAATCTGGTATGTAAGAAGCAAATTATGAAAAACTTCCTGAAGGGGAAGGGAAATTAGAAATAATGGATTGCTGGAACACAGAAATGCAAATAAAGGAAATAATGACATGCTAGAGGTACAGATGTGGGGCCAAAATGTACAAGGTGATAAATTTTATTTAAGTAGGATCTGGGAAAAGGATAATGAGAGAATAAGACAGGAAAACCTACGGAATGTGAGAGATCCCCTGGCCAGGGCTTCCTGAAGCCTCCAAATGCTGCTTGCTGCATGTCTAAATCACGTGGGAGCTAAAGATTCAGAGTCCTTGACCCACTCAAGACCTGAGAAATGATATCTAGAGAACAGCCAGCTATGAGAACCACTAACCATGACACCCATCCTTTACAGAGCAGGAAACTGAGGCCCAGTAAGTTTGAACAGGGCTGGTGAAATCAGGAAAGACAAACCAGAGAAAGGTTCTGGAGCCTAATTGCCGAATGTCCTGCCTAACACAACATGGGAAATAAAATACAACAGAAATCACTGGACTGACAGGACGTGTATCCTGGTGAGTGGGGCTCAAAGGTGGTCTTCATTTTGCAGGGTTTCGTAGAGGTCCCTGAAAAGGGCTGATTCCATTCAGCCTGACAGCAAGGCTGTGTCAACCTTCTGTCCATGTCCTTTCCACCTCAAGAACCTCCTCCCAGTGTTCAACTCCTCACCAGCATCCTCTGCCAACACTGCCCAACCTTTCATCTGGAACATCTCTCGGATGTTCTCAGAGAACCCGGCATCCCCTGGACAGACTGTGAAGCTTTCCAAAGGCTGATCAGATGCTCAGGAGTTCAGAGTCTAAGGTGCAGGCTAGTGCTGCCCAAGTCCCAGTACGTTGGCACCTTCCCACCGGCATAGCTGTTCTTCCAGATCTCATGACATGGGCCTTTTCTTTCCTTCATTGTGAGGGCAGGAAGTCTTCAGTTGTGCTCAAAAGCAGGGTTTCTATCTTGGAGACTCTATAAACAGGAAATGATACTTGCTTAATTTTTCTTTCTTCTTCATCCATTTAAAAAGCATTGAAGCCACAAGCAAATCTGACTGTCCTCCACAAGGCGAGGGTCACAGGTGCCGCTGGCAGAGAGGGGAGTCAGATGGAGGAAATGGGGGTGCAGATGGAAAATATCAATGGGCCATAGGGATCACAGACAGGCTAGAAGGGGCATCGGAAGGGCCACCCGAGAACACAGCACCACAGCTGTATTGGCTGAGAGGCTGGTGGTGACACGACGGCAGTGTGAGTAGTAAAATTCCAACTCAGCACTTGGTGACAAGCCAGCCATGACCTCGCACATGATCTCATGTCCTTTAACACTGCATTGAGTCAGCTGACACTATGACACAGGGAGGAAGGGCGTGGCTTCCTTGGTGGTTTATAAAGACCTTCTAAAGGGGTGGCAGGCAAAGCTAAGCCACTCCTGAAAATGCATGACCTTCAGATCCTACGCGAAAACTGTCAAGGCAAGAGAGAAGGAGACTCCCAACTCAGAACACTGGGAGAAGGAAGCAACTGTTTTGCCCCTTGCGTGATAGTTACAGTCATTACAACCCAGGGAAAGGTGAACAGGCTTGGCATGTCAGGGGTGGTTTGGAGCCACCGGCCAGGGGTAGCATGTTCTCTGTCTCAAAACTCTGAAGGAAAGCTGCAAGTATGTGTAAGCTCTCTCAGATGGAAACCTGTTCAGAGAGAATACATCTCTCAGAAGTAATTAGATGAGAGAGAGAGAAAAAGAGAGAATAAATAAATGAAGCATTTAGAACAACCCTCTAATTAACATCTTCCCTGGAGCTATGCGGTATCTTAAGCAAAGAGACTGGCCAAATATTCCATGCCTACCTGTTTTCTTAATTCAATTTTCTCATTCTCCTTAGCCCACCTACAAAACAAACCAATTTCACAAATTCCAATTATGAGTTGTGGAGGAAGGAGGAATACTTGGTACACACAGTTGTCAAGATGAAGTAGATACATTGGGACTCTTAATTTATGTTGCTATAAAACACAACAGGTTGGGGTGTCTGATGGAAATACCTGGTACTGGAAGAAGAATGCTGATCTGGGAATTAGGGAACTGAGAGTTCCCCTCTGGGCTCTGCCCTAAATGGGCTGTGACTTTACCCCTCAAAGTTAAAGTACCCTCATTTCCAAATGAGAGGACAGAGCTAGATGATCATATGGGTCAAGATTCTGGGACTGTATAACTGTATTACTCTATTCTCTTTCTTCAGTGTCAGACAAATTAAAACAAATCTGCAAATAGTAAACCAACCATGCCCCACTACTGGAAGGATGCTAGAATTTGGGCCTAGTGGGACAAGAGGGAGCAATCTATACATACCCGGCAGTGGGGCAGCCATAGCTGCTCCTGGTTGAGCCCTTGATCACAAACATTTTACTGTCTGGGTTTTGGTACATTGTACTGATTTATTATTATTTTTTTAGTGCACAAAATGTCCCACTTGGTGTTTTGACATAAGAAAGGGAAAATTGAAGGAGTAAGTGGACTAAGAAGTAGCTGCTCCTGTTGTGGGAAATGGCCAGTTTGGCTATGCTAGGACATCTGGGTCAACATCCCTGTCCCAGACCCAAGCACTTTATTGTTCATCCTGTAGCTCAGCAGAACACACTTCCTGAAAAGGCCAGGCTGTTTCTAGAATCATTTCTCTCTTAGCTCTAATAATCTTGCCACACTAAACTTCCTCTGGCTCCTTCATACCCCTCCTAGATTGGCGAGGAAGAATTAATTTTAACGAAGGTGCCAGTGAGCAGACAGCAGAGCTCTGAGCCATAACATCACCTCTCCCCTCGGGAGACAACTGACACTGCCTCCCATTTACAGAGTAAAATAACTTCCTCCATACAGTGGCAGCGGAAGTTGCCAACTTTGCTAATTATGAGAGAGTGGCCCCTGTGGGAATGCAGGAGAACATATCAAGTGGTACAGACAGTGTTCCTTGTCCCTTGCTCTGTGTGAAGCAAGGAGTTGAAACCGAGCACATCTGCTCAGCACAGCTACATGGGGGCAATGGTGGGGTCAGTGGCAGGGGTTTAGGCTCCAGAGAGGAAGGTAACAAGAAGGGGAAAAGGAAGAACTGGGTTTCACTTTATCATTTTTCCTCTAGAACTTGGGGCTGAATGGGCTGGGGGAACAACAAACTGGTAAGAAAACTTTTGTCTTATTCTTGACTCACTTGTTCATCTAAGTGACCAAGTGTTTTGCTTAAGTACTGTGAAGCCCCCAATCCAAGCGGACTCTAAAAACTGGAGGCTGAGAAGGAAAGATGTGTACTGTTAGGGTTCGGATAGGAGGTATCCCCCAAACCTCCTGTTAATGCAGGAATATTCAGAAGTGAAATGATAGGATTGTGAAAGCTGTAACCTAATCAGTCCATCCTAGTTTGAATGAATGGACTAGGTGGCTAACTATAGGCTGGTGGGGCATGGCTGCAGGAAGTGGTCACAGGAGTCATTACTAGGGGGTTCATCTTCCCTGTGGTCCTTTCCTTTTCTCTCTCTCTGTCTCTCTCTACCCCCTCCCTCTCTCCTTCTTTCTCCCTCCCTCCCTCTGGCTCCCTCTCGCTCTCCACCCTCCCCTCTCTCTCTTCCTCTCTCTCTCTGTTTTCTGACCCTGCCTGGCTTGATTAAAGCAGCTTTCCTGCACTGGGCCCTTCTGCCATGATGAACTGCCTCACCTTGGGCCCAGAGAAATGGACTGAGACCTCTGAAACTGTGAACCCCAAATAAACCTTTCCTCTTCTAAGTTATTTTTATTGGGTATTTAGTCACAGCAACACAAAAGCTGACTAAAAAAATGTGCGAAAGCATGTCTCACTGCCTCCACAGCCAGGAAGTTTTAATGATGAGAAGTTGGACACTGCATTAAGGGGCAGAGGGCAGTTGTTGCCTTATGGGGACACACATTCAGGGCCATCAGTTTTCCTGGCCAGATCATAGCTGTCCATTATCAAGTGAAAAATGAAGATAAATAAGAAGGTATTTTGGTTTTTTTCCTGCCACTCACATGGATGTAACACATCAAAGGGTCTTGGGCAATACGATATTAACCTTGACTTTAGAGAAAAGCCTTTCTCTAAATATAGATGAGGTAACAGTCTAAAAAAAGTTAAGCCAAAAGCTCAGGCAGTGACTACCTAGCGTTTTCTGGTCACCCATTCCTACACCAGCCTGATTTCCTCTGGAGAATTCTCTCTTCCGGCTTTGAATGCTGCCCTGGTGGGAGGCTAGCCCAAGGGCCTGTCCTTCCACTGCGGAGGCCACAGGGGGCGCCTGCAGATCCTGCCATACTTAGCCACTGGGTGGCACCAACCCACGCTCAACCTGTAAGACTCTCCCTCCAGAGTGATGCAAGGGCAGAAATCTAAATCTAGTTATTCTGTTGTTTTGAGTCCAGTTTTCCAGACTTTCATCCATTCTGTGAGCATTCTGCTTCCCTTTCTGGAAATCCTTTTCCTTTTTTTCTTAAGGAGGCTGGACTGATTTTATTTCTAAGAACCCTAACTGATACATTCCCTACACAGAATCCTGATCCTACCCAGTGAGGAAAAGAAAACACACAACAAACAGCAGGAAGAGAGATGCAGGAGATGCAGGTAGCAAGCTGTGGGAAAACTGCAGAATTCCAGAACTGGATAGGATCATAGAGATCACTTTGTCCAGCTCCTTCATCTCACACACAAGAACACAAAAGACCCAGGAGATGCAGACTTGGCTAGAGCCACAGAGAGCTTTGCTGAGAGTGCCCCATCAGCCACCAGCCCCTTTCCAGGTCATGATTTTTGGTTCTAAAACTGCCAACCAATGGGAGAAAAGGATGTCAAGACGGAATCCATTTTTCTCCAGTCAGCACATATGCTTTGTTGGCCTCAGCTCAATTCCCTATCACTCTCCAGAAATGCCAAGACAAATTATCACAGGATAAGTCACGGCCCAGTAATGATGGAGTGGCTTTAAGTTCTGCCGCATCTGGTTCAATTCCCAACTCTAGATAATGATTCTGCTGCTCTAAGAGACCATCTCTCCCACCCACCGCCATGGACACACCCTATCTCCGTGGCGTTTTACGAATCTGTCCTCCCACTCCATCATCATGAAACAGCCAACACCAGCTTGATGGCACTGCAATTCAAAACCCCCATCAAACAAGGATTTCCATTCCTCACCCAATGGCCTGCTGATGACATAGGACCAGGAAAATCTGCTCAAGATTTTAGGCAGCCCATGGACTCACTGTAGCAGAATGTTACCTGTACCATGTCCCAGGGACCAGAGAGAAAGGAAAGAAATGGTAAACAGGATCATCTAGACATGTGTTCAGTGTAGAATCTGGAAACTGTTGGCACAAATGGATTCTCCTGGGCCTGGTCTGCCTGTAGTCACTGTGAAGGTTTCCAGTCTGCAGCATCTCTGGGTAGACAAGGGCATCAATATAACCTCCATGTCTGCATGCACCCACATTCAAACTGGACCCCTGTCAGTGACACTCTTGAGCGCAGGTTATCTTGGGTCTTCTATAGTGCAGAGTAGTGCCCCCAAAGCCCATCTCCCCACACAGCACTTCCCTAATATCCTGGCCCTAGACCTCTCAATCCCTGTTTCCCAATCTTGGCATTCCAAGCTACTAGCTAACTATTTTAACTATTTCCATACCCACAACCTTTAAAAGCAGTTGCTAATTTCTTTTCTGAATAAGTTTAACAGAACTCATTTAAATAATTTTTTTAATCCAAGATACAAATGTCTCTATTATATAGGGGGCCATCTGGGCTGCCACCACTAGCTGGCTATGTTGTTATCAACTCTTTTTTTAGAGTTCATGAATCAGTTGCCAATAAGAAAAAAAAAAAAGAAGTTAGTGCCAAGACTCTGCTTCCTCCCCTGCATTTTCCCCAGCAGGAGAACTGGATCCTATAGTCAAAATGGACCATGTGAACACAAAAACAGAAAAGATACCTAAGACTGATGCTCTGGAAATGTCAGCCCACGGTTCTAGGCGCCATGGAGGTGGGAGGTGGTAGCAACTTACTTCCCAGCCTGGGAGCCCACCAGCTGGGCTAAGTAACACCATGCAGCCTCCAACAGATCTAAGACACATGGCACAGGAGAAGGAATAAAAGGAGGTCAAGGCAAGGCAGAAAAAAGAAATAAGACAGAAAAGGAGAAAGCGATTGACAGCAAACACCAAGGCCTGGAGTCCCTAATTGCAGGACTCACCAATAACCACAGACTTCTCCTGAACCAGCCACAGCCCAGAGCACCGGCAGGCAGCGGTGGGGAGCTGAATTCTAGGAGTTACACTGCTGGACAGAGAAGGGAAACAATACAACTGAGAAGCCACCACATGAACAGAATATGATGATAGAGACACCACAGCCTGGCTTATGGGTTCTTCTCTTGCTGGGAGGAAAGAGGCCCAGAGAAAGGGAATTGGTGATTCATTCAGTCAGACCCACGTCCTGAGCATGGGCACTTTTATGGACACTGCAGAGAATCAGATTATAGCTCCATTATAGATGAACAGCCACCTAAAAGGGCAGTTTCAGGTGCTGGTCACACTCAAGGGCAGACAAATAGAGGCCAGAGCCCCTGGCTGCAAGCCTCTGGGTGGTGAGAAGCAAATGCTGATGAGCAAATGAATGTGGCTAATTGCTTCTGCTAAGACATTGAGCCCAAACTTTATTGACAGCAATGGGTCCATAAGCCTCCCTATCCCATCCCCCACAACCCCACTCTTACCCAGAAAGAGAAAAACAGGGTAAGTGTGGGATTTGCATTGCTATAAAATTTTTTGTGGTGGTAGTATTTGTGTGTGTATGTGTGTGTGTGAGAGAGAGAGAGAGAGAAAGAAAAAATTACCTTTTACAAATCTGCATTTTATTTTTAAAAGCCACTTTTGTGACTCAAGGCAGCTTATAGAAACTAGAAAATGAAGTCATCCTCCAAACTGTCTCCCAGCAAGCTGACAACCTGCTTCATTTCCCTGTCCCCAACAGTCCTCAGTTTAGGGGCAAAAATGGAAGTGTGAACCGTTGGCTCCTCTGCAGTCCTGTCTGGCCCAGCCACCCACCCTACCTACCCCCATACTGCCAAGGACATACTAGACCTCTGCAGTGATTTGAGAGGCAAAATGCAAATTAGGTTTTAATAAATAAAAAAAAATTTTGTCAAAATATGCTTTCCCCCCAAAATCAGGAATTAAACTCAGGTGCACTTAATCACTGAGCCACCTCCTTAGCCTAAATTGCTGAGGCTGGCTTTGAACTTGCGATCTTCCTGCCTCAGCCTCCTGATCCACTGAGATTATAGGTGTGCTTCACCGTGCCCCACAATCTTTGTTCTTAATAGCAAGTACATTTCTCAGTTCTTACACACCCCAAACACTCTGAGCCCTAAAATCAAGGAAAACTCTGTTAATCTCTGACTGATGAAATTCTCTGGAAGAGATGGCTGTGGTCACAAGGCAAACTCCCTGGCAAAGCCCATGAGCTGTCTTTGGTAAGATCTCTGTTTAAAGACCATTTATAACTTCTGACAACTACAGTGTAATGCTAAGACTTAAAAGATTCTGTTTTATTCACTCAAAAGATTTCAAGATTCTAAGAAATGTAGTAAAACAGACCAGATACAAGCAAATGAATAAATCTGAAATATCTGAGGCATCCTAGAGAGGAAAGCTAAAGAGGTAGCACCTGCCAAGGGCCAGAGGGTCAAGAAAAAGAAGAGTTGGTGCAGCAGAAACTGAGGACCAAGACAGCTTCTGCTTGTATAATTAGAGGAGCCACAAAAAATGTTAAACATAGAATTACGATTTGATCCTGCACTTCCACTTCTGGGTATTATACAAAAGAACTGGTAGCACAACTTCAACAGGTGTGTGTCTATCACGTTTGTAACACCATTATTCACAGGGGCCAAAAGATGAAAGTAACACAAGTGTATTTAGTCAGAGTTCTCCAGAGAAACAGAACCAATAGGGTACTATATTATTGTGTTTGTGTGCATAAATTTGTTTATATATAATTATGAGGGGATTTATTAGATTGGGTTACACAATCAGAGGCTGAATAGTCCTGCAACCACTGTCTGCAGCCTGGAGAGCCAAGGAAACCAGTAGCTGCTCAGTCCAAGAGGCTGGAAGCCCCAGGAAAAGACGGGAAAATGACGCAGCTCCAGTCTGAAGATGAAAGCTTGGAAGCCTCCTGGACAGTCACTGGTGCAAGCTCACATTCAAAGGCTCAAGAACCTGGAGTCTGATATCCATGGCCAATGGCAGAAGAAAGGAAAGAAGGCAGGCAGGGAAGGAGGGAGAGAGGGAGGGAGGAAGGAAAATGCACCTATTCAAGAAGAGTTGAGCATACACAAGTGCAAGCTTCTCCCTTTCTCCAATTTCATTCCATCTGAGCCCCTAGGCTATTGGATGGTGCTATCCATATTCAGGGCAGGTCTTCTTCTCAGTTCACTGACCCAAATACCAATTATCTCTGGGAACACCTTTGCAGACACACCCATAAGTGTACTTTACCAATTTTCTAGGCATCTCTCACAAACACACCCATAAGCATGAAATAAACCATACATAGAAGGAAAAATACCGTGCAATTCCATTTATATATGGTATCTGGTATAGTCAAATTCACAGAAAGTAAAATGGAAGTTGCCAGTGCTGTGAGAAGATGGGAAATTACTGTTTCATGGGTATGGAGCTTCAGTCTGGGAAGATTAAAAACATCCTGGAAATTGGTGGTGATAATGGCTGCAGAACATACGAATGCACCTAATGCCACTTAAAAATTGCCAGCTTAAAAATTGTGAAGACAGTTAATGTCATGTTATGCATATTTTGCCACAGTAAAAATATACTAATTGATTAAAAATTAAAAGATGGAGACAGAGCTCAATGTAGAAACCTCGGGACTAGGTAAGATCCTTTTCTCTTGCCAGAGAAACTCAGAGAAAAAATGAGCAAAGGATAGCAGCAGAATAGAATGAGAGAAAATGGGTGTGACAAGACAACCTGAGTCTAGACCTGGACTAGATTAATTAAATGATGGGGGCTGAGCAGAATTGCACACTGAATTAGTGGCTGTACAAGTTCTAGAGACAAAGGTAAAATAGCCAGTGCCTGTCCTTTATATGCCTGCATGTGACTGAGGCCCTTACCAACCCTTCGGCTACTGTAATTTAATTCTTAAGACACTGGCCTCAGAAGGTCACGTGGTGATGGAAGGTTCTGGTCTCAAAGCCCCATCATAGGCAAGAATGTCAAGGCCTAAAGTGGCAGCCACAGCCCACAGAGAGCCCTGAAGGGAGAAGTCACTACCTCTGACAATGGCATCCTGGGGGCCTCTGAGCCTCACATCAGACTGACACATGGACTGACTCTCCTTCCATAATGACAGAGAAGATGGCAAAAGCAGCTCTCCATAGCCAAGAGTCACCATGCACACAGCACACTGCCAGAGAGCCTGCCCCAGCAGGGCCAATTGCCAGGCACTGCTTCTGCAGGGGGCCACCCCTGTCCCCAAAGCCAGTTTCCCTCTTTTCTTCAGAGGAATGAGACCCATGAGCTTGTGGGTTCACAAGCCAAACAAAGCTGCCAAAGAGGTGATTTTCACTCCCTTCATGAGCAATCTGAGAGCAACCAGTCATCAGTCATGTGCTCAGCATGCATTCACTGTGTCCCCTAAATTCCATAAATGCATAAATTGGACCATATGGACCCTGCTTTCCATCAGCTTCCACTTCACTTAGAGAGCCCAGGGACATGCTTATGGAAGTGTGGGGGGATGCAAGTTCAATGTGTGGAAGTGCACATGAGATGCACACATTTGTCACGTCATAGGAGTTTGCAACAGGCTGAAGGGAGCAGTTGCTAATGAAGAGATTAGAGCTATACAGTGGAAGAATGTGGAGAATTTAGGTCCAAGAGGGAAGAAGACTTTCCTTTTGGCAAGACAAATAAACCAACATATCCAAGGGACAAATAAAGTCTACCTGTGATACTGGGACCAGAGATGGAGAATAGCAGAGAACTGACTGTAAGAGTAGGTTGATACTACAATGCCATTGGCCTCCAACCCCTAACTGAGGGTTTGGACATTATCCTGCAGACAATTTCATCACCCCTGTGAGAACCAAGCTTAGTCCCAATTCCCATGCACTGTAGCAGGATCATCCTTACCAAGATTCTCAAGTCTTTTAATGCCTGTGACACTATGCAGTGCACACAGAAATACTGGTGGCCTCATTACAGTCTGTCAACCTGATGTTGATTCAGATATCTTTTTTCAGTTGTTTAATATTTTGTCTGTACGTTAGCATATGCAAGAAAGTCTCATCTTTGCCACTCTTTCTATGCCAAATTAAAAATATTCGCCAGCCTCCTCATTAAGTTTTGCCTTGGTATCAGAGAACTATTCAGGATTGTTGTGACCAGGTAAGTATGGTTAACTATTCATTTGGGTTAGCTACAGTAAATTAGCCAGAGCCCAAATTTATTTATTCTGTAGGCACTGAGCTCCAATCACCACATCACTCCTGTGGCTACACACGAGAGCAGCAGTTTCTGCCTTCCAGGAGCGTATAGTCTAAGCACAGACAAAAATATAATTATGTGTGACCAGTGCAACTGTGGGGTGCAAACAAGGGGACAGGGGAAATGAACAAGAGCTCAGATATTGAGGAAGGGTGGAGCTTCCCAGGTGACGGAAGACTTGAGCAGAATCAGTCCAGTAAAAAATGGGATGGGCAGATAGCACTCCAAGGAAAGAGAAGAGCCCACTAGGGAACTACCTGGAACACAGAAAAGGTCAAGTGAGGCTCAACAGTTAACTGGGACTCGGTCCTGCCAGCCCTCTAGCCTTTGTAGGAAGTTAGAAATTTCAGTCTGGGACTGACAGGCAGAGTTGCTTTCAGATGTTACTAAGATCTCTCTCCATGGTTATGTGGGTGGTGAGATGATAACCAAAGAGGCCAGTTTATAAAGGACTACAGTCTGAGAAAGAACAAATGGGAGCTTGAACCAAGACATGGTCATAAGGCATGGAGGACAGATGTGACTAGTGCTATAGTCTGGATGTTAAATGTCCCCCAAAAGTCCAAGTGTTAAAGGCTTGGTCCCCAGCTTGGCACTGTGGAGAGGTGGTGGTGCCTTTAGGAGGTGGGGCCTAGTGGGAAGTCCTTAGGTCACTATGGCATGACCTTGAAGGAGACTGTATGATCCTAGTCTCTTTGTCTTCCTCCTTTTGGCTTCCAGGCTGATGAGGTGAGCTGTTTTGCTCCATCACATGGTCCCACCATGACGTGCTGCCTAGACAGAGGCCCAAAGCCATGAGGCCATTGGCTCATGGACTGGAAACTCCAGAAGCATGAAACAAAATAAACTTCTCATGAGAAAAGATTATTTTGTTATAATGACAGAAAGTTGACTAATGCTACTGCTAAGTAGGGAAAAACTGGCCAGATAGAATAGAGAGAATCCCTAGGTGGGAACTGGATCCACAGAGGCTATAAGCAAGGAGAACATACAGACAAGTTCAGTGTGGAACCCAACTGGGGGATTGAGGCAGGTGGCCATTTCAGCACACAGGTCCATGTTGGAGAACAGGTCTAGGAGGCAGAAGAAGAACCCACCAAGGCAAAATGTTCAGAGATGGGCGATGAACACTGGGGCAGTGTCCCAGGAACAATAGGGGAAGAGAGACACAGGAGGACCTGGACAACAGGGTCAAAGGCGCAGATGGGTCAATTCAAGATAAGCACTAACTGGTACCCAAAGTTTGTCCAGCAGAAGGATGCTGGGCCAAGAGATGAGGGCACAGGACAGGATCAGAGGTGAAAAGTACCTTAGAGCAATGAATAAGCACATAAGGAAAAATACTGATGTTAGCCAGTTCTAGGTAGTAGATGCAGAAGCCTTGGTTATATGATTAGTCCCCATAGTCGTCCATGTGTCTGCTGGAAAAATATAAAGAGGGAATAGGAGGCAGGATATCTTAAGGCAAAACCTGAGGGACAGAGCAATGTCAGGAGGCCTAGGGGATGAAGGGCTCGTCTTTAAGCTCAGAGGCATCTGCTAATGGAGGAGGACCAAGGAAGAGCAGGAGCTAAAGATACAGGTAGGCAGGGAAGAGTGATGCAGCATCATCCAAGAGGAATTAGCCTCAGACAGGGAGACGCTGCTGCCTGCGTCTGGAAAAAAAAGAGAAATGAAGGGAACACAATTAGAAAAGTTCAGGGAAGGGCAGACGCTGAGGTTTGACTATTGCCCCCAAAACTCTTATTGAAATTCAAGCCATCATGATGGTAGTGAGGAGTATTAAGAGAAGGGACCTTTAGGCCATGGGGCACCACCCTCATAAATACATTAAGGCTATTGTCCTGGGAGTCAATTAGTTATCATGCGAATGGTTATAAAAAGGGGTACTTTGGGCTCCTTTTCCTCTCCCATGCACATGTTCTCTCTTCATGCAATGCCCTCCTCCATGTTGTGAAGCAGCAACAAAGTCCTCACCAGATGCAACCCCTCAATCTTGGGCTTCTAAGCCTCCAAAACTGTGATCCAAATAAACTTCTTTTGTTTGTAAATTACCCAGTCTTTGATATTCTGTTATCGCAGCAGAAAACAGACTAAAACAGCAGGATAGTGAGGTGTCCCTGCCTGATAACCTATCTTCTCCAAGAGTTGGAGCTGGCGTCATCTGCTCAGAGGAGGATAGGGGAGGGAGGCCTGGGGAGCTTCTGGGGCTCTAATAAAATGACAAAGATCCAGAAGGGAATAATGGAAGCTGGAGAAACTGATCTAGATCATGCTGATGCATAATAAAGCAGTGCCAAGAACCAGCTGAGGTTGAACCACACTTTCACCTGGGTGCCAGATGCTCTCAGGCAGCTGGGGTGAGAGCAGAGGGGGAAAGGAGTGGATTCCTGACTGACGGCTTCTAGGGTGGGAGCAACCGGGGACATGGGGCAGAGCAGTGAGAGCAGCAGTAAGAGCTTAGTAAACAATAAGCTCTGACAGCTTAGAGGAAGAACAGAATCCTCGAGTGACCATACACTGGGAGAAGAAAGGAAAAGGTGCAGTCAAAACCAGGGCAAACCGCAGACGCAGCAGAGTATAGGAGTGAGCGAATGAGGCCCACCCTGGGAAGGCAGGGCCAGGCTGTGGCAAGGCTGCAGGACTGGAGGAGAGCCAGTGGCCACTGAGACGCGTCAGGTCAGCAACAGCACCTAGGAAAATGCACAACAGCGAGGGTGTGACTATGACCAGGTGCAGAGTCCCCAGTGGATCCCCTGGACGAATGACCCACAAAGGCAGATGATGGTGACAAGGAGGAGTGACGAGGGGACTATCCAGAGAGCACACTACAGGAGAGTGAAGCCACAGAGGAGGAATTTGTTTGCAGACTGGCTGAGAAGAAAATCAGAAACAGAAAACAAGTTTAGAGAAGAAAGCGCAGAGCCGTGTGAATGAATACACAGAGGAGAAAGAAGGTGGCGGCCCAAGGAGTGGACAGGACATCAGTGAGGCCAGGCATGGCTTTAGGGTTGGTAGAGGTGGAAGTTCCAACTGCTTATCACAGCTCCCAACACTCACTGCCTTTTGCCTGTGTTCAGAGGCTCTGAAGTCAAAGAAAAGTTGCTTTGGTGTCTCTGCAACATCCCACCCTATTAAGGCCTGGGAACCTCACTAATCTGTTGGGATGGGGCCCATTGCTGGCTTGTTTTACATGATCTCTGAATTCTACATCTTCTCTTCTCTCTCAATATGACTGTGATGGAAACACAATGGTGATCTTACTCTTCTTTTCCAGGGTCAGTTACAGAAAATGGCCAGCCAATATCTCAACACAAGTGAGGGTAAGGTTGTTCCATCAACATAGGCACCTTAAAGGAGGTCTGTGCAGGTATGGCCAGCACTTCTCCCCCAAGCTGTCCCCCTAAAGGAGAACTCACTCCACTGCCATCAAGGAGAACCCTGTACCCACTGGTACTGGCCATTCTTCTTTGCAGCAATTATAGCTTCCAAGGTTTCAAAGTGTCAGGAGACAGAGAAAAATGCTTGTGCCCGAACTTCCTAGGAAGTAGTCCCTGAGAACTGGCCAGAAGCCAAATTGGACATGAGTTACAATTTGAGCCAGAAATGTACCAAGCTAGAATGGCTCAATAATTTGTTCTATAAGTGTTTACCAAGCACCTTGTACATGTCAGGCACCGTTCTAGGCTCGAAAAAAACAAGGATGAAGCAGCAAAGGTCCTCGCTCTCCTGGAGCTTCCTCACTCCCTAGCTGTGAGGAGATGGAGAGAGATGGGGCTGGGAGTGAGAGGAGTGTGGGGCAGGGCAGGCTGGAGTTGCAGACATCACTTCTGAATGATGGTGAGATGGTGGTGGTGCAAACAGAACAAAAAGAGGAGACCAGGCAAGGCCCGGCAAAGACCTGGTACTCTTAGATGAGTAGATTCAAGTAGCATTTTTAAAAAGAAGACTACTGGGTCTCCTCTTACCCTACAGGAGTTCTGTTTCTATTTACACTTGAATAAATCCTACCCTTACTCTCATGAAAGAGGAAGGAAAGAAGGAAGGAAGCAAGCAAGCTATTGTCAACCATGACCATTCTACTATTACACATAAACCCATTTTTTTGTTTCTAGACAAGTAATCTGGAGATACTGAGCCATTTACTTCATTCCCAGAAGCTACATGTGTGACAGGCCAGAAATGGCCTAAACGTTATGCCATAAAGACATTTTGCCTGACTAAACTGCCTCTCCATAAATATGTATTTGTTATCATCTTTCAGAGTCCATTAAAACTGTCAAAGGGCAGATGCTGCTATGAATCCAAAGAAATTTCAAGATGATATAATGCATCAAATCTTTCTAGGGAATATTATTGGGAATTTTTGTCAAAACTCAGACAATTTAGATCAGAGTGCCTCTAGATATATATATAAAAAAAACTTTTAAAAACTAAAAACCTAAAATAAACAGTAATGAATCTTTGATCTTTTAAAGAATGGCTTCATCTGTATTTATGTAATGAGACATTCTACAAACAGGCTCCACAGAGCTGGAGCTAAGATGATTCCTGTGAGTAAACACTGTTCATTTCATATTGGCTGGAAACAGACAACACTTAACATCTGAAACCCTTCAGAACATTTTTTTCCTTCTAAACATTCACATGCAATTTTTTAAATTACACAAAAGATGCCTAATCCTTTCTGGATGGTGGCATTAGCAGTGATTTTGTTTCATTATATATCATTGTATTTTCAAAATTTGGGGCAATGAACCTATATATCGTTTTATAAGCAAAAGCCTAATTTTCAGAAAGAAAAAAATAGAATCTCTGCCTTTTTTTACAAAAAGGGTGGGGGATATGTAGTGCTTAGTCTTGTTATAACTCCAACCAGAAATTCCAACTCTAAAATTTTATTTATGCATAAAAAAGTAAGCCTTTGTATAGAAACTATTATCAAAGTTAAATAGTCCAAAAAAAAAGTGACTACAATTGGAAAAAGGAGTTGGACCTAACAGTCTCACAGACTCAGTTTAAATCCCAGCTCCAATACCTAGCAACTGTACCACCTTGGGCAAGTGTCATTTCTCTGATCCATCATTCCTCATCTGTAAAATGTCAATTGTGAGGACTAAGGATTGCCTGAGGGGGGAAAAAAGAGTTATTCTGCTTCTTCTAAATAAGACAGATGTACTCAAAGATGGTGGCTGATTTGAAATAATCTCATTTGAAAACAAACACCAATACATTTTCAAGAAAAAATAAGATGTAAATGTACTTATGGTTGGCCTCATCCATCCTTGCTTCCAGATATCCAGTGGGAAGGAGGGGGAGGCAGACAATTAGAGATACATCTGAGAGGGCCTCTATAAAGTGTGTAGGGCAGAGGCTAGATAAACTTAACTTCCATTATTGCTCCTAAGTAGGTACATGCAAATGAACAAGAAAATTCTTTCACCTTCCTATTGTACATCTCAGGTATGGCAGTGGGGCAGGCTGTTCAAAAGCTGTATCCAACTCTACTTGGGGTGTCAGTATGCTGAACAATTGAGAGAGCTCATCAGCCCAAGAGATGTGTAAAGAATAGAAGAAGCTGGAAAGAAGACAAACACACATTTCAACATAGAATCAATGCTTCTAAATTTTGGTTGAAATGATCACCACTGTGTAACCAACTCCCACAAACACGTAATGTGTGCCCTAAAATCAGCATGTCTCTGACTCCCTCTTTCAGTGTTCAGGAACCAAATCAATGTGGTAAGGTTTGGGTTGTTTGATTTAGAGAAAAGAGAGATTAGAAAAGGAGGAGCTGAACCTCAGGAATTTTGTAGTTTGAATCTGAAGCGCACAAATGCTTTTTAAAAACAGGCATCTTGCCACTTCCATGAAAAATCGGGACAGGACCTGACTTGAGATTTGATTGCATTCAGCTACCCCTAGATTAGAGGTGCGTGTTGAGAACCTTGAGAGTACAGGCCAACACAGGGTCACTAAACCACCATCGTTCAAATGTCTCTTAGTCAATAGCTGCACAAAGTACCCACCTAATTAACCTGTTCTTGAATTATTTAGTGTTTCTCCAAGGGAGAAAAAATTATTCTTCCTGCTCTGCTTCCGGAGCTAGTTCAGAGAATTCTAAGCCTAAGAGAGTTGAGTGAGCCCTCCAGTACCTGCCACCCTCTGGACACGATCAAACCAGAAACAGGAAGTGAAATATTAGCCTTCAAGATGCAACTAATTCCCCAAATCCAAAGAAGCTGAAAAAAATTCTTTTAAAATACATGAGCAGAAGTTTGCTGCACCATTTAGGCATGATCTACTCCACATCCTTGTTTTATTCTATATTAGTTAAGTTTCATTTTTCCTTAAAACAATCAACAATCTCAAGGCTCAATGTCCTGCCAGAGAGTAAACCCAGAATTCCAGGGCAGAGGAAGAGAGGGTGCAAAATCCCACCACTTCTAACTAGCAGCATTTTTTTTTTATCAGTCCCTCAAATGCTGTATGTAATCTGTCTGTCATCTCTAGATTGCTAAATCAACTACATGGATTTACACAATTTCAGAAACAGGGGAAAGCTTAGAGATTATCCAGGTCAACTTTCTCAGTTTCTCAGATGTGGCAGGAAGCCAGCAGGCATCTCTCCAAAGGTTACATGGCTAGAAGCCTTCCTCCACCCCAGGTTTCCCTCTGCACCATGTCACAGTGTCTTGTAGCAGGAGCTGCAGGACTGCTGAGTTCTATTTTAAGATAAACCCTCTCACACTAAAAACCACTCATACAAAAAAACAGCATCTCACCCACCCTGCAATCTTCTTCAGGTCTTCATTTTGGGTCATCTCCCATTGCATGCAATCGCTTTGAGGCTCACAAGCTGGTGCCTCCGGGAACTGGTCTCAGAATCTCTCCCTGTCATCTGGGCTTGCTGGCAGAGCTAGGCTGTTAATGGTGGGTGCTCCTTCTAAAACACCTGACCTTGGCCTTTCTTCTTACCAACCTTTCCACAAAGGGAACCAACCTCTGAGAAGGAAACCCTGAGAGTTCAATGGACTTGCAAAACGTCCCACAGTCTACAAGACCAGACTCCTCAGTCCTGCTCGCTCACCTCTTTGGAGGCTTCTGGTCCTCAACTCCAATCTCACCACCACCCCACACTTGAAGACCCATGGCTCAGGACTGCCCCTGAAAGGATGGCAGGAAACTTGTGTCCGCAGGTGATTCCTGGGGGAAATCCTGCACCACTTAGGCATGACAGAACTGGCCAGGTCTGTCACCTGTGGGAAATCTCCTGGGATCTTCAATGGTTGGGATCCCAGCAGGGCAGACCTCCCTGGCTTTATTCATCCTTTTCGTTCCCCAGTCCTCCTTGCCTCCTCTTGGTCCTCTCTTCCTCGCTTTCCCTCCGCCTTCCATAGTCACTTGGTTTCCCTCCCCTTCCCAAGCCGATCTTTCTTTACTTCCTCTTACAAGGCGCTCCCGTTGTATTTCCACTCTGCCTCCAATTATGTCTAAATGCAACCCACCACAGAGGCTGACATTTTAAATGTTTAGTTGTTATAGTTACTTGACTAATTGCCAGGTCCGACGGCGGCACTTCTCCTTCCTTTCCCGCGGGCAGGAGAGGAGGAAAGGAGGAAGGAGTAGGCTGGTTGGGGTAGTAGCCACTTCCCCCCGCTGGGCCCGGGACAGTCGCTAGACCCTGCAGAGGGTGCCCTATCCCGGGAATCAGCGATCCCTCCGCCTCCAGTTAGGACACTGAGGGCGCCACTCGAGCTGCGGCGCCTCAGGATTCGGCGAACTGTCTCCTGCCCCGGGACAAGGGACCCGCAGAGAGTCTAACCCGCAGGTGCGCCTGGCTTGCTTCCCAGATCACCCACGCCGCTACATGGAGAAAGTGAGGTGCAATCAGAAAAGGAGGTGGACAGGAGCGGGTTTCGGGCAAATGAAAAGAGTTAGAAACCGCTGCGGGTTACTCACGTGCCAGATGGCGAAGAAGATGAGCGCAGCGCACAGCACCAGGGACAGCATGTAGCAGAAAGCGGCGAAAGTGAAGGCCATGGCCAAGGGACCCCAATCTCCCAAACACAAAGAAGCCCTAAAAGACGAATGCCCCCTGGAGGGCCGCACTCCCTCAAATGAGGGGAAGAACAAAGTCCTGTCTGCACACTTCACTGGAGGCCGGTGGCTAGGGGTTGGCACCGCAAGCGGAGAGAGGCTCCAGGGTCAGCGAATAGGGGCAGGATTCCCGCAGGCTCCGGAAACCTAAGACCCAGCCCACCCGCGAAGACAGGGAAAGGGGCGTAGAAAGTCCTTGGCGACAAGTGTCCCCAAATCGAAGAAGAAACCAAATCAGCAGAACACCTGCAGATTAGTGCCAACTAGCGAGGCCCTGGAGACCAACAAGAGTGACGCTAGGATTCCACGGAGTACCAAATGAGGAGGTCTCGTTCCCCAGGAAAGAGCTCTCCGATTTCCGCGCCTAAGCCGAGGAGCACAGGCGAGCGCGTTGCTCAGGACCCTCCCGCGCCAGCGGGGGTCGAATGGAGAGCGTCCAGCGAGGTGTCCAGGAGGACTCCAAGCTTCTCCCAGATCCCACAGTCAACAGCGGCTCTTTCCCGGGAGAACACGTCTTTGGATAGCCCAGAGAAGCCAGGTCCCGTTAATCCTGCGTCCCGGACGTGGGCTTCCAGAGCAGTGCAGCTGTGCGCTCCGAGGCGCTCCCGGCCCCGGCCCCGGCCCGGGCCCCAACCGCGGCCCCGGGATACCCGCTTGGATAACCCCAGTGCCTGGGAAACTGAGGGTCGGACCGGGGCGGGTATGGACTCCAGCCCAGTGAGCCAGCTCCCTCCCGGGCGGTTGTAACGGCGGGTTTCTGGGCAAGTGCTGCTCTCGGCGGAGCTCGCTCCACCTGCTGCTGCCGCTGCTGCCTCTGCCTCTGCCTTTGCCACTGGGAGAAATGTAGCGACGCGGCCGGGATCCCCTCCCTCTCGGCGCCCCACCCTCGCTCCGGCTCCGCCAAGCGCGCCCTCCTCGGCGGGCGGAGACTGCAGCGGCGGGGGCTGGGAAAGGTGGGTGGCGAAACGCCGCTGGGCGCTTGGTGGCCACCGCCACTGCAGTAGTGCGCACCAGCCTTTCCAAGGAAACTTGAGGCCAGCAGTGCAGGCGGGGCCCGCGGCCGCGCAGAGGTCGGGAGGTCCGGGTGAACCAGGGACTCTTTTTAAACACGTGCGTCTGAAAGGAGGAGGGCAGCTGCGGAAGGGTATGGTGCGTGCCTCGCGCCTCAACTCGGCAGCCGCCCCTCTAGTTTTAGCAGTTTCGCCTAACAGAGCGAGAAGTGTAGGGACTGGGTTTCGGAGGAGCGTTGCCTCGTGTTGGTTGGAGCTAGAAGACAACCCTTGTACCCCAGGGCTGCTTAGATGGATTGTCCCAAACTCTTGCCGCTGTCATTGCACTGGACTGCTCCTAGCCCCTGTCAAATTCTCCATTGTCGTCCTTCTCTGACATCCTCCACCTTCCCCCGCCATCTGACCTTGGGATTGGGGAAACGTAGATTTTGAGGACTTTGCTGGGTTGAAGAGACGACAGTGTTCCATTGGTATTGGTATTAGTTTAGTGAAGAGAATATGTGCTTTTTGGAGGTAGACTCCTTTCTACCTAAAGCTTCTTAATCTCTTAAAACGTCGGTTTCTTATCTGAGAAAATAAGTATCAGAGTGGTACCAGCCAACGACACTGGAGGATGAGGAAGGAAGATCACAAGTTCAAGGGCGGCCCTCAGCAATTTAGCGAGACTTTGTCTCAAAAATAAAAGGGATTGGGGATGTGGCTAAGTAGTAAAGCGACCTGGGTTCAATCCTCACTACCAAAAAAAAAGTGTCAAACCATTGAAAAGGATTAAATAAGAACATGAGAGAATAAGAACCTAGCACGGAGCCTGGCCTTTTTACACACATTCAGTAAATGGTAGGGATTATTATCTCCCAGTGTCCCAGCACCTGGGAAGATTGGGGTCCCTTGGCCATGGCCTTCACTTTCGCCGCTTTCTCCTACATGCTTGCTTTGTAAGGAATTAAAGGAGTTCCAGTCATTCCAAACAGAACCTGGGTTTCAGCTCCACATCATGTACAACCACAAGAATGGGATCCTAATTAGAATAAGTTATAATTCATGTATGTATGTCAAAACACACTCTACTGTCATGTATATCTAAAAAGAACAAACAAAAAATTTTTCAAAAAAACACTTGGGTTTCAGATAAGTCAATCCAGGAAGCAAGGATGATTGCTTGCAATGCCCTAAAAGATGACTGGTGAATCTGGTGGAAGTTCAGAACTACATCATGGTTTGGAGTCGTACCTTGCACAGGCAGGCACTAGATAAACATTTGTTGCTTGACTCTGATGGTGGTATGCTAGTTGCCCTATGAATCCAAGGACTTTAGAATTAGAAAGGAAGTTATAGAGCTGGCCTTACAACTAACCAGTGGCAAGACTACAATCAGATATGAAGATTCCTAATTCAGGGCTCTTTCTACTACATCCCAGAGCTGATGCCTATCTGGTCACACCTCCAATTTAGAAACAATGTGTCTTTCAGCTGCAGGTGGGGAAACTACCATGTCCAGAAGCTGTTGACCTTAGTGGTCAACAGATCTGCATTTAATTGTCTTTGGGCTTAGAAAATGTGGAGCTTCTGGTTTAAAAATTAAGAATGTTTTAAGACAGCAACAGTAGAGCATTAAACTAAGAAGAGCATAAGACCCTGGGCAACTGTACAGATTGCACACTTTTGAATCCAGCCCTGCTCTGGATTAGACCTCTTATCACTTTCCTGTTTACATTTACATAATGTATAAATTCAGTTTCACAAGTCTACAGTCATCTTGACTCATAACCAACCTGATCACCCCTGAGTTGCTCTGATCAATTTTCCCTGCATAGTTTCCCAGCACACTATAAATAGACAAAACCATCATAGTAGTATGTGGAACCTTACAACTGGACCTTGGCACCAGGAATGTGCCTGACTCTGACATTAACTTGAGATGAACTAGATACGTCTGGCTTGAATGACATCACTTTTGTCCTGAACACTTCATAAACTCCTATCTTTCTCACCTAAATTGTGGGGATCCGCTTAGTCTTGCTACTGCTCACAACCATGCTTCTGTCAGTAAGTTCTCCAATAAACTGCACTTGGTTCTCCAATAAACTGCAATCCTGGATCTGTTTGCTTTTCTTGGTTCTCACAGTGGAGCTGGTTCTTATACACTGGGACCAGGTCATTCGAGAACACATAAGTATTTCTTCCAGTGTAAATTGCCCTTAAAAGAAAATTGAGAAAATACAGAAATAAAGAAGATGAAATAAATACCATAGTTTGCCATTCTCAGATACTACCAACAAAATAGTGCTAAAATCTCTAGCTCCATTTTTTTTGCCTTATGCATATATGTATTGTCCTTTCTTTTCATTTGTTGTAATTATACCACATAAAATTTCATGACACCTAAACAATAAGACAGTATCAAAGGAAAACTCAATAATTCAAGTAATTTGAGTTGGGATTTTGTTCTGGTAGTCTTCAGTGTCTGTTGCTTGTTTTTTCCTTTGCTTATTTTTGAGACAGGGTCTTGCGATGTTGCCCAGGCTGGCCTTGAATTTGCGATCCTCCTGCCTCAGCTTCTCCAGTAGTTCATTACAGGCACATGCCACTGCACGCAGCTTTCCTCCTTGTTTCTATACATAGGTTAGTTTTTGTTTTCTGCCTTTTCCTACCTATGTATAGTTAACACCTCAGTTTATTCAAAGTGAAGGCCAATAAAGTGTTCCCATACAATGAAAACCTTGGTTCATCATGAAGTTGCTTTCAACATTATCCCATTTCTGTCTTTCCCTTATAGTCCTCCTGTCCCTGGCCCAGCCTCAGGCATCTCAGGAAAATGATCAGTGCAAGAAGAATAAGTTTGAGTTTCTGGGAAGCTTAATTACAAGAGCTGAGAGCCTCCTCCTGGCCCATCACTAACCCATTCTGCCCATAGGAACATCTAACCAGACACAGGATGTGAGTATCTCCTAATCTGGCATTTTCTCCAAAATGAACTCTGAGTTTCTCAGTATCCGTGGGGGCGTATTTGATTCATCCCTTGCTTCCCAGCTAAGTCTTATCAGGATACCAGAAAGCTTCCCCAGCCTCCAGCTGAACTCCAGCTCACTGGGTTCTCCACCCAGGCCACCCCCACGATCCCCAACCTGCATTCAGACACTCCCTTGAATCCCAACCAGAAAAGGACTCTACCCAGGCTGAGCCATGTGCCCTAAGACTCTTTGTTTTCCTCTATTGAGTGGGTTTGGGTGTTTGGAATATCCTAAGGATTGGGATTTAAAAGTGACTGTTTATAAAAATTTAAAAGACATAAAACATTCATCTATTATCTGATTCAACAGTAGTGAGCATTTTGCTGTACAAGCTTCCTGGTTGTCCCAAAATTGTATTTTACAGCTGCTTTGTTTAAACTAGGATCTAAAGATTTTTGCTCCTCACTCCTCATGCTCCTGGACACTTTAACTCTTTTCTTGCACATAATTTATTCAACAATAACGATTTAAAAAGTTGTGTGCCTGCCATTGCCAGCTCCATGTGGAACACAGTGACTTTATTCACGGTTAGCCAATGTCCGTTGCCCTCTGTGCCCTCGTATGTGCAAGTTGGCTCTGGCTGGCTCCGGACAGTGTTTCCTTGTTTGATACACATTCACATGTGAAGCTATGAATTGCAAATTTATGTGTGCTGTACAAATCGCCTCTTTATTTTCTTTAAAATAATTTAAATCTAACTTTGAGTCACATTCTGGCTTGACTGGTAAGGAACGCAGTATCCACCTTCACTGGGGCTCCCCACAAGATTGCAAAGCTGCTAGGGGGCTTACATAGCACCAAAGCACAGGGCAGCTCCTGCTGTTGTTCATGGGTTCACACTGGATCTTGTTGAGACATCCTGCTAGATTGGTCCTTAGTCCTTTCCCCTCTGGCCCACTCTCTACTACCTGGAAAGCCTAGGAGTCCCAGTGCCTTGGCTCCAGCCTCCCACATAGCCATACTTCTAGGTCTTGCCACTTCCACAAATTGCTGGCATGTACCTCAACCTCAGCTTCTTTCTAGCCTGCAAGAAATTGCTTCCTGCTTCCATCTGGCTATTGGCAAAAGCATTCTCTGTTCTCTCCTATCCCTCCCTCTAAGAGACATCTCCTAGGATCTCCTCTAGAAGCTAAATCTTTCCTCAAACCAGAAAGAACCTTTGTCTTCAAAGATCTTTTACTTTTTCCCTTATAACGTATTCAGCCAATATTCATTAGTTTAATGGCAGTGACTCTTATAATGTGAAAAGATTTCTCTTCTGATTGGTAAAGAGTAGAATGGCTATAGCAGTAGGCAGTAAAGTCAATTAATAATTGAATTCTAAATTAAACTCATTCATTCAGGCTAATCATATAGGATACTACAAAGACCATTGATAAATGGGCCTCCTGTATGTTCATTTATCACAAGGTACTTCATACTATATCACACTTTTATCACTATACTGAATTTACATGGTTGCCACTGATTCTAAATAGTTGCTACTTTAGTTGTATTGTCCATACACTATAATTCATATGTAAGTTGTAGTGTAATGTTTCAATATTTACAAATTTAAAAACTTATCCATAAAACATTAAAAACAAACTCAGAAGAGAGATAGCCAATAATGGATGCATTTATTAATATTCCACTAAATATCATATACTTCAAGTATCTGAGTCTGCAGAGAACAAGCAGTGATATTAATAATAAACTGCAGCCTAGAGGATCTTCCAGTGACCAGAACACCTTTCACACTACAAGAAATTTACAAAATAACACAATACTTTTTATTTCTTCAATAATAATTTTATTATTTTAACAACAATATGTCACCAGTGGTGCTGATATAATATTGGAGGCAAATGGTATTCAGAGTTCATCATTAAAAGACTTCATGGGAGACCAGAATATGTCACCCACCCCAAAATGTCAAGAATTGCTTAGCTGAAGGCAATTAAGAACCAGATACAGGAAAGCTCTCTTCCCTTCCTCTATCTGCTTAAAATCAGTGTTATGGTTTAGATATTAAGTGTCCCCCAAAATCTCATGTGTGAGACAATGCAAGAATGTTCAGGAGTGAAACAATTACATTATAGGAGCTGTAACCTAATCAGTAGATTAGATTCACTAATGTGGATTAACTGGATAGCAACCATAAGCATGTAGGGTGTGGCTGAAGTAGGTCACTGGAGGCGTGCCTTTGGGGTTTATATTTTGTCCCTGGAGAGCAGAGCTCCCTTTCTGCTTCCTGGCTGTCATGTCCTGGGCTGCTTTCCTCTGCCATGCCCTTTGGACATGAGGTTCTGCCTCACCTCAGGCCCAGAGAATGGAACTAGCTGACTGTGAACTGAACCTCTGAAACCATGAGCCAAAATAAATTTTTCCTCCTCTAAGATTTTCTTGTCAGGTATTTTGGTCACAGTGATGCAAAGCTGACTAAAATAATCAGGACAGAGATTTATAAAGACAAAGGTGTCCTACCTCCCCTTCTACCCAAGGAAACAAAAGTTGACCACAAGAGACAACTTTGGACCCTTATTGGCTTACAGATGGTACCAGAGGACTCGATTACCCTTTATTAACTAGGCTTTATCTGCTATTATTTGCCATCCCTCCAAGTTGCCACCCCTACAGACTCAAAGTACTTTTCCCTCTTTTATCACTTTTCTAAAAATTAACTGTTCTTTATGGAAGATTATATGCATATATATACACATTTATATATATATGCAAAAATTCAAAGCCACCTATTTGAGAAATACACATTGCCTTCATGTCTTCCATGTATATATGAAATACACATTAACAAAATTCTGTTTTTCTCTTGTGAATCTGTCTCTGATTATAGGAGTCCCTTCCAACTAAAAACTTGAAGATTGAAAAAAACATTATTCTTCCCCTACAACTTATATATTCATCAGAATGGCAATCACATTCTATCAAAGATCACGGTTCAATTTTTCAACTTGTAATTATCCATCAAAAGACTGACAAAAGCAGTCATAATATCAGTTTTTTACAATAATGCATTTGAAAGAACAAAATTTATTTTTAGTAAAACAATTGAAAATATTAAGAAAAAATCCTTACAAATGTTAAAACTATCCAGTGCTTAAATATAGTCAAGCATTTTCAAACATGAAATATTCAAAAGTCATTAAAAAATAATTATATCTATATGAGCATACACTGTGTTCCAAATGTATGGTCCCACTTGTTGGAAAACATATATCTTCTGAATTGAGAAAGCAACTTATTTGACAAGTTATAAATCAAGACAGTAAAATATTCATCTTCTATGAAACTGTTTCATATAAAGGCATTTTAATAATTTATTTCAAATGAGAAATTTTAAATTTTTTTGAATCTTGTGTTAAAAAGAATAACATCTAAAATAATATACTAGACTTTATTGTGAATATTTGAGGAAAAATAGCATCAGTGATAAGAATTTTCATGGAAACCTTTGGTTCAGACTGTGCTGGTATCTATATGCTAGAGAGAGAGTCTGGCATTTCAGCTCAAATTTTGCAAACACTTCTGACTATTTTTAATTTGTCACTAAGTCTTTGTATTTAATTATCCTTGGATGATGTAATGAAGAATGTTAATCCAATAACTCACTTTGGTTTTTTCCTTCAAAGGTTTTATATTTACTATTATATTAGTGTCCCCAGGTTGTCATAACAAAATATCACAAATGGGGTGGCTTAAACAACAGACATTTATCTGCTCATGGGTCTGAAGGCTGAAAGTCCAATACCAAGGATTGGACAATTTTGCGTATAGTAAGCGTCTTCTTCATTGCACATAGACAGCTGCCTTCTCCCTGTATTCATGTGACTTTCTGTGCAACTGTGGAGAGAAAAAGAGACCTCTAGTGTCTTTTCTTCTTCTTATATAGTCACCGTCCTATCAGATGAAGACTCTGCCCTTAGGAATCCTCTAAACCTCTATTACAAGCCCTTTCTCCAAATACAGTCACATTGGGGTTAGGTATTCAACATATGGATGGGAGGGACACACAATTTAGTACACAAAAACTATAATAGGTGAAATAAACAGAATTAAGTAATATCTCTGATGATCTAGGAATTGAAATTAAAAATTGAAAGAATATTTGAACACCAGTGGACAACACATGCTTCAATGCAAAGAAAATTTAAAATTTTTATATTCACTTTAACATAATTTGTAAAATGGGAGTAAACATTTGGAAAATTAAAAAAGAATTTAGAGAATTGACTTTAGTAAAGGTTAATCAATAAAAAATAAAAATTAACCTCCTTAAAGATTAATAAACAAAAATTAATAAAAGTGCCAGTCACCTTTCTGTCACTATGACATAATACCAGAGATAATCAACTTATAAGGATGGAAGATTTATTTTGGCTCATAGTTTCAGTTTAAGTCCATGATCACTTGGCCCTGTTGCTTTGGGCCTGTAGCATTATAGTACATCATGGTGGGAGCATGTAGCAGAGGAGGCCTAGAAGGTAACTGCAGTCAGAAAATAAAGAGAGAGACAAGAAAGGACCAGGATTCCAATATCCCCTTCAAGAATTCATATTTCCAATGACTTCCTTCCACTGGGCTCCACTGCCTAAATGTTCCACCATCTCCCAGTGGCATCAGAGGCTGGCAAACAAGCCATGGGAATTTAGGGGAAATTCAAATTATAACAAGTGGTATCTATACTTTCTGGGACTTTACAAGAAGTTTGTCTGTTAAACCAATAATTTAATTCAACAAAATAATTAAGCACAAATAAAAGAAAGTATAGAAGTATAGAAGCAAAAAAATATGTCCTACTTAAAACAAGAAAAATTATAAATTCTAAGAAAGTTATTAGAATGTCTAATAAGTTACATAAATTATTAAGTTATGATCAAATAAGTGTATATAAATATATAATATCTAAATATAATAATTTAAATGATAAATTATTAAATGATCTAAAAATACATAAAAAGCATAATGAATTTTAAGTAGTTTCTATTTATTAAATGCTTCAGCTGTATCAGAAGCTATTTACAAATCTCCATGGATTTATTAAATATTATGTTCCAGCCCCCAACTGTCCCAGTCATGCCTCCAAAGTTCCATATATGTGAGGAAGGTCACACTGGCCCTGCTAGTAGGGCAGAGGCAAGCACTCGGCTTATCCCAGCCCAGATCTCAGAATCACTAACAAATAAAGGATGGCTATTGTTTTCTTTTTTTTTAGGTCTTTGTTTCATTTTATTTTTTTTAAATTAGTTTATTTAGTTGCATTTCAAGTCATAGTACATATATAGAGCTCTGGCTATTGTTTTAAGCAACCAAGCTTAAATAACAAAGTGATCTTTTATTTGATACCTGTTGTGTTAGCTTTTCATCACTGTGACAAATACCTGTTAAAAACAACTTAAAGGAGCCAGCCTCAGCAATGGCGAGGCTCTAAGCAACTCAGTGAGACCCTGTCTCTACATAAAACACAAAATAGGGCTGGGGATGTGGCTCAGTGGTCGAGTGCCCCCGAGTTCAATCCCTGGTACCAAAAAAAAAAAAAACAACTTAAAGGAGAAAAGATTTATTTTGGCTCGTGGTTTCAGATGTTTTGGTCCCTAGTCACCTGGTTCCATTGCTTAGGTGAGGCAGAACATCATGGCAGAAGGGCAAGGCCAAGGAAAACTGGTCACCTCATGGCAGCTGGGAAGTAGAAAGAGAGAGAGAGGAAGTGGACAAGGACAAGATAAAGTCCCCAAGAGCAACCCCCCCAATGACCTATTACCTCCAACCATTCCCCCCTCTGCATACAGTTTCTATTACCTTCCAGTAATCCATTTAGCTATCAATGGATTAGCCCACTGATGAAGTCACAATACTCAGGATCCACTCACTTCCCAGAAGATCCATTTCTGAACACTGCTGTAGTGGGGACAATGCCTTCAACACAGGAACCTTTGGGGGATACTTCCTATTTAAACCATAACACCCGTGTTGTCTTATATTTTTATTTTCTATATATTTTGAAGTTTTAACATCTTAAAAACATTTCTGGCTAGGGAGAGACTACCCTTCCTGGCAGTAGCCAATCTTGAAGACAGTAAAAGGTAGCCCATAGCACACCTTTGATATACAGTCTAACCAGAGCACAGCCACCTCCTCTCTTTGGCCTATATACCCTTGAGGCAAAATCATACCTGCTAAATCATCACAGAGCCAGGAACCAGGCAACTAGAGGCCACTGTATAGCCAAAGCCTACCAGATATTATTTAAATTAGCCAATTCTAAACTCTTCACATTGCCCTGCCTTGCTTTTCCCATGGGAGCCCCAGTAAAGATTCAGACACCCCCTCTCCTGCCCCTTCTGCCTCCTGACCTGTACTGATACTTGCCCATGCGGCCCTGCATGCCATGCCTCCTGTTCCTATCACCTGTGAGTATGATAAACTTTGTTTTCCTAAGCCTCTCTTGTGTGGTTGCACCTGACTAACAATCACATAAAAGAAACCACAACAGTCCCCGTTGAGGACAGAACTCATGGCTTCTGGAAATGAGGCAGACTCTCTTGGAGCTTGGGTATGTGCCTCCAGATCCTATACCTCCACTCACTCTAATTCCACACCTTCCTGAGCCTCTTCACATAGTAAGGGCACCAGGAGATGGCGTCAGGGAGCTATGTCCAGGACACCTGGGCCAGACCTGGGCTCTAGGAGTCACTTGTCCTCATGCTTCAGAGTACTCACTTACCACTCTGGTTAGTTTTATTGTGTTAAAATATACACAATAAATTTTGCCATTAAACCATTTTAAAGAGTTTTGTTCTAGGGCTGTAGTTTGTAGCTCAGGGGTAGAGTGATTGCCTAGCATGTGTGAGGCACTGGATTCAAATCTCAGCACTACATAAAAATAAATACATAAAATAAATATATAAAAAATACAATAACATTATTTTAAAAAAAATTTAAAGAGCTCTGTTCTGTGGCATTAAGTACCTTCACATAGTTGTACAACCATCACCACCATCTATCTCCAGAACTCTTTTCATCTAATAAAGCTGAAACTCTATACTAACAGTAACTCCCTGCTAGTTTACATCTGGAGTGTCCTTCAGAGGCCCATGTGTTAAAGACTTGGTCACTACTGGGAGGTCTTGGGGCCTTTAGGAGTAGGGCCTACTGGAAGGAAGTTAGGTCACTGGGAGGTATGCCCTTGAAAGAGATACTGGGACACTGGCCCCTTCCTCTCTCTCTGCTTCCTGGCTGACATGTGGTGAGCAGCTTTGCTCCACCACACTCTCTGCCAGCTCAGTCAGTGTGGACAGAATGGACAGGATACTGCAAATGAAGAAGCCACGTTTTTGCCAAAGAAGTGATGGAATGGGATATGAGATGGGAATGGAGAGAGCCTTTAACCACAGACCTGATGATTTCAGAGCATCCTCATGTCCAGGGAGGTGAAATCATGGAATGTAGCATTGTGCTTGCATTCCCCACTCTTCTAAATGTGATCTCCCCTAAACACTGCCTTCCAGCAGAAATCAAGTGATTTTCCTATCATTAGTACCACTAAACAGGCACTGCAAACAGATTGTAAACAATGAGCTTTTGTTACAAACATCCCATTTAGTTTGGGGCACTGGTTCCTCCCATACCTGGAGATAGGTCATCTATTTTAACAATACTGCTTAAGAGGCAGCTGTCACATCAGGGAGAATTGGCTTAGAAATGGCACAGCTTGAGTGGGAGGGGCTTAATGGTGCGTGCTGGAGATGTGAAAGCCCACACCCTCCCAACTTCATGTCTCACACTGACTTTAGTCGTCCTGAGAGTCCCTTCTCCTCTCATTGAGTTCTATTCTCTTTTTCTTCTACTCCTCTGCGCTCTACCAGAATCTCAGTTTTTAAAAGATCTGAGACACTGAATTATTCTATTGTCTCATTTCACATAAAAGATGCCTGAAACTGTTGTAAAGATCAGAGTGAGCATATACAGGCACACACACAAACACACACATCCATCTCTAGAACTCTTCTCATCTGATAAAGCTGAAACTATACCAATAATAACTCCCTGCTATAGTTTACATCTGGAGTATCCTTCAAAGGCCCATGTGTTAAAGGCTTGGTCACTACAAAGAAAATGAAAGAAGGTTTCACAGTGGGACAAAAACAAGTCCTGGAAGTCTCATCTAAATGAGTATGGGATGTCATCATGACCCTACTAGCTAATGACAGCTTATATGCCTATGTGTTCCATGAAAGTAGTTTATAAATAGTAGCTATTAATAATCAATGTGGATTGCCTCCTGGGTGCCAGATCCTGTGTAAACACTTGCTGTGCACTAGCTCCATTAATTCTCACATTCTGCAATTGTAGGTATTATCATTCACATTTTACCAATAAGGAAACTGAGTCTCAGAGAAGTAGGTACTTGGCCACAAGGTCTCACAGTAAACAGCAGAGTTAGCTGGGATTCATGCTCAAATTTGTGTGACTCTAAGCCTGAGGTCTAAGCCTCTCTCTCTGTACCCCAGAGGTGGAGGCCCAGGGATGCTGCCTCTCTGGAAAGTGATAGGAGAAACCTGGCAGCTTAAGCCTCTGATAATAAAAATGGGCTTTTATAGTACAATTTCTAAGATCTATAAAACCAGAAGTTCACCATTTGGGACCTCTGTGTCTTGGTGTGCATGGCAGGGAGTAGCAAAAGACAATTGGGAGAATGACCCCAAACACATGTCAGAGATCTTTCAGGCTGCCCCTGCCATCACAGATCCATAATGCTGAGTCTTAAGGGCAGGAAGTTTTCAAGAGTGTCTCAGGAGTCCATGGGCCTTCAGGCCTGTACCTCTTTGGGTGTCTGTGCACTCTTCAGCCACACCAGCCAGGTGCTACCCCAGCTGACACTGTGAAGGACACAAATCATAAGCCTTAGAGTCATGCATGTGGCGCTAGTTATGCCGGCACAGATTCCATGAGCTGTGGAGGAATGGCTATCTCCACGTAGTTTTCAAAAAATGTATCAGAGAGTCTGGGGCCCAGGCAGAAACCTACAGCAGGTGTGGAGCCAGAATAGAATCCTCACAAGGGCAATGCCTAATGGAGCCATGGGAATGGAGTCACTCCCAATGCTTAGAACTGCAGAGCTATCAGCATGCAACTCAGCCTGGGAGAGCTGCAGACATGATGCTCCATCACAGAAGAGTTGCTAAGAGCTGAGTCCAGCAAAGCCATGGGAAGTATGTATCTGAAAGCCAGGACATGGAGTCAAAGATTATTCTCAGGACTTGGATTTTGTATTGATTATCCTTCTCAGTTTTAAACTTGTATGGGGCCTGCGACTCCTTTATTCTTTCCTTTTTCTCCTTTTGGGAATGGAAATGTCTATCTTGCCCGGACCCTAACTGCAGTTCCCTGTCCACCAATGTGAGGCCCCACTCAAACCACTTCCATCTTAGGACAATACAGCCACTGACATAGCCCTTCCTACATGGTAATTTACACCATGGACAATGGACAGGGACAGCTGCTTGCTGCAGAACCGAGTACCACCACCAAATAGGCAACCCAATGCCAGTACAAAGCTCATCATTCCAGCCTCACCTCTGAAAGCAGTTGCCTCCAGCTTGGGGCACCTCCATTGCCATCTGAGGTCACCTCTGCTGTTGCTTCCACCATCTTTAGTTGAGTCAGCTTCCATTTAAGGACATCAACTGGGGCCCAGGAGCCCAACATCAAGGTACCTATAGGCTTGATGTTATTGCCAACACCAACTAGGGACGTGGCTGCTTCAATCAAGGGACAATAACCAAGACCTGGAAGACCATTGCCAAGGTTGGTGTGGGACTGGTTGCACCAGAGGTATCCCTACTAGGTGTGATAACAGTCACCATCCTGTTTCAAAGGCAACAAGGAGCCTTGCATGGGCTATATTTTTCCCCGCTAACAGCCAACTTCTTTTGATTCCCCTTTCACACATTCTATATCTAATACCTCTATATTATCACATCTTATATGATAAACATCACATCCTAAACCCCCCTATTCCCTCTCTGTCCATCATTAGAAACTATAAAACCTTATGCAAACCTACTAGATATATGGTAGAACATAACCAAACTCATCATTTTTGTTTATAGTGACAAAACTGTATGTCTAAATAGAAGCTAATTGATGTATGGTTGCATATTGGTTGCATTGGGTGCTGTAAACATTGATCTCCCCCTGAAAGGTGAGGTATTGGTGGCCTGCAGAGACACTTCAAGATTACAGGGTAGAAATTGCAGTACCTCAGATCTGCACTGCAAGAGAGGAAGACACATAGGCAACATGAAAAAACAAGGGAGGAAAGTGCCCCAAACAAACCAAGATACTACAATAATAGAATCCACTCACAGCACAGTAGATGAAATGTCAGAGAAGGAGTTCAGAGTGTACATAATGAAAATGATTTGCAAATTAAAGAATGACCTAAGTGAACAAATACAGGCAAAAGCTGATCACTCCAACAAAGAGATAAGAGAGCAAATACAGGTAGCAAAGGATTACTTCAAGAAAGAGCTAGAGATTCTGGGGAAAAAAAAACAAACAGAAATCTTTCAAATGAAGGAAACAATAAACTGAATAAAAAACACAATAGAAAGCATCACCAACAGACTAGATCACTTGGAAGACAGAACCTTAGACAATGAAGACAAAATATACAATTTCAAAAATAAAGTTGACCACACAGTGAAGATGGTAAGAAAACATGAACAGAACATCCAAGAATTATGGGATAACCTCAAAAGATCAAACTAAGAATTATCAGGACAGAGGAAGGCACAGAATTCAAACCAAAGAAATGTACAACTTCTTCAATGAAATAATAGAAAATTTCCCAAACATGAAGAATGAATTGGAAAACCTGTAATACAAGAGGCTTAAAGGACACCAAATATACAAAACTACAACAGATCCACACCAAGGCACATTATAATAAAAATGCCTAGTATACACAATAAGGATAGAATTTTTAAAGCTGCAAGAGAAAAGTTTCAGATTACATAAAGGAGGAAACCAATTCGGATCTCAGAGGATTTCTCAACCCAGACCCTCAAAGCCAGGAGATCCCGAAACAACATATAACAAGCTCTGGATTAAAATGGAGGTTATTTATGGAGAAAAATGTTTTGATGGAAAATGACAGCTCATCTTATGGGTTATCAGACTCTCGTCCTGTTTAATGTTTGAGATACTTCTTTGTAAACTGGTTACTGTTGCCTGGGGGGGGGGGGCATATACCAAGCTCTGAAGGAAAATGGATACCAACCAAGAATCTCATACCCAGCAAAGTTAAGCTTCAGATTTGATGATGAAATAAAAACCTTCCATGATAAACAAAAGTTAAAAGAATTTATAGTGAGAAAGCCTGCACAACAGAATATTCTTGGCAAAATATTCCATGAGGAGAAAATGAATAACAACAATGAAAATCTTACTAAACATAAGGCTAATCAAAGAATAAACCAAGTCAAATTAAAAACCAAAAACAAACCAAAATAACCAGGAATACAAATCATATTTCAATAATAACCCTGAATGTGAATGGACTAAACTCATCAATTAAAAGACATATACTGCCAGATTGGATTTATTAAGAGACCTAACAATATGCTGCCTTCAAGAGAATCATATCATGAGGAAAGACATCCATAGACTGAAGGTGAAAGGATGAGGAAAAACATATCACTCACATGGACCACATAAACGAGCAGAGGTTTCCATCCTCATATCAGATAGAGTGGACTTCAAACCAAAGGTAGTGAAAAGAGACAAAGAAGGACATTTCATACTACTCAAAGGAATCATACATTGACAAGACATAACAATCGTAAATATCTATTCCCCAAACAATGGAGCATCTATGTGTATCAAACAAACCCTTCTCAACTTCAAGAATCAAATAGAACACAACACAATAATACTGGGTAACTTTAACACAGCTCTCTCACCACTGGACAGATCCTTCAAACAAAAACTAAACAAAGAAATTATAGAACTCAATAAAACAATCAATAATTTAGACTTAACAGACATATATAGAATATTCCATTCATCAACAAGCAAATACACTTTTTTCCCTGCAGCACATGAATCCTTCTCCAAAATAGACCATATGTTATGCCACAAAGCAAGTCTTAGCAAAAACAAAAAAATAAAGATCCTACTCTGCATTCTGTCTGACTATAATTGAATAAAATTAGAACTCAATGGTAAAATAAAAAATAGAAGCTACTCCAACACCTGGAGACTAAATAATATGCTAATGAATGACCCTAGGATAACAGAAGACATCAGGGAGGAGATTAAAAAAAATTCTTAGAGGTAAATGAGAACTCTGGTACAACATATCAAAATCTCTGGGACACTAGAAGGCAGTGCTAAGATGGAAGTTCATTGCATTAAGCTCATACATTAAAAGAAGTAAAAGTCAATAAATGACCTTACACTACATCTCAAAGCCCTAGAAAAAGAGGAACAGACCAATACCAAAAGAAGTAGAAAACAGGAAATAATTAAAAACAGGGCTGAAATCAATGAAATTGAAACAAAAGAAATAATTCAAAAAATTGACAAAACAAAAAGCTGGCTCTTTGAAAAAATAAACAAAATCGACAAACCCTTAGCCACCCGAATGAAAAGAAGGACAGAGACAACCCAAATTACTAAAATTCATGATGAGAAAGAAAATATCATGACAGACACTATTGAAATACAGAGGATAATTAGAAACTATTTTGAAAATTTACACTCCAGTAAAATAGAAAATCCTGAAGACACCAACACATTTCTAGAGGTGTATGATCGACCCAAGCAGAACCAAGAGGACATACACAATTTAAACAGATCAATTTCAAGCAAGGAAATAGAAGATGCCATCAAAAACCTATCAAGAAAAGCCCAGGACCAGACAGATTTTCAGCCAAGTTCTACAAGACCTACAAAAAAGAATTAATACCAATACTCCTCAAATTATTCCATGAAATGGAAAAGGAGAGAATCCTTCCAAACTCATTCTATGAGGCCAGTATTATCCTGATACAAAACCAGACAGAGACACATCAAGGAAAGAAAATTTCAGACCAATATCCCTGATGAACATTGATGAAAAATTTCTCAATAAAATTCTGGCAAATTGCATACAAAAACTATTTAAAAAAATAGTGCACCATGATCAAGTGTGGTTCATTCCAGGGATGCAAGTTTGGTTCAACATATGGAAATCAATAAATGTAATTCATCCACCAATAGACATAAGACAAGAATCACATGAGTATATCAATTGATGCAGAGAAAGCATTTGAAAAAATACAGCACCTGTTCATGTTCAAAACACTAGAAAAACTAGGGATAGTAGGAACATACCCCAACATTGTAAAAGCTATCTATGCTAAACCCAAGGCCAACATCATTCTAAATGGAGAAAAATTGGAAGCATTCCTTCTAAAAACTGGTACAAATAGTGGCCGCATGTATGAATATGTAACAACAAATTGCATCACTATGTACAACTTTCTTCAGTGTTCTGTAGTTTTCATTGTAGAGGTTTTTACCTCCTTGGTTAGATTCCTAGATATTTTGTGGGGTTTGGGGGCTATTTTGAATGAAATTATTTTTCTGATTGCTTTCTCAACAGATTCATTGTTCATATATGAGAAATCTATTGACTTTTGTATATTGAATTAGTAACCCGACATTTTGCCAAATTTGTACATTAGCTCTAGCAATCTTTTGGTGGATTTTTGTGGACCTTCTATGTATGGGATCATGTAGTTTGTGGGTAGTGATGGTTTGGGTTCTTCCTTTTCTATTTTTATCAATTTTAGTTCCCTTCTCTTGCCTAATTTCTCTGGCTAGAATTTCTAGCATTATAATAAATAGGGATGGTGAGAATGAATATCCTTGTCTTGTTTTCAGATTTCAAAGGAAATGCTTTCAGTTTTCCCCCATTTACTATGATATTGGCTTTGAGCTTGTCATATATGCCCTTTATGATGGTGAGGTGGGTTCCTTCTATCCCTAGTTACTTCAGTATTTTTACCATTAATGGGTGGTGAATTTTGTCTGAGGCCTTCTCTGCATCTATTGAGATGACTAAGTGATTTTTGTCCTTAATTCTATTTAGGTATTAAATGACATTTATTGATATATGTATGTTGAACCATCCTTGCATCTGTAATAAAACCAACTTGCTCATAATGTATAATCTTAATATGTTGTTAAGCATGATGTCTTAATATTTTATTGAAAATTTTTGCATGTAAGTTCATCACAAAAAAACAAAAAAACTGGAACAAGACATGGATGCTCTCTTTCATCACTGCTATTCAACAAAGTTCCTGAATCTCTAGCCAAAACAATTAGATAAATGAAAGAAATTAAAGGGATACAAATAGGTAAAGAAGAACTCAAACTATCATTATTTGCTGACAATATGATTACATACTTAAAAGATCCAAAAAATTACACCAGAGAACTACTAGAATTAATAAATGAATTCAGCAAAGCAGCAGGATATAAAACCAACACCCATAAATCAATTGAATTTCTATACATCAGTGATGAATCCTCTGAAAGAGAAATTAGGAAAACTGTCCCATTCACAGTAGCCTCAAAAAATAAAATAAAATACCTAGGAATCAATTTAACAAAAGAGATGAAAGACTTCTACAATGAAAACTACAGGACACTAAAGAAAGAAATTGAAGATCTTAGAAGATAAAAAGATCTCCCATACTTTTTGATAGGCAGAATTAATATTGTAAAAATGGCCATACTACCAAAAGCACTATACAGAATCAATGCAATTCCAATTAAAATCCCAATGTCATTCTTTATAGAAATAGAAAAAGCAATCATTAATTTGGAAAAGTAAGAGACCCAGAATAGTCAAAGCAATCCTTAGCAAGGAAAGTGAAGCAAGAGGCATCATAATACCAGACCTTAAACTATACTACAGAGCTACAGTAACAAAAATAGCATGGTACTGGCACCAAAATAGACATGTAGACCAATGGTACAGAATTTGAAGACACAGAGACAAATCCACATAAATACATTTATCTCACACTAGACAAAAACATACATTGGAGAAAAGAGCCTCTTCAAGAAGTGGTGCTGGGAAAACTGGAAATCCATATGCACCAAAATGAAACTAAACTCCTATGTCTCACCATGCACAAAACTCAACTCAAAGCGGACCAAGGACCTAGGAATTAGACCAGAGACCCTGTACCTAATAGAGGAAAAAGTAGGCCCAAACCCTCATCATGTTGGATTAGGCCCCGACTTCCTTAACAAGACTCCTAAAGTGCAAGAAATAAAATCACGAATCAATAAATGAGATGGATTCAAACTAAAAAGCTTCTCAGCAAAAGAAACAATCAATGAGCTGAAGAGAGAGCCTACATTCTGGGAACAAATTTTTGACACACACATATCTGATAGAGCACTAATCTCCAGGATATATAAAGAACTCAAAAAACTTAACACCAAAAAAACAAACAACCCAATCAATACATGGGCTAAGGAGCAAAACAGACACTTCTCAGAGGAAGAAATATAATTGATCAACAAATATATGAAAAAATGTTCAACATCTCTAGTAATTAGAGAAATGCAAATGAAAACTACTCTAAGATTTCATCTCACTTCAGTCAGAATGGCAGTTATCAAGAATACAAGCAATAATAAATGTTGGCAAGAATATGAGGAAAAAGGCACACTCACACATTGCTGGTAGGACTGCAAATTGGTGCAACCAGTCTGGAAAACAGTATTAGAAAACCTGGAATGGAACCACCATTTGACCCAGCTATCCCACTCCTCAGTCTATACCCAAAGGACTTGAAAACAGCATTCTACAATGACACAGCCACATCAATGTTTATTGTAGCACAATTCACAATAGCCAAACTGTGGAACCAACCTAGATGCCCTTCAGTAGATGACTGGATAAAGAAACTGTGGTATACATACACAATGTAATATTACTCAGCAATAAAAGAGAATAAAATTATGGCCTTTTCAGGTAGATGGAGTTAAAGAATATTGGGCTAAGTGAAGTAAGCCAATCTCAAAAAGCCAAAGGCCAAATGTTTTCTCTAATAAGTGGATGCTAATCCATAAAGGGGGTTGGTGCATGGGATGAGTAGAGAAACTTTGAATTAGCCAAAAGGGAGGGAAGGAAGAAAGAGGTGGGGGCAGGGAGAATGAAAAGATGATGGAATGGGATGGGCATCATTACCCTAGGTACACGTATGATTGCATGAATGCTGTGACCCTAATTTGTATACAACCAGACGTGAAAAATTGTGCTCCATTTATCTACAATGAATTGAAGAGCATTCTGCTGTCATGTATAGCTGATTAGAACAAATAAATAAATTAAATTAAATTAAAATTAAAAAAAAAAGAAATGTCTATCTTATGCCTATTTCACCATTGTATTTTGGAAGCAGATAACTTGTCTGGAAATTTGCCTCCAGAAAAAAAAATAAATTTGCCTCAGAATGAATTGTACCTTAAGACTCATTCACACGATGTTTTGGTGATACTTTGGACTTTCACTTTAAAGGTTGATGCTGGAATGAATAAGACTTTCAGAGACCATTAGGGTGGAATGAATGTATTTTACATGAGGGAAGAATATGACTTTCAGACTCAAGGGCAGAATGCTTGACTTGAATGTGTCCTTCAAAAAAAGCATGTTGGAAACTTAATCCCTAATCTAAGAGTGATGATACAGCAAGAAGGACCTCCCCAGATGCTGTAACAGGGACTCAGAGAGCTTTTTTGCTATAATCACTGACTCTACTTAGGCCTTCAGATGCCCAATGGGTAACTAAATCAGGATACAGTTTGGCATCCCTCTTCATTTTGTATATGTCACCACTATTAAACTCTGTGACTTAATCAGCTCTGCATATAGGCATGTTAATCCTTTAAGGAGTATTCATCTAAAAACTAGTAATCGAGGTTTATTAGCCCCAAATTTACCTAACTTGACTCATTCTCCATCAAAATCAAGCCCATATTTACAGGGAGATTTGCAGCATCCTGTTTCAGCCACCCTGGAATGGTGCCTTGAAGTCTTTAGTCATTGTCCTACACCTTCTAGGAACTGCCCTCCTGTTATGGTTTAAATATTAGGTGTCCCCCAAAAGCTCATCTGTGAGACAACACAAGAACATTCAGAGGTGAAATGATTGGGTTAGGAGTGTCTTAACTTAATCAGTGTGTTAATCCACTGATAGGCCTTAACTGGGTGGTAAATATAGGCAGGTAGGGTATGGCTGAGGAGGTAGGACACTGGAGGACATGACTTTGGAGTATATATTTTGTCCCTGGCAAGTGGAGCTCTCTCTGCTTCCTGGTGGTCATGTCCTAAACTGTTTTCCTCCTCCACACTCTTCTGCCATGATGTTCTTCTTCTCCTTGGGCCCAGAGCAATGGAGTTGGCCATCTATGGACTGAGACCTCTGAAACCACAGGCACCAAAATAAACTCTTCCTCCTCTATATTGTTTTTGTCTTTTTGATCATAGTGACAAAAAAAGCTGACTAAAACAAGGTCATCTGGTACAATTTGGACTTTAATTACTCATTCATTTAGTCAACAAACTTCAATTTGTGACCACTGTATGCCAAGTACTGCACTGACATTTAGAAGTAATTATTCTGATTAAGTAGTGATTTTCAAACCTGTAAGCAAAACAGTAAGGCCCCATTGGCAAGCTTCCACTTGGGAGGAACTGGAAAGAACCTCCAACCCACACCTCTACCCTCACCACTCCCAGCTCACTTCTCCCTTCTCCATCTCTTCTCCAGCTTAAGGTAAGTGATAGACTCAAAGAGCCAAGAGTCATTTCCTTGGGACTGGGCAGTTGTATGTGTGTGTTGGGAGTTAAAAAACTTTAACCTTGCCAAAACTTAAGTGTGGGTCAAATATACCACTTTAAGCCACAAAGCAGCCATTAAAAATAAAAGTGTCCAAATGTTGGCAAACAATTTATGCAAAGAGCAGCCCTGATCATACACCCCAGAAGTCACTTGGAAAGAGACTGCAGCCTGCAGCTCACCCAGAACAAATCAGTTTTGCTTGTGCATAGAAAAGAATGTGACCTTCATTTAACCCCAGATATTCCATGTCACCTGAGGAGAGGAAACCATTATTTTGATTCAGAATGTAGACTTACAATGATGATGATGATGATGACTATTTCTATAACATGCTATATCTTCAAAGTGCTTCCACATTCATGGGGTCAGACTTGGACAGAAAGTGAACCTGGAGATGTTATGAATTTAATGACATTTTGTGGCAGGGCCTGAGCCTTTGCCCCTGAGAATTACTCAGCTTCCCTAACATCCTGGCAGAGGTGAGGCAAAAGCATATCCAAACTTAGAAAATTGACTGGTGTGTTTTGGGTTTTCTTAACAGCCATAATTGTGCTCACTTGGCCACTTTCCTCTCCAGAGCTCAGGCTCTTTAATCAATTCTCACAAGGATCTGGGAAGTTGATAGATATTATGATCCTCAGTAAAATGGCTCCAAAGAAGAAATGGGTCAGGGATCAGTTGGTGGCTTGGCCCAGGGCTTAATGCTAAATCACCTTCAGAACAGGAAATCATCTCAAAGAACAGGAATTTTGAGAGCCCCCAAGGTAGGTTCAAAAGCCTGAGAGGTTGACCACCAAAACCCAAAATCTTTTTTTAACTCCTAGAATCAACACCATCAAGTCAGAGAGAAGAAATAAGTGTTGCCTAGTGCTGCCGGCAAATGAAAAAAGTGCAAAAATCTAGCTAATTACTCAGGACATGTTGGCAGACACCTCTGCTTGTCAAATTCCTGGCTGTGTGAATGGTTATTTACATCTGAATTAATTTACACTATGCGTTTTAAATACTTTTTTTTAAAATATCAGTAAAGATCCTAACAGGAACTATGCTGTTTCTGAAAACTTCCTCTCCTTCCTCCTTCCTTTATCCATAGACATAAAAGACTCTGACATAGAGCCATGAATCTTGTGCTTGGAAAGATTCCAACTGGGAATTCTCACCCAGAGTCATATTTAGAATTACTACCTTACTCCAGGCTCCCTGACCCTGAGCCTGATACCCAGACCTCACTTTCCTGCAGGGCATGTGTCTGAGGCAAAAGATCCTGTGAAAATCCTTATGCTCTATAAAACTTGAAAAAAAGATCTTCAGGAAAAATAAAAGGAAATATTATTTATACATTTTTAATTTTTCATTTATTCAACAAATATTCAATGAGAGTTTATCCTATGTGTCAGGACAGCCCCATTATGTCTTGGAGAGACAGATACCTAAAGATGTCTCCAAAAGTGCATGATGTCTTCTCAACTCAGGCAGCCAACAGTTCAGGGAAAGAAACATGAGGGAAAACAGAACATAATATGTTTAATATTAAGGAGTGGGGTGGGATTTGAGTTGACATTTATATACTACAATTCAGATAGGCAAGAACTATAGCTATGTTTTCTATATCTATTCTCATCTTGCACTCAATTTCTAGTGACAAAACACATACACCACAAATCTTAAATTTTTCAATGAAAAATAACTCAGGCTTTTCTAAATTGGAACCATTTATTTTAGGTAAATAGTCACTCATTTTCCAAGTTCACATTTCTCATTAGGTCTGCTTCCTCTTGCCAAAGGCGCTATGGCCACACACCTACTTCCTCCCCAGATGATGCCTGGGTGCCAAGGGAACTTCCTATCCTGATGGCATCAAGCATGAACTCTGTGCTCCACATACTGTCCCCTGGCTACGAGTGAGGTATTTCTGGTCTCATCTGGAGACTGAGGTCCTGTCACAGGGTCTGTTGATGTATGGCTGATTGCCTTCAGTGTCTAAAACACTAGGTTGGCCGTAGGATTGAAGCTCTGGATCCCTGGCCCTCCTCGCTATCCTTCCTTATCTGGATCACCTGCTCCTTCAGCATATCTGCATTCTCATTCAGGCCATATCAATTCCAATTCCTATTGGTAGCACATGTACACGGGCTACCAGAAGCATGGCCCAAAGTGCCAGCACAACTACCTGCTCCCATGTTGCTTCCATTTCCGAGGTCTGCTGGACAAAGTACCACATACCAGGAGGCCTCAGATGACATTTATGACATTTATTCTCTCATAGTTTTGGAGACTAGAAGTCTTAAAGTGTCAGCAGGGCCATGTTCCCTCCAAAATCTCTAGGGAGGATGCTTCCTGGCCTCTTCCAATTTCTAGCAGCCTTTGGTATTCCTCAGCTTAGTGACATATCACTCTAATTCTGCTTTCATCTACATATGGCCTTCTTTCCTGTGTCATTCTCTCCTCTTCCTATGAGGATACTAGGCACTGGATTTAGGGCCCACCCCAAACAGGATGATTTCTGTAAATATCACACGACCAGGAGAAGATGAATTAAGCCACTCAGCAAGGCTTTATTGGAATGCGCCCTCGGACCAGATCCCCCGTCCATCAGAGCAGGTTGGGAGAAATGGCGTGGGAGATTCCGTGCATAGAGAATTTCAAGAAAACCCGGTCAGGAAGGGGAGGGCTTGGGTACAGGAAGAGAAGGCCAGAGTCCTTCCTGATGGGTCAGGAAAACTCACTGATTGACAGGAGGCGTGTCCACTAGTGACGTCACATCTGGCTTGCAGCTCCGCTGACCAGCTTCCTTATTTGGGCATCTTGGACCCTGACCA
>CM053410.1:44353036-44399149 GCA_028644305.1 Xerus rutilus
TGCATAGAGAATTTCAAGAAAACCCGGTCAGGAAGGGGAGGGCTTGGGTACAGGAAGAGAAGGCCAGAGTCCTTCCTGATGGGTCAGGAAAACTCACTGATTGACAGGAGGCGTGTCCACTAGTGACGTCACATCTGGCTTGCAGCTCCGCTGACCAGCTTCCTTATTTGGGCATCTTGGACCCTGACCAAACCTGACACTAATCTACTTTGAAGTTTAAAAGTGAACTATGACTCCTCTGTCCTAGGCTATCCCTACCATCCCTGGAGCCATAGATTCATGTCCTGTAGTTTGCAGCTACAGGACAACCAGGAACTGGGAACTTTCAAGAATGAAAAAACAGCATTGTGGTTTAACATTACCAGTATATTCTCTGGCACACTGGCTGTGAGGTCTGTGGAAGCATGTATGTGGTCCTCTGAAAGGGCTGTGTCCTATCTATCTTTAGTCACAACATCCAGTGCCATGCCTGGCATAGGGTAGATGTTCCTTACATATGGTGTTGAATGACTGGGGGTATCTAGAAAGCTTCATGCTAGAGATCTAGAAAAATAAGTATGTAGCATTTTGACCAAGGGAAGTAGGCAGGAAAGTCTATAAGAAAAAGGCAAAGGGCAAAGGAACGGAGGTGGGAAAGAGATTGGCATCTCAGAACTGGTGAGTCCTGCATGACTAGGGTAGTGGGAGATGCAACATAAAAGTAAGCTGGGGCAATCACTGATAGGCTTGGGTGACATGCTGCAGAGGTGGGTTTTCAATAGGAAGGAAATAGAGAAAGGCCATACAGACTGGAAATAGAATGTGCTTTAAGAGTCATTCATATGAATTCATGTTTTATTAATCTGAAACACAGAGGAAACCAGCATGCCTGGGGTGGTTCTTCCCTGTCCTTTGGAGGCTGATGTCAGCAGATGTAGCTGTATCATTCCTATTCCTAAATATACCCCCTTGGTCTTATCCTCATGGACTTCAAGCTGGGCCAACCTACTGTGGCATTTCTGAGATTCCCATGTTTTTACTTACACTAAGTTTTGGGAAAATGCCACACAGTCAACTAGGCCACAAACTAGGAATATTCCAAAGAAAACTATTTCACAAACAAGCAATGCTTTGGTTTTTTTTTCAAAATAATTAAAGCAAATCGAAATGCTGAATCATGGGGCCAAAGGAATACATCAAATGACAAATACATTTGTTCATCAAATTCAAGTTTTGCCATCCTGGTAACTGCAAATGTGAATGTTTTTGCCAGTTTTTGTTCCATGACAAAAAGAATCAGCTTCCCAAAAAGGAAGGGTTTATATCAGCACTTTTTCTCTGCTTTTTAATGAAACATTGTCTACTCCAGCAAAAAGGATTTGTGATGGACCAGTTTTTCTTCCTAGTCCTCCAAACAAAGACTTAAATCTACTTTATTCAAAATCAAGAAGTACCTTTCTATCTTAAATACTGTCAGGCATAATACTGTCTCTGAGTCTCCCATTATTCTACAGATGTTCAAGGACAAATTAGACCTTATTGTTTATGAGTATTGTGTACCTCTATGCAATAAAAACTTGACGATTTTTTTCTAATGTATTTGCTCTATATATTATAGCTTTCTTTCAAAGGGGAGAATTGAACAAAAATGAAACTGGAAAGTTATAATGGAATAGCTTTTATGACATTGCTAACTGGTAATATCTGAAATAATAATGTACAAAAATATCATTTTAAAAAATTATCTACAAGCTGGGCACGGTGGCTCACGCTTGTAATCCCAGCACTTAGGGAGGCTGAGACAGGAGAATTATGAGTTCAAAGCCAGCCTCAGCAATGGCGAGGCACTAAGCAACTCAGTGAGACCCTGTCTCTACATAAAACACAAAATAGGGCTGGGGATGTGGCTCAGTGGTTGAGTGCCCCTGAGTTCAATCCCTGGTACCCCCAAAAAAATTATCTACAGAGTTCTCAAAGAACTATGTAGTCAGTGGAATTATTTCCTGGAGAAGTGTTGTAAGTGAGGCTGATGCAATTTGAGTTAGTTGGGGAACCCAGAGAGTACGGTCTGAAATCATCAGAAATTTCCAACAATGAATTGGACAGTTGATAGTTAAAACTCACCCACTGATCGTGGTATTCAATTCAGATTGTATCTCTCATTCTCCCATAAATCAGCCAAAATGGTTCACTCTCTGGTTGACAGTTCCACCGTTGAGCTGGGACTTATGCCATCCCTTCACCTCATATCCCCACAAAAGCACACATCCATCAATTGCTCCCTAGCATGTACTCCCAATCTTTTGAGACTCACGTCAAGTCCTGCCTCCGTAAAGCCTTCTCCAGGCACTGATGATTCTGTCCACTGCCAGAATGGTCTCTCCATCCTCTGAGTTCTTACAGCACTTTGTGTCCCTGGGGAAGGTAAGGAAATAACATGAAGCGCCAGTGGAGAGCTCAAGGAACCCAGACTCAAGAGACCCAGAGCAATTTCTTTAAAGTGGAATGCTTTAAAAATGCATGTGAGTGTTCAATTCTCCTTAATCTATTTACGGAGACCACTAATGGCCCAGGTACATAGTATATACCCCAGCAGCACATCAGCTGGAGTCACATAGCTGAGCAACACAGAGAGAACTCAATAAATAACAACTAAAAATGAATAAAGTCAAATTCTTCTCCCACTATTGTTAAGAAAAGTTTAGGTACACAGTGCCTCTAACCCTCTAAGCTTGTAGACCTGACCATCTCAGTATGAGATTCAGTCTCCTTAGAAGGCATTTGGAACACCTTTTGATTCCCAAGCCTGTCATTTGGAGTCCCCTACCCTGACCTCAACAGGTTTCTTAAAATCCCTCTTCCAAACACATACTCCCACTCTCCAAGAGGAATTCAGGTGAATAGTTTCTTCTATCTCATTGGTGGGATGTGTTCAAGATTCACCATTATTTTAGATTAAAAATTAGGGCTGGGGTTGTGGCGCAGTGGTATCGTGCTCGCCTAGCATGCGTGAGGCACTGGGTTCGATCCTCAGCACCACATAAAAATAAAATAAAGATATTCTGTCCACCTACAACTAAAAAATAAATATTTAAAAAAAATTAATTGATTGCTATACATGGAGAAATAAATACATCTAATGTTCTTTTCTATCTTTGTGCAACCTGCTTGTCACTGACAAACCCTATGAAAGAAAAAGCCAGTCACATCGGTCTCTACACATAAGAAAGTATTTGCCGCTAAAATTTTGCTAACACACTAACACGCTTTAAGGCCTGGCTATGTATGGCTACCTCCGGATTACAAATAGCAGTAAAAAGAAATAAATAAACCCAGGAATGGCTGGAGGGAACAAAGAGAAGACAAAGGATGTTTCAAGCCCTCAGCATATCAAAGCCAAACAGCTGAATTGTATGTCAACTTTCTAAATGAAAAAGCAAAGATCATTTGGAGGAAAACCACCTTCCCCAACGCCCTAGCCCCTCTCCCCAATTTATTTCATCATTATTCATTCCTATATGGTGCATGCCCACCTGTCTTCTGTGTGGATAAATGTTTAATGTTGCAACCTCACGTCTTCAGTCTGATTTCATAGATGAGAAAAGGCATCCAGGACATGTATCTCCAGCTTTTTCTTCTCAGGGTGCCCAGAGTCCTCCTCATTCCATTGTAATTTGGACACAAACCGTCTGTCTCTCAAATTCTAAGCTTATTATGAATGACTTAAATGTCATCCCTGAAGATCCTTAGCAAAGCAAATGAGCTAAAAACGACCTTAACAAATCATCTTCCAAGAAAAGAAAAATGATGCCTGTCACCTTTAAAAAGCCAACCAGTCAATAACAAATAACGGGCATGTAAGAATGACAATTCTTTTTTTCCTGCAGACACAAACTATATGCAGTAGCACATTTTCAAAAGAGTAGTACAATTTACTTTAGTACAGTTTACTTTTCTTAAAGGAAGCATGTGAGAAGGTAACCAAACGCATGGGGCTCTTCACATTAGGAACAATCAGTGATTTGCTATGTATTATTTGAACCAGTCAGTCAAGATACACAGTTAGATGATAATAGAGACCCATGAAATTGGGGCAGAAAAGGAAAGAGTTTTGAAAAGAAGGGTCGAAGGGAACAGAACTGGAGTGATGATTTCTGATCCTTTCTCTACAATGATGCTTTTTTTTTTTTATAACCTTTAGGCTTCTAATTAATGATGGCAAGTTAAAGACACTCATCCTCTGTTATCTTGGTGAACCTCACAAAAACCATAAAGAGAACAAAGAGAATAGGACAAAGACAAAAGCAACATGGTAAGAGAAACTGGAAAGAAGATGGATAATTGACATATAAGCCCTAAGAGAGAGAAATCCCGGGGCTGGAGGTGTGGCTCAGTGATGGAGCACTAGCCTAACATGTATGAGGTCCTAGGTTCAATCTCCACCTCTGAAAAGGAAAAAAAGAAAAAAAAATCCCAAACCAGCTCCAGGTACCTTTGGGAGTGGGTGAATGAGGGGTGTCTGAAAGGCTATTTATAATGCAGTTTGGCTTAATTCTGGGGGAGAGTAGGGATGGCAAATTGAAAACATGAGCAGAGCATTTGTGAAGGTTTCCAGACTGATTTTGAGACCTTCCCTACTTCCTCTGCCACCCTAGGCCTATTTCTGCTCATTTCCTAGACACCATCCAGACTTTTTCTCTCTAGACACTAGGACACTAGAGGCATCTTCCCTGTAGAATCTGGTCTCAATAAAAAAATGACCTAAAGGTACTTCAGTCAAAAGAAATGCTCCAAACAGATCACTCTAGTGAAGCCCACATTTGACAGGCCTCACCTAGCATCCATAGTTTCCATTGACTTTGAGGAGATCCCACTCATAAATACACACAAAGGGCCTAGGATAGGGTATTTGAGGAAAACTTCTGAGATGAGAGAGGCAAAAACAAATAAGCAGAAAACAGTGACCTGGAGGAGACAGAGCTTGTGAAAAGAGAAAAGGGAATTTAAAAAAAAAAAAAGCCTATGTTCTTAGAAATTAAAAGTATGATGACAAAATTGAAATCCCAAGGGTAAGAAGTTAATAGTAAAGAAATCTCTCAGAAATAGAGCCAAAAGCAAAGAGATAGAAAACTGGAGAAGGAAGAAGGATAAAAAAACAAAAACAGGACCCTTCAGGAAGTCTAATATATGAACAAAGGGATTTTGAATAAACCATCATTTTCTATTCACTATATGGAACAGAAGAAATCAGCCAAGAATTCACTGAGGTTTCCCAGGGTGGAAGATAAGAATTTCCAGACTGAAAGGCCCTCTGAGATCCCAGGAAAGCAGATGAAAAGAGGAATATGTACTGTGAACTTTTATACCACTGGGAATAAGAGAAAATTCTACAAGCTTTCAGAAAGAGAAAAAAAAGAGTAACAGAGCTTCGACAAAGTATAAAGAATGAGAAAGACATTGGATTTCTCAATAGCAACACTGGAAATGATGCGGGTAAAATGTTTTCCAATCCAAACTTTACACAAATTATAATTTAGTGTGTGGGTAAAACAAAGAAATTTTTAGACACATAAGATCTCAAAACACTTCCTGTACAAACTTTCTCAGGAAGGTATGAAATATTAGAGGATGTGCCCCACCAAAGTGTGAGAATCAACAAAGAAAAAGACTGGATCCAGGAAACAGGTAATCAAACCCAAAAGAGAGGCAAAGAGAATTTCTGGGATGATAGTGAAGGAAGCCCTTAGGATAGTTGCTATAGTTTGGATCGGGAATGTTCCCCAAAGGTCCATGTGCTAAAGGTTTGGGCCCCACAGTGGCACTATTGGGAGGTGGTGGCATTTTTAAGAAGTGAAGTCTAGAATAGAAGACATGAAACAAATCCACATAAATATTGTTATCTGACACTAGACAAAAGTGCCAAAAACATTTGTTGGGGGAAAAAAATAACAGCCTTTTTAACAATGGTGCTGGGAAAACTGGAAATCCATATATACGAGAATGAAATTTAACCCCTATCTTTCACTCTGTACAAAAGTCAACTCAAAGTGAATCAAAGACCTAAGAATTAGACTAGAAACCCTGAAACTGCTACAATAAAATGTAGGCCCAACACTCCAATATGTTAGCACAGGATGGACCTCTTAACACTCCTAACACACAAGAAATAAAATTAAAAATCAATAAGTGCATGGCATCAAATTAAAATGCTTTTTCACAGCAAAGGAAATAAGGGCATGAAGAGAGAGCCAACAGAATGGGAGAAAACATTTGCCACCTGCTCCTCACATAGGGCATTTATATCCAGAATATACAAATAACTCAAAAAATTTCATGCCAAAAAAACAAATAACCCTATCAAAAAATGGACAAAAGAGCTAAACAAACACTTCTCAAAAGAAGAAATACAAGTGGTCAACAAATATATGAAAAAAATGTTCAATATCTCTAGCAACTAGGAGAGTGCAAATTAAAACTACATCTCACTCCAATAAGAATGGCAATTATCAAGAATACAAATAACAATAAATGTTAGCAAGGATGTGGGGAAACAGGTACACTCATACATTGCTGGTGGGACTGCAAATTAGTGCAACCACTCTGGAAGGCAGTATGGAGATTCCTCAAAAAATCTAGGAATGGAACCACCGTATGACCCAACTATCCCATTCCTTGATACATAATAAGATTTAAAAACAGCATACTACAGTAATGCAGCCACATCAATGTTTACAGCAGCACAATTCACAGTAACTAAGCTGTGGAACCAACCTAGGTGCTCTTGAACAGATGAATGGAGAAAGAAAATGTGGGTATATATACATAATAGAGTATTACTCAGCCATAAGGAAGAATGGCTTTATGGCATTTGCCAGTAAATGAATGGAATAGGAGACTATCATGCTAAGTGAAATAAGCCAGTCCCAAAAAGTCAAAGGTCAAATGTTTTCTCTGATATTGGAAGCTAATCCAAAACAAGAAAACAAGGGGTGATTTAAAAAACAAAAATGAAAAAAAATAGAAAAACAAGCTGGGTGTTTTAGTATATACCTATAATCCCAGCAGCTCGGGAGGCTGAGACAGGATCACAGATTCAAAGCCAGCCTCAGCAATGGTGAAGCGCTAAGCAACTAACTCAGTGAGACCTTGTCTCTAAATAAAATACAAAATAGGGCTGGGGATGTGGCTCAGTGGTAAAGTGCCCCTGAGTTCAATCCACAGTACCAAATAAATAAATAAATTTAAAAAAAAAAAAAACAAGAGAGACAGAAAGGAAAAAGAGGGGAAGAGGGAATTTCATCAAAATAGAGGAAAGATTAGTACAATAGTAAAAAGGATTGAAGAGGAAGAGACAGGAAAAGGGAAGAATAGTGGAATGAATATGACCAAACTTTCACGTGCACACACATGACATACATGGGTGTGTGACAGTGGGTCCCTGAATCAGGTGTATCCACAGAACACTAATTTAAGAAAAACAGTAAACTGTAAATGCATTGAAGAGGGATCAGTGAAACTGGAGGGAGGGGTACAGGGGGTGGGAGTCGGGAAAAGTGCTGAGTACCGAATTAAAGTGGGTTGGGTTCCATGCTTTTGTGATTATGTCAAGGTCTATCCTAGTATTGTAACTTTAAAAAAAAGAAGAAGAAGAAGAAGTGAGGTCTAGTATGAGGTCTTCAGGTCACTGCTGGGGTATGCCCTTAAAAGGGATGGTGGGACTCCAGCCCCTTTCTCTTTCTCTCTTTTTCACATCCCAGTCATGAAGTGAGCAGTTCTGCTCCTCCATACATTCTCACCAGACCAAAGGCACAACGGCAATGGGTGTACTCAATGAAGAATTAGAATCTCCAAAACTGTGAGCCAAATAAATCTCTTTATAAGTTGATTATATCATGTATTGCTTACAATAATGAAAAGTTGACTAAACACAATGAATGGCATAAAGTTATCTCAGCGTGAAGCAGGTCATGACATTCTGGAATCAGCAAGACAGAAATACCTTAAGCATTTAGATACTAAGCAGATTTATACACTGGGAACAGGTTGGGGGAGTGTTGATTTAAAAAAAAAAAAAAACTACCTAAACAACCAAATAGAAAAGGTAAAAATTTTTTTATGTTTTTGTTTAGAAAAAGTAAATACTAACTTCAGGGAAAAAAAAAAAAGTTTTATAGGAGCCGGGCGTGACGGCCCACACCTGTAATCCCAGCACTTTGAGCAACTGAGACAGGAGAATTGCAAACTCAAAGCTAGCCTCAGCAATGGCGAGGCGCTAAGTAACTCCGTGAGACCCTGTTTCTATATAGAACACAAAATAGGGCTGGGATGTGGCTCAGTGGTCAAGTATCCCTGAGTTCAATCCCCAGTACCCCCCCCAAAAAAAACTTTTACAAGAAAGAAAAAGTAATCACAGTATAATACATGTTTTAGTTGTGAATAGCATCATTTAAGTGTTAAGGGTAACGTATAAAGAAAACTAAATTCCTTTCTTTCTTAGTGGAAAGTAAGCAGATTATTCCTAATGCCAAAACATCAAGAAAGATAAGCATGTTGTTTAGAGACATGGAGGTAACTAACAAAGGATTGCAAGTAATTTACTTGTAAGGGCAGGAAATGTGGAGAAGTTGGGAGTGGAAGGATGACCCCTATCAAGCTTTTCATTCTTACTATCTGACTCCTTAAACTCTATTTTTACAAAACTATTTTTTAAATAAAAGGAATACTATGAATATTTCCCCATGTATTTACTATGTGCTGAGAAAGAATTTGATAAAAGCTTTTATCAATAATACATTTTAAAATACATTTGAACTTCATTAATCAGAGTGGCATTTATATACCGTGAAAAAATAGACATACCATGTAAGCTCAAAAGATGTAATGGATTCATTCACAGATGATGCTCAGTGCATATTTAAATTAGCTTACCCATAGGCTTTAGTAGTTGAGACTTAACCTCATTAAGCCTCAGTTTTCCATATATGGTGTCAATAGTAGGCATGGTTGTTCATCTGCTCTTTGGGTTTCACGAGATCCATCTTTTTAATAAAGTCCCTTTTATATGTGCTGGTCTCACATATCCTGAGGAAAACAGTGAAGGAAGGTACACTACACAAAGGTGCACAGTTGTACATTTGGTAAATCACAGACAAGATTTGATTCCATTTTGCTACAAACAGATCCTCATAATTTTGAGAGTTGCCTCAGCAATTCTTTAAATAACATATTAAAATAGCTCCGTCTTCAGGAATGCCTTGTCTTATCAACTATAAGATACCATTACTTTGGGCTGGGATTGTGGCTCAGTGGTAGAGTGCTTGCCTTGCATGCATGAGGCACTGGGTTCGATCCTCAGCACCACATAAAAATAAATAAAGATATTGTGTCCATTTACAACTAAAAAAATATATATATATTAAAAAAAAAAAGATACCATTACTTTGACAGTGAAGCTACTTAATAGATTTGGATTTGCAAAGACAAATCTTACTTATTGTCTAGAGACTAGAAGAAGCAGTTTCTTTGTTTATGGCCACAGGGACCCACCAAGCTGTTTTTTCCCAACCATGAATACCCAGAGAGACTAAATTAGCACATTGTCTTAGTATACATGCTTTTCATAAACAAAAATAATATTAGAATATTCCAAAATAAATGAACCAAACACATTTCTCAAAAGAATACAAGTAGCCAATAAACATATGAAAAAATTTTCATCATATTTAGCAATTAGGAAACACAAGTCAAAACTACTGAGATTTCATCTCACATAGTCAGAATGGCAGTTAACAAGAATAAAACACTAACAAATGAGGAAGAGGATATGGGGGAAAGGATCACTTTTAGACTCCTGGTGGGGCTGTAAATTAGTACAACCACTAAGGAAATCTATATGGAGATTCCTTAAAACACTATGAATAGAATAATCATTTGACCTACCTATACCATTTCTCAGTATTTATCCCAAAAAATTGAAGTTATCATACCATAGAAATACATAGTTATTCATGTTTATGGCAGCCCAAATGAAATAGCCAAATGATGGAACCAGTCTAAGTGTCTGTCAATGGATGAATGGACAAAGAAAATGTGATATATATACACAATGGAGTTTTCGTAAGCCAAAAAGAACAGAGTTATGTCATTTATAAGAAAACAGATGGAACTGAAGAGCATTATTGTTATGGTTTAGATACAAGGTGACCCTGAAAGTTCATATGTGAAGCAATTCAGGAATGTTCCAAGGTGAAATCATTAGATTATAAGAGTTTTAACCTAATCAGGTGGATTAATCTACATGATGGATTAACAATTTGACTGGATTAGTGAGTGGTAACTGTAAGCAGGTAGGGAGTAACTGGAGGAAGTAGGTCCCTGCACTCAAACCCTCTCTGCTTCCTGGCTGTCATGAACTGAGCAGCTTCCTCAGTTCTGCCTCACCTCAGGCCCAGAGCTGTGGAGTTGGTCGATCACAGACTGAACCTCTGAAACTATGAGACAAGATAAACTTTTTCTCCTCAAAGCTGTTCTTGTCAGATCTTTTGGTCACAGCTACAAAGAGCTAGCACAATTATGTTAAGTGAAATAAGCCAAACTTAGAAAGTCAAGGGTCATATGTTTTCTTTCATATGTGGAAGCTGGAAAAGAAAGGGGGAATGGAGATCTCATGAAAATCAAAAGGAGACCAGTGGAATAGAGGAAAGGGATCAGAGGGAGGGAGGAGTGGAGAGAAAGAGGAAATATTAGGGAATAATACTGAATTATATTGTTATGTTGTGTGAATGTATTAATATGTGACAAAGAATTCTACTATTATGGATAACTATAATGCATCAATATAAAATATGAAAAATGAACATTATTGAATAAATCAGAAGCACCAGCAAAAGCTATTATTGTATACATGCATATGTGCTTGCAGGGAGGAAAAAAGTTCCAACTATGCTGGTAAACTTTCTCTCTTCAATTTCTGGGGTTTTGTGTCTATAATATTTGCAACTTTCTAAACTCTTTGAATAAAGAAAAACAATATAGAATAAAGTCCCCCCAAAACAAGTAACTCCTGCCCATGTGCAGTAGGGAACACATATAGAAATGATCATCTAAGCCCTATCTGTAATTTTTTTAAAATTGGAAGCAATCAGCCAGTCGTGGTGGTGCACACCTATAATCCCAGTGGCTCAAGAGGCTGAGGTATGAGGATCAAAAGTTCAAAGCCAGCCTCAGCACAGGCGAGGTACTAAGCAACTCAGTGAGACCCTGTCTCTAAATGAAACACAAAATAGGGCTGAGGATGTGGCTCAATGGTCAAGTACCCCTAAATTCAATCCTTGGAACTCCCCTCCAAAAAAAACAGAAGCAATCAAATGCCCATCCATGTCAGAATGAATAAATAAATACACTGCAATATATTTGCACAATCTAATACCATATGATAATGAAAATGAATTAGTTACAATGATGCACAATACCATTGATGAATCTCAAGTTCAAATATTTGAGTGAAAAATGCAAGTTGCAGAAAACACCCTATGGTGTGATTTCATTTGTATATAGTCGAAAGCCATGCAAAAACCAGCAATTTATTGTTTTTAGGGTATAGAAAAGAGTTGAAAATGTACTTTAGAAAGGAAGTAAACAATAAATGCAAAATTCAGAAGGGCTATATCTGAAAAAGGAAGAGAATGGACTCCAGAAAGACACAAGGGACCCAAAGGTAATGTTAAATGCAAGTGTTCCCTCCATCAGAGTCCTTCACACATCACATATACTTTATGAATATCTAATCAAAACAATTAAATGAGACAATGACTAAGTAAAACACTCAGCTCGGTGGCTGGCATATATTAGGTGCCTATTCTTCTAATCCTTGCTTCACTATGAATATTTTAAAACAAATTTGAACAAAAGTAAATAGTGGTTTTATTGCAACTCCAACAATTGGTGGCAAGTTGAAGAATGCCACAGGATTGGATTCCAAGTCTGCTCAAAATCAAGAACTTCCAAGGCCCCTCTTCTCCTAGTTCCCAAACTTTCAACACCCTATCAAGGTCAGTTATACCAATTCAGCTAAAAATAGACATCTGGAGGTGTTTTGTTCTTTCCTCCACCTTGATTTCTACCTCTGTGGTTCTCTTTTTGAATAGAAAATAATCCTTTTGTGAAAACCATGAGAGAAGCTAAAGTCCTGTGCTGGAAGAAATAAAAATTAAGGAACAACAGAGACCTGCAAAGTAGCATACTCAGTCTAGTTTGGGTGTCCTGCATCACTACCTGGTATATAACAGGCAGAAAAGGAGTAAAGATAATGATTTGCTCAATACCTGCTCTTGGAGTATATTCTGGTCCTAATATTATAAAGTCCTAAATCAGTTTGAAAACAATTGTTACACAAAAGAGCCCCAAGCCAAGGAAAGCTGCAGGCAATGTTGACACTTTAGTAACAGAGGCTCTGACACTGGTCTTCTGTCTACAGTTTTGCTTTTGCTTTTTCCATAACCATGAAGCAGCCTGGAAAACAGACAAACATACAAGGTTTTATTATTTTATCCAGACTTCTGGGAAGTGGCATCCAGACAGTTGAATTTTTAAGTTGATTAAAATGAGGGGAATTAAAAAAAAAAAAACAGAAAGCCAGGCAAAGACAGTTTTTGCTGGTATTCTGAAGTTAGTGACAAGAGAGAGGATAAAAGGAAAATGAGCTCACCTGAGTTTTGCAGTGTGGGGAAGCAAACGATAAGTAAGAGAGTCCATTCATTGCTCAATCATTAAGCATCTACTGTGTGCCAGGCCCTGTACTAGGAAAAATAAACATAATCCCTGCCTCTGTGGAGAATACTGCTTAGTAGGGAAAAGCAAGAAGCAAATTGGTGCTACCTGGTGTAAAGAGGAAGCAGGGACTGCCATGGCAGCACACAACTCCAGGCTGACAGGGTTCAGAAAAGTCTTTCCAAGGAAGTAACACCTATCCCAAACTCTAAAGAGGGGTAAGAGTTAACCTGATTCTGCCGGCTGAGGGAGGGTATGAAGTAAGGGCAGAAAGCTCCAATCTAGAGAATGGTAGATTTGGAGGCTCACCGAACAGGAAAACAATTAGACAAGAAGACCTGGGGCAAAGAATGCAAGAAGGGCTGTCAGTACCAGGTTCACGCACTCCGTAGTTTAAGTCCCACAAGACAAATCAAGAAACTGCACAGCCTTCTACCTTCAGAGTCCAACTCAGGATTCATCCACTCCATCTGTACTTCCTGTAGTGCTTTGCACTCTTGCATAACTCTCTCAGCTGCAGATATCACAAAGGCTGGAAGGTCTGGTTATGACAGGACAGAGATTCAAGGTAGATAAACAATAAGAACGGAAACCACAATTGAAAGATTTTTTTGCAAGAAAAAAAATCTATCAGAGATAGACCTATCCACACACTCAGATCTAGTATTCCTACAAACTCCTCTATCACTTTAAGAGGGGCCCCAAGCATTACAAAATCTATTTTGGGAAATAGTGACCCGTTTTATTGCCTGTCTGTTATTGAGAAAAGCTTTGATTAAGTGAGTCAACTAGGCTTTTTAGATTTCCATATTTGCTCACACAGAGCATTAGGGTCATTTGTAATATGAGACTGAAGAGGACTGAAAAAGGTGGCCAATGTCTGCCCCCTACTTATTTAGTCCTACACTACCCCACCTTCTCATGGCAGCCCTCTGGCCCTGTAGGCCAGAACCTGTCAGGAGCCAACTGAGCTATATCTGTCCAGGTACTATTATACATTTGTTTCAACTGTAATTATACCTTCTTGCAGACAGAACCAGTCTGCAGTTTGCAAAGCAGGGCAATCCTACCCAGGCACATGGACCAGGCAGCTGGCAGAGTGCAGTGAGGTGGCTCTACCATCTGGTACTTAGAAGAAAGGCCCTGAAACTCGTACATACACCCCCAGCTCTTAAGCACCAGACTTCACCAAAGCAAATCAAGTAGTTATGCCTCCATTCAATTCTGTTCAGCCCCTCTGGTCACATGAATTCATTTTGTGACTTGTCATCTTCTTCAAATTAGCCCTTGATACTCATTTTGGCCTGATCTCACCAAGATAAAAATGCCAGAAGCAAAGAAAGACCATAGTGTGATTTGTCTTGAGGTCTCCACAAGCCCTGGTGTCAGCCTTAATTGCTCTGTCAAGAGGCAGCAATGCTAGAAATAATAATGGATTATTCTCCCCTCCCCCCCAAAATAATGCCATGGTTAAAGCTAAATCATGCTATATTTTTGTCATCTTAAAAAAAAGATATTGCCATATTTTTGATCTGGAATGTGCCTCCAAAGGCCCATGTGTTAAAGGCTTAGTCCTCAGGTTAGTACAACTTGAAGGTGGAGGAATCTATAATAAATGGGGCCTAATCTCTCCTATAAGAACGGCAGTCATCAAGAATATAAACAATAATAAATGCTGGAGAGAACGTGAAGAAAAAGGAGCACTTTTATACTGTTGATGGGACTGTAAATTAGTACAACCATTATGGAAATCTGTATGGAGGTTCCTCAAAAGACTAGGTATGGAACTACCATATGACCCAGCTATACCAGTCCTCAGTATTTATCCTAAATAATTAAAGTCATGACCTTCAGGGACCGCCAGGGGAATCCAGCCAAGGTCAACCCCGAGATTGCTACCCACCAATCCGACAGGGAAACCCAGACACAGGTAAAGGACTACCTCCAGGGACCCCTGTGGGAGACCTGGCCTAAGTGAGGCCTGGGACTGCACCCAGTTCAGCGCCAGAGCCCCTGTAGATACACAGGAGCCCAGGCCCGGGGCTAGACACACCACCTGGAATCCCTGAGGGAGTCCAGGACAACATCAGGCCCAAGATTGCCCTCACAGGTCTGTGTGAGAGCCCAGGCCCTAATGAAAAGAAGGAAAGAGAAAACACAAATTACTAAAATTTGTGATGAAAAAGGAATTATCAAAACAGACACTACTGAAATACAGAATTATCAAAACAGATACTACTGAAATACAGAGGATAATTAGAAATTATTTTGAAATTTTATATTCCAGTAAAATAGAAAACCCTGAAGACACTGACAAATTTCTAGAGACACATGACCTACCCAAACTGAATTAAGAGATCATACACAACTTAAACAGATCAATTTCAAGCATGGAAATAGAAGATGCCATTAAGAGCCTACCAACCAAGAAAAGCCCAGGACCAGATGGATTCTCAACCGAGTTCTACAAGACCTACAAAGAAGAAGTAACACCAATACTTCTCAAACTATTTCACTAAATAGAAAAGGGGGGAACCTTTCCAAACTCATTCTATGAGGTGATTATCACCCTGATATCAAAACCAGACAGAGACACATCAAAGAAAGAAAATTTCAGACCAATATCCCTGATGATCATTGATGAAAAATTCTCAATAAAATTTTGGAAAATCACATACAAAAACATATTTAAAAAACAGTGCACCATGATCAAGTGAGGTCCATTCCAGGGATGCAAGGTTGGTACATACAGAAATCAGTTAACGTAATCCATTACATCAATAGACTTAAAGATAAGAATCATATGATTTTATCAATTGATGCAGAGAAAGCAATAGACAAAATACAGCACCCTTTTATGTTCAAAACACTAGAAAAACCAGGGATAGTAGGAACATATTTCAACTTTGTAAAAGCTATCTATGCTAACTCCAAGGCCAACATTATCTTAAATGGAGAAAGATTGGAAGCATTCCCTCTAAAAATGGGAACAAGACAGGGATGCCCTCTTTCACCACTGCTTCCAACATAGTCCTTAAAACACTAGCCAGAGCAATTAGACAGATGAAAGAAATTAAAGGGATATGAATAGGAAAAGAAGAACTCAAACTATTATTCTTTGCCGACGACATGATTCTACACTTAGAAGATCCAAAAAATTCCACCAGAAAACTATTAGAATTAATAAATGAATTCAGCAAAGTGGCAAGATATAAAATCAACACCCATAAATCATATGCATTTCTATACATCAGTGAGGAAACCTCTGAAAGAGAAATTAGGAAAACTACCCCATTCACAGTAGCCTCAAAAAAAATACAATACTTGGGAATCAATTTAACAAAAGAGGTGAAAGACCTCTACAATGCAAACTACAAGATACTAAGGAAAGAAATTGAAGAAGACCTTAGAAGACAGAAAAATCTCCCAAGCTCTTGGATGGGCAGAATCAATATTGTCAAAATGGCCATACTACCCAAAGCACTATATAGATTCAATGAAATTCCAATTAAAATCCCAACATCATTCCTCATAGAATTAGCAAAGGCAATCATGAAATTCATTTGGAAGAATAAGAGACCCAGAATAGCCAAAGCAATCCTTAGCAAGAAGAGTGAAGCAGGAGGCACCACAATACCAGACCTTAAACTATACTACAAAGCCATTATAACAAAAACGGCACCAAAATAGACATGTAGACCAATGGTACATAATAGAAGACACAGAGACAAACTCACTTAAATACATTTATCTTATACTAGACAAAGGTGGCAAAAACATACACTGTAGAAAAGATAGCCTCTTCAACAAATGGTGCTGGGGGAGGGGACACGGGAATAATGGAGGAACTTCGGTCAAAGAGGAGGCAGGGGGAGGGGGCATGGGGCAGTAAAGATGGTGGAATGAGATGGCCATCACAGCCCTAGCTTCACAGATGACTGCACATATGATGTGGCTCTACATCACATACAACCGGAGAAATGAAAAGTTGTGCCCCATCTGTGTACAATGAATCAAAATGCATTCTGTTATCATGTATACCTAAGTAGAATAAATAAATTTTAAAAAAATAAAAAATAAAGAATTAAAGTCATGGCTGGCACAGTGGCACATGCCTGTAATCCCAGTGGCTTGGGAGGCTGAGGCATGAGGATCAAAATTTCGAAGCCAGCCTCAGCAAAGGCAAGGCACTAAGCAAGTAAGTGAGACTCTGTCTCTAAATAAAATACAAAATAGGGCTGGAAATATGGCTCAGTGGTCGAGTGCCCCTGAGTTTAATCCCCAGTACCCCCCCAAAAAGAATTAAAGCCATCATACTACATGGCTTTAACTAAAGGAATTAAAGCCAACATACTATATGTTATACATGTATAAACATGTTCACAGAAGCATACTTCACAATAGCCAAACTATAGAACCAGTCTAACTGTCCATCAATGAATGAATGGATAAAAAAAATGTGAGTTTTATTCAGCCATAAAAAATGAAATTTAGTTGTTTGCAGGAAAATAGATGGAACTTGAGACCATTAGTTAAGGGAAATAAGCCACACTCAGAAGGTCAAAGGTCATATTTTTCTCTCATATGTGGAAGCTAGGGGGAAAAAAAGGAAAAGAAAGGTGGGAAGGATCCCATGAAAATCAAAGTGAGACCAGTAGAAAAAAAGGGACCAGGGAGAGAGAGGAGAGGAGGGAAAGGGGAAATACTGAGGAATGATATTGAGCAAATCATACTGCCATATTGTGTGCATGTACAAATATGTAGCCACAAATCCCGCCATGATGTACAGCTATAATGCACCAATAAAAACTGTGGAGAAAAAAACAAAGAAGTGGGTCCTAAAGGGAGGTTTCAAGTCACTGGAAGCATGCCCTCAAAGGGGATTGTGGGACTCTGGCCTTTTTCTCTTCTTCTTTCGTGTCCTAGTCATGAGGTGAACAGCTTTAATCTACCTCATATTCTCCAGCATGATTCTGCCTCACCACAGGCCCAAAAGCAATGGGACCAACCAACCCATGGACTGAAACTTCCCAAACTGGGAACCAAAATAAACCTTTCTTCTTTATAAGTTGACTAATTCAGGTAATTGCTTCAGTAATGGAAAGCTGAGTAATATGGGTGTGTTCTAAACTCATAGCAATTGTTTCTCCTATCACTATGTGCCAACAATGCCTAGCACATAGCAGCATTTCAGAAACATTTATTGATGTTATAGGATGAATAACTGGCGCCAGTGCCTGCTTGTTTAGAAAAGGAAGTTCCAAGAAATCAAAGACCTAGAAGCACAGGCCTGAATTATCCAGGATAGGGCACATCTCAAGGAGCCCATTCTGCCAAATCAAATATAATTGTAATTCACATATGGACCCCTTTCATGTAGAACCTATTCCTCTCCAGAATCCCATCTGGGAATCCCTTGTTAGAAAAACATATTCACCCTGTGGATTTTGTGGAAGATTTTGTCTTCTCTGTGGGAAGACATTTGGAGATGCCACTCAGCAACAGAGACTTGAGGGACCAGATGGCTGGTAAAACAGGAGGCTATTCTCAACCCAGGGCCAACAGGAACGCTGGAAGGCAGAGCCCAAATTTAGTTTGAAACCTGGTGCCCAACAGTGTAAAATTAGAAACTCCTTTGAACCATCTGGATCTTTTAAATAAATACCTGTTTGTCCAATCCTAGAATGAAAAGACCCTCAAAGTCTAGCTCTTTTCCCTCAGACACAACATCTGGTCCATCCCTGGTACTTAGAAGCCATGGGAGACGCTTAATACAAGCTAGCTAACCAAAACTATGTTAATGGCTACCAATCTAAGGATTCTAAAGTTCTTTGGAATCTGTCTGGTTCCAACATCTCTTTCACTCTTTTCTTCCCTCCACCAAATTCCTTTTTCCTTACCCTGCATGAGGCTCAAGTATGCACATGCATACATGAACATGTGAACACACACTGTACTCCTATCTAAAATGTTTCAATGTATTACTGTCCTTCCGCCAACCCACCCATCATGGTCTTTCCTTCTCTATACCTTTCATTTCTCACTCCCTTTCTCTGACAGTGATATAATTTATCTGTGAGCCCCAAAATATCAAAACTTCACTCCCTGCATGAAGTTACCACCTCTAAGTATTATGAAACATGGTGTCCCAAATCAATGTACATCTCAGATCCTCCTCACTCAATCCTCTTTTCCAACAGGGAAAACACGGCCTTCAAACCTCTCCCACCACATACAGGATTGCCATGTGCTAACCCTACCTTGCCCTTTTACCTTGACTGGAGATGATGTCACCTGATTAAGCTAACGAGTTTCTTCAGCCAAATCTTCATCTCTTTAAAACAGAAGTAAAAAAGAAATTGGAGTGGGAGGGTTGGCAGTAAAGACCCCAGGAAAGGACAAGCCAGTAAAACCTCCCCTAATTTGTCCCTTTTCTACCCCATTCAAAAGGTCTACAGAAAAGTAAATACACTCAGTAAACTGTTAAAATTCAACACAAATGTAACCTAACTTTGTTATGTTTGCATAAAAGTATTTTAATATCATAGAACTAATGCCATCAGTACTCTATCAAAGGAGCTTCTTCTCTGTGAAAAGGTGATTGATCCACTCTTGGAGTCATATTCCGCTCCACACTCCCCTTATCCTCCATGTTGTCAGGTACAAGTTTCCACTCACTCTCTATCAGAAAGACAGAATCATTCTATCATTCTCTTTACCTATTCTCTTTTAGCCCAGCTTTCTGCCGCTCTGACACTGAGGCATGACTTTTCTCTTATTCTAGGAACTGCTCCTACTCTGTCAGTGTGGATCCTCCAAGAAGCAGACACCAGGATGAGAGCAGCCATGCAAGATACTCCTTGGGACAGATTCCCAGGAAAAAATGGGGAGCAAAGGGAAGGGGAATTAATGAATAGGCAGGAAAAGCCCTCAGACCACACCTGAGTGACACTTGTGACAGGTAAAAAAGGTAAAAAGAGACTCAGACCACACTGCAGTTCTGGGACAGTAGCGGACTGATAGGCAGTATCCAAGCTTAAGTTCCCCATTAGAGGAGCCCCTCATCCAGCAGAAATGGTACTTACTCTGTGTTTGGTCAGGGACAGAGACAGCCTGGAGTAAGCATGGCTTCAGTATAGAGTAATGGGGGAAAGACTGTTCTCAACAAAGGTACAAGGACAATAGATATATACGGGGGGAAAAACTGCAACTTGATTCCCTCCACATCATTCCTCCAAATAAGTTCCAGGCAGGTTGGAGGTCTAAATATGAAAGACAAAAACTATAAAGCTTTTAGAAAATAATATAGGAGAATTCATGGCTGAGAAAGGAACTGTATAAACCATAAATACAGGGATAAATTGGAATACATTAAAATTTAGAAGTTTCACTCATCAAAATTAAGAACTTCTGTTTTAATAAGAGTGAAAAGACAAACAAGAGTGGGAGAATGGTTTTAATACATGCAAATGAGAACAGGCTCATAACAAACCTGTATAAAAACTACTAAAAGGTAATTAAAAACAAAACAACAGGGGCTGGAGGTGTAGTTCAGTGGTAGAGCACCTGTCTAGCATGCACAAGGCTCTCAGTTTGATCCCAAGAACACCAAAAGAAAGAAAAAGGGGAAAACAAAGAGATTTGGACAGGTTTTCCACAAAAGAAAATATCCAAATGACCAATAAACATGGATAGGTTTAATAGGTGTTGAATAACATCAATGGTGATGAGATACAAATTAAAGTCACAATAAAATATCACTATACTCTCATCTGTATGGTTAAATTTTTTCTGAACTGTTAACAAAATCCTAGAAAGAATATAGAGCAACAGAAGTTCACAAAGGTGACTGAACAGTGTGCAAAAGGGTTCAATCACTTTGGAAAACTGAATATCAACTATTAAGCTGAATAACTGCTTACCCTGTGACCCAAAAGTTCCAGTCCTAGGTGTGGAAGTATCTAGGATTGATATTGCATAACATATGTGTGCCTATGAAAAGACATGCACGTGAATTCTACAGCAGCATTAGTCATCATTAGTATGAGGCAAGCATCCACCATGAGTAAAAGCAATACATAAATTGCAGTATGATCATGCACATAAATGCATGCAAAATGAATGCACCAAAGCCACACCCAACAATATGAATCAATTTCACAAATTGCTGAGTGACACATACTCTAAAATTATCCATATTTCAAAGACAAGTGAAACTAAAATTCATACTTAAGTGGTAAAACTAGTGAAAAATGCCAGGACCTGAAGACATTATAGTAATTAGAGTCGGGGCAGCGGTTACCTTTACAGGGAGAGAAAGGGCCTAAATGGGCAGGGGTGCCCAGGATCTTCTGTGGAATGCTGGCAAGAGTCTGTTTTTTGACCTGAGTATCTGTTTTGTAATAATTTTTAAAAGCTAACTATTATATCTTATGCATTTTTCTCAATTGTATTATTTTCACAACTGTTTTTATAAAAGAGTTTCTTCAGAAAAGAGAGAGAGCCCTGCCCAGTGGCATGCACCTGTAGCCTCAGCCTTTAAGAGACTGGGGCAAGAGGGTCACTTGAGCCCAGAAGTTCTAGGAAAACCTGGAAAACATAAGTAGACCCTGTCTCAAAAAAATGAATGAATAAATAAAATAAAAAATAAAAAAGGGAGTGGGATGTCTGGCTTCTGAGCAGGAACTTTCTTTGTGCTAGCAAGGAAAGAATGAATTAAAAATGGCTGATAATATTAAAGAAAGAATACTTAACACTTCTCAAAAAAAGGGGGGGGGAGAGAAACAAAACAGATAGACCTAGCTCTCATTTGTAAGAGCTTACATATTCCGATACAGAATATGTGAAAACTGTAGCAAAATATAGGAAATAAAAGATCAATCATGAATAAGTTAATTAAGGTATTTTCCACTTTTTTAACAAAAGAAGTAGGCAACAGAAGGTACTGTTAATAGACACATCCTTTGATGCAAAACCATCTGCCTAGAACCCCATTTGAACAGGGAGAGTTGAGATGACTCTGCCTCACTCCTACCAGATAAGGGCTTCCCCTTTCTCGCCTCTTCACCTGCTGGCAGTTAGAATTGCAAGGAAAGACACCACCATGACTCATAATGGCAAAAGATGATTGATGGCTAATTTTACCAAGGTACTTTAGGAGCCACCTTGCAAAAGGTGCTTTCAGTACTCTGATAATTAATGGGTATCCTGGCAGGCACTTTCTCATTCAAAGACATTTATTTCTTAATTAAAATGGCATGCAAATGTTAACATTTATTAATTATCTTCCTAGTTCACAGCAATATAATTAACTTACTTCTAAAAGCTGAAAATGATACTGCCATCTTTTAAAAGTTTTAGCATTGGGTCTAAATGAAAATGTGAAGTTGGAAAAGTTGTTCTCATTTCACAGTCTCTCTCCCCACATCTCATCTCCATGATTAGTTACAAAGTGGCTATAATAATTCTTCCAATCCCTGTACATTGCCCCCTTTGCAATGTGACTTTGTTACCATTCCCATCAAGAGGAGGGCATCTTTACCAGTGAAGGCCTTAATGCCATGATCGCTCCTAATGATCAGTTTTCCCTGCATAATTTCCCAGCACATTACAGAGACAAAACCATTAGAGTGATATGTGGAGGTTTGTAACTGAACCGTGAGCACCAGGATTGTGCATAACACTTTTTGTTATTAGTTTGAGATAAACTAGGTACATTCTGGCTTAGATAAAGTCACTTTTGTCCTGACTGCTTTATAAGCCCCCTTCTTCCTAACACAAATTTCAGGGATTCATTTGGTTTTGCTGCTCCCACCCCAGGTCCACAGATCTATCAATAAGTCCCCAGTAAATTGCTCTCTGTGCAAGCCTGGATCTTTATACCTCTATATTTGGTCTCACAGAAAGTTGGAGCAAGTTCTCAAATACTGGGACAAGGTTGTCCCAGAACACAAAACTACTCAAGGAGCCCAAGATGTTCTCCTTGTCCTCCAATATACCTCAGACCTGCATCTAAGAAAGTAAAGCAGTGGAGTGGAGTAGGGGCTGTATCAAAGACATAAGGTCTGTCCCTCTGAAAGCAGCAAAAAGGATTCAAGGACCAATGAAAGGAACAGGGTCCACTATCCTGGAGCCATTTTAACCTCTGCCCAGGAAGATTACCCGGAAGGTGAAGAGACTTCCAAGGCAGTAACTGTGTGGAGGATGTAGCAGCAGCTGGAGGTTTAGAGAGCAATTCCACATCCAGGGAGCTGGTGCCTAGTGACTCCAAAAAAAGGCATTTGCAGAGGCTGAGATTGTAGCTCAGTGGTAGAACACTTGCCTTGCATGCTTGAGGCACTGGGTTTGATCCTCAGCACCACATAAAAATTAATAAATAAAGATATTGTGTCCACCTACAACTAAAGAAATATTTTTTAAAAAGGCATTTGCAAAGATTTATAAGAAATAATCAGGTTTAAACAGCTGCCAGTCCTAAAATGTACAAAGCCAGTCAGTTCAGAATAGTACCTATGAACTAGGCACTATAATGATCATTCTACAAACTAGAAATGGAAGTATGGAGAGGTTGAGTGGTGTGCCCAAGGTCATACAGTAAGTGCCAGAGCTGAGATGAGAACCTTAGGATGTGTGGTTCCAAAAGCAGATTCTTAACCACTGTGCCACTCCAGATTATCTGGTATAATGCATGGCAAAGCAGACAGGCACCAGCACAGATCCAAAAAACAAAGATACAAAAGAGATACAAAGAGACAAAAACAAAAAACAAAAAAACAAGGCATAGGCATAGCAAGACCTCCATTATCCCAGGTACAAACCTGATGCCCCATGTAGGCAATGGACTGAAACAACTGAATGAGGGAGCACTTAGAGATAAAATCAATATACCACACCAGCTATAAATGTATGCCAATGCTTCCTGGTTGGCCAAACACCCAGTAAAACATCACAGCAGCCACTGAGTAAAGCAATATGGGGCAAGAGGGGCCTTATAACAATCTGCCTATGGGGGAGTCAATGTTCTGCCTACCTAGGGCAGCTGCAGGGAATAGCAGCTATGGGATATGACAGGAAGTCCCATAGCCACAATACTGGGCCTATGAGTCATTCAAGGGTGAGAGGAAGATTTGAGACTGGAGAAAAAAGAAAGTATTGGCTCAAAACTATGAAAAGAACACTGCAAATTCATAATCAATAAATGTTTAATTGATTAATCTATAAAACTAATATGTCAACCTCATTTGTTAAAATAATATAAGAATTTCATTACATTTGAAAGCAATCTGTCAGACATTTCTTTCTTCACATGAATTCCAAATGTGAATAAGAAATCAGAGCAAACTGTGATTTAATAAATTGTTCATAGCTAGATCACTTCAGGGGCACATTGCATGTATGTGTTTGTGTGTGTGTGTTGCTGGGGATGGAACCTAGGGCCTCACTCATGCCAGACATGTGCTCTACCACTGAACTACATCCTCAGCCTGGCAAAATTACTTTTTAAAAGCCTTCCAAAACATATACAGCGAAATAGTTAAATTGAATATAGTATTTTACCTTTTTAAATGATGCAGGATGAGGATGCCAAAAGAAAAAATTCCTAGGATCCTTTAATGTCCATTTAACAGGTCAATATCATCCTGAACAAGCAAAGAAGGGCCATTAAAGCTATCAATGAATCCAAGTTCATCCCACAAGGCGTTAAATGTTATTGTTCATCACTAAATCTCAATTGCATGGAGAGGCAACACTTCTGTGACTGTGAGCAGAAAATATGAAATCATTGTCCCCATTCCACATTTAACTGTGTGTCCTGAGGCAAGTGGTTTAACCTATCTATGCCTCATTTACCTCATCTGTAAAATAAGCAGACTAACAGAGTCCATGTCCAACGGTTGGGAGAATTAACTGAGCTAATACAAGTAAAGCACTTATAACTCTGCCTGCCACATAGTGAGAACTGGAGAAATGTTAATTGTTCACAGACTCGGATCTGCCAAGGGAACTCCAACCCACAGCCTTACTTTTTAATCATTATTACATCTTACCAAGGTGAATGTGTGCAAAGGCACAGATGCTTTTTCAACAGGCTTGACCTGGTCAAAATCAGGGTGAGTCTGTCAGCCAGACAAGTGGTGTTCAAGGTCAGGGGCTAGAAAGTTGTTGAGCAGAAAGCTAGTAATCCAGGGCAAAAGTATTACTTTCAGAATAGAATTCTTTATTTGTGTGGGTTCTAAAATAGCTTTCTAACACCTTCATGGTGGATTTATTGATGACTATGGGATAAAAAAGAGAATTTTTACAGAGCTACATCCATTTGGCTGAAGTGGCTGTGGAGAGAGAAAAGGAGGAAGAGAAGGAGAGAAGGAGGAAGAAAGGAAGAAAAGAAGGGAGGGAGGGAGAGAGGAAGGAAAGAAGGAAGAATAGAACCAAAGAATTTGTAATCTAAACTTATTTGTATTAAAAAAAACAGGTAGAACAAAATCCAACCCAACTTTTGTATATGTTACTTGTATAAATGCACAGAAAAAAGATTGAAAGGGTGCACATTAATTTGCAGTTCTTCTTCTGACAGGGAAGCAGATTTTCCCCAGGGCATTTTGACAGGAGAAAAATAGGAGGCAAAGGGTACTAACAGCCAGGAGAGTTGCCCACAATCTAAAGGGAACAGAACTAGGTGAATAAGCTGGCTCTGCAAACTTCAAGCTAAACTCATAGTATGACCACACCCCATTGGAGGTCTCCCAACCAGATTGGGCTGTGAGAGTGAACAGCAAGGAATTCTTGCCAGGGAAGAAGAAACTCAATCTGTGTCTTATAAGCTAAGTAGCATCACCAGGCAAAGAAGTCAGGAGACAAGCCAACTGGCTAGAGTCCCACTTGGCCAGAAAGGCCAAATAGGCTCATAAGAATTCCCTTAAAGTGAGTACATTTCACATCTCTTTCCAACTGAGTATCTAAGATGCTAAAAATATCAGAGTAGTCTGTACTCAAGCTACCCATGCCCTATACTCCAGATGTGTAACATTTGTAGGCACGAGACAGTATCCCTGTCATCGAGGATGAGGAGCAAGGCAGTATAATACTGCACAGCAGGTGTACATAATCCAGCCTGAAGTGAGAAGGTATCAAGAGGTAACCACTCCTGATCAGAGCCTTAGAAGTTGGAAAGGGTTGAACAACAGAAAGGGCTGAGCTTATGTGAACAAGTTGGGATAAATATACCTGCCTGCCAACAGTTTGGAGGGCAGAACTCCTGGATGGCTGGTTAGACTCCACTCTCTTTGCCATCCATGACATTAGGTATTATCTGACTATTCTTTAACAGAACAACTGTTTGAGCACATATGTAGGGCTGTGGGCAGAAAAAGATTAGTCTCTAATAAAACCCTGTTACTCCACTCTACCAATAAACTGTAGCTGAAGTAATAGGGTTGTGTTGTCAATGGGGCTTCATTTAAGATGAAAAATAACCAAGTAATACTGCTCAGATATGCTCTGAGAAGTCATCATACTTAATCCACTCATGAAACTCATAATTTGTATGCTGTGTTTATTGATATGTATTTTTCTTCTTTAATATCCCCCCTTCCTTCCCACTGATTCCCCTGTGCTGTGGTTTCAGTCCTTGTAATACTGAATGGACTCAAATAGGCTTCCAAATCCCCCTCTTTTTTTATTGGTGCATTATAGTTGTACATATTGTTAAAATTTGTTGTTACTTATTTATAGCTGCATACAATATAATTTGACCAATATCACTCCTCAGCACATCTCCCCTCCCTCTCTACCTCCACCCCTTAGTCCTTTTCCTCTACTGATCTCCCTTTGATTTTTAGGAGATCCACCCCAACCTTTCTTTTCCTTTTTCCTCTCTAGCTTCCACATATGAGAGAAAATATGATGCTTAACCTTCTGGGTTTTATTTATTTTGTTTAACGTGACGGTCTCTAGTTCCATCTATTTTCCTGCAAATGTCATAATTTCATTTCTCTTTATGGCTGAATAAAACATCATTATGTATATGTACCATATTTTTTTTATCCATTCATCCACTGATGGACACCTAGGCTGATTCCATAGTCTGGCTATTGTGAATTGTGCTGCTATAAACATGTGTATGCATGTATCGCTGTAGTAAGATGACTTTAATTCTTTAGGATACATACTGAGGAATAGTATAGCTGGGTCATATGGTCTTTTGAGGAAACTCCATACTGATTTCCATAGTGGATGTACTCATTTACAGTCCCACCAATGGTGTAAAAATGTTTCTTTTTCTCTATAGCCTCTCCAGCATTTATTATTGTTTGTATTCTTGATGCCTGCCGTTCTGATTGCTACGAGATGAAATATCAGTGTAGTTTTGATTTGCATTTCCTTAATTGCTAATGATGCTAAACATTTTTTCATGTACTTGTTGGCCATTTATATTTCTTCTTTTGAGAAGTGAGTATTTAGTTCATTTCTCCATTTATTAAATTATTTGATTTTGTGTATATATTCTAGATATTAATATACCATATATTAATTATGTTAATAATATATTAATATATTCCAGATATTCTAGCTCTTTATATATTCTAGATATTAATCCCCTGTCAGAAGAGTAGCTAGCAAAGATTTTCTCCCATTCTATGGGTTATCTCTTTACATTCCTAATTGTTTCCTTTGCTGTACAGAAGCTTTTGAATTTGATGTTGTCCCATTTATTATTAACGCTTAGCATTACCAAATCCCCCTCTTTTTTAGAACATGCAGAACATGAGTTTAGGACTAGGTATTAGGGCAACAAAGAACAGAAAATCAGGAATTTTTTGTTGTTGTTGTTGTACTGGGGATTGAACCCAGGGGCACTTTGCCTCCAAGCTATACCTCAGTCCTTTTTATTTTTTATTTTGAGACAGGGTCTTGCTAAGTTGCTGAGACTGGCCTCCTCTTGCAATCTTCCTGCCTCCGTCTCCTGAGTCACTAGGATTACAGACTGGTACTACCATGCCTGGCTACATCTCAACTTGGGGGGAGGGGGCAGTACTGAGGAATGAACCTAGAAGTGCTTTACTATTGATCTACATCCCCAGTCCTTTTTGAGACGGGGTCTCACTAAGTTGCTGAGGGTCTTGGTGGCCTTGAACTTGTGATTCTCCTGCCTCATCCTCCCAAATCACTGAGATTATAGGCATGTGCCATCATAACCAGCCAGGCTAGGATTCAACTCTTAATGGATGAGATTTGCAATGTATTAAAAATATTTTAGAGGCCAAGTGCTGTGGCCCACACCTGTAACCCCAACTATTCAAGAGGCTGAGACAGAAGGATCCAAGTTCAAGTTCAGCCTGGGCAACTTACTAAGACACTGTCTCCAAATAAAAATAAGAAGTGGTGGTGATGTAGCACAGTGTTAGAGTGCCTGCCTAGCATATGTAAGGCCCTGGGTTCAATTTCCAGTACTAGGGGGAAAAAATCTCTTAAAAACAAAACATTTCTAGGATCAAACATTGGATAAACAAAAGAATTCTTGCTATAATTGTTACATTTCCAAACTGAAGAAAATAATATAAGAAGGATCCAGTTAATAACAATAAAATAGACTAAAGGAAAGTCAGAGGTAACTGTTGGCGGCACCCACTCAATATATCCAAGAACAAGAACACTAGAGACATTTCTTTTTTTTTTAATTGTTTTTAGTTGTTGATGGACCTTTATTTTATTTATTTATTTATATGTGGTGCTGAGGATCGAACCCAGTGCCTCATGCATGCTAGGCAAGTGCTCTACCACTGAGCCACAACCCCAGCTCCCACTAGAGACATTTCATGAGGATATCTCTACAGTAGAGATGGCTCTCAACTGGATGTTTTTATATATTTGAAAAGTATAATTCACCACCTACACAGACACATGCACACACGTACATAATCATCTTGCTATGATTGAACAAGAACTTAGAAGCTTTGGATTAAATTTTGACCTACTATGTAACTTTCCCATATTTTTTAAAAAGCTAGTAGTGATCTAAATTCAGTTAAACATAGAAATAAATCTTAATAACTGGTAACCACAGCTATAAAACATGATGAAGTCATTATGAATCTTGGGAAAAGAGCTACACAATTTTAAAATAATAATGATTTGATGATAACACTGTGGGATAGAATTTCTACAGTGTGCCAAAAAAAAAAAAGATAGAAAGGGTAGGTTGCAATAGAGTACAATTTTATACATTTCCTAGGGTGAGTTAAGACATTTCATTTATGAAGTTGATAGATTAGAAAATGTACATTTAAATATATAATTTAAGATTTAAAAAGTAACTATGGATTATTTGACTTTCACTTCAATTAAGATGGAGTAATAGGAACCAGATTTAACTTATGCTTAAACTGACTTAAAAAGACAAAATATGCAAAATAGTCGTTTTTCAAGACTCTAAACATCAGGAAACTAAGGAAGGTCAATGATACTTGAGAGGTAGAAACTAACAAGTCCTACAGTGGCCCACTGTACTATGTTAATAGAATTTCCGGGTATGGCACAGAGGGGAAAGGAAGAACCCAGAGGAAGGCTTGTGACCATCCTGCATTGAGAACACAGATATGAGAATACAGTAAGGCCAAGGTAGCTAGTGTTTATAGGACAAAGCACCAAAGATGAGACAGCTGCACAGAGTTCAAGAAGGTCTTCCTCCAGTCTTCAGCTGAGTACTGATCAGTTCCTGTGTGTAAAGAAACTAAGCCTGGGAAAAGAATCACATGCAAAGCTTAGAAAGAACAATTTCTGGAAGTCATACAGTAAAGGAATAATTCCTGTTCTTATCAGCCAAAATGAAATCTTCATAATGCACTGTATATCAGTATTTAGAAGAATTCTGAGTCAGTATTGAGAGAAAATTACGCCTAGATTAAATGTCACGCCTAGATTAAAAGTTGATCCCACTTAACAAATATTAAAAGCAAGACCTGAAAGTATAAAGTAACTTAATCACATTCCAAAACAAAGTTTAATGATATTTGAAGGAAATAAAAAGTATCTAAGACCCAACAAGGAAAACAATCACAATGCCTGGAACCAGTCAAAAATTGCCAGGTATGTAAATAAGCAGGAAAATACAATCAATAACAAGGACAAAAAATTAACCAAGCCAGGTGCAGTGGTGCATGCCTATAATCCCAGCACTTTGGGAGGCTGAGACAGAAGAATTGCAAGTTCAAAGCCAGCCTCAGCAACAGCGAGGTGCTAAGTAACCCAGTGAGACTCTAAATAAAACACAAAATAATGCTAGGGGTATGGCTCAGTGGTCCTCAGTACCCTTGAGTTCAATCCCTAGTACCAAAAAATAAAATCAAATAAAATAATCAATCAAAATTGACTCAAAAATAACAAACAATATAGAATTAGTGGACACAGGTATCAAAACATGTTACAACTATATTTCTTATGATCATGATGCTTAAGGAAGTATTGATCATGTTAAGCACAGAAATGGAAGCTATGAAGAAGTTTCTAACGGAATGTCTACATTAAAACTACAGTCTAATATTAAAAATGCAATGGATGGGATTTACAGAAGATTATAAATCATAGAAGGAAAGATTTATGAACATGAAAACATGGCAGTTTTAGCAGTATACAATTTTAAGCAGCTAAATTACTAGAATCCAAAATCAAGAGAAGAGAGAGAAGAACATAAAAAGTATTTAAAGAAATTTTTTTCCTGATTTGAAGAAAACTATGAATCCCACAGATCTAAGAAACTAAAATAACAGAAACATGAAGAAAACTAATCCAAAGAAACATGAAGAAAACCACACAAATGCATATCACAATCACCTTGCTCAAAGCCAATAACAAAGAGAAAATTTTACAAACTCTGGAAAAAGAAAACATACTACATATAGAAGAACAAAGATGAAAATAACAGCTGATTTCTCTTTGGAAACAACACAATCTAGAAGACAATTAAGCACAATTCTTAAAGTACTGGAAAAAAGTGTGAACCTAGACTTCTATGGATTTTGAAAAATGAACATGACCTGGGTGTGACTGACACATGCTGCTAATCTCAGCAACTCAGGAGTCTGAGGCAGGAGGATTGCAAGTTCAAGTCCAGATTCAGCAACTTAGCAAGACTCTGCCTAAAAATAAAAATAAAAAAGGACTGGGAATGTAGCGTGGTAGTAAAAACACCCATGGGTTCAATCCCCAGTACTGCCCCCATGCAAAAATGAACATGAAATAAATATATTTTCAGATATACAAAAATTAAATGAATTCACCCCTCTGGACTCCTCAATTTTAACTTAGGGGTACAAATGAATTCAAACCTGCACTGCAAAAAAATGTTAAAGGAAGTCCTGTAGGCAGAAGGAAAATTATAACAGAGATCTGGATCTACACAACACAATGAAAAGCACCAGAATGGTAACTATGCAGATAGATGTATTATTTTTCTATTGCTGCAAAACAAATGGCCACAAAGTTAGTAGCTTTCAACAACACCTACTTATTATCACATAGTTCCTGTAGGTTAAGAGTCTGAGTATAGATTAGCTGAGTCCTCTTCTTATAGTGTCTCCAGACTGAAATCATTTGCAGGCTGTTGGCTGGGGACCATTCTCAGCTCCTAGAGACTGTGGTTGGGTCCTTGCCACATGGCCCCTCCATAGATGGTATTCATCATGGTTATTTGCTTTCTTGAGGTCAGCAGGAGAATTCTCTCTCAATTTCTATCTCTGATCTCTAGACCATCTTTTATTTGTTTGTTTGTTTGTTTGTTTGTTTGTTTGTTTGTTTTGAGAAGGGTCTCATGATGTAGCCCAGGCTGGTCTCAAACTCCTGGGCTCAAGCAATCCTCCTGCCCCAGCCTCCTGAGTAGCTGGGATCCTTTAAAGGATCACCACAGACCATCCTTTAAAGGGCTCATCTGATTAGGTCAGGCCTATCCAGGATAATCTCCCTTTAGATTACTCAAGGTCAGTTGATTAGTAGCTTAATCACAGTGAAATCCTGTCATATTCACAAGTCCCACACACCCTCAAGGGGAAAGGATTATTATAAGGCTAGTATACTCCACAGGGCAGGACTCCTGGGGACCATCAGTGAATTCTCCCTGCTAAAATAAATATTAAATGTTTTATTCTTTATTAAATATATTTATAACTGTTGAAAGCAAAAATAATAGCAAAATATGGTGTTCATAACATATACACAAATAAAATGTATGACAACAAGATCAGAAAGGGATGGAAGGGGAAAAGTAGTATACTGTTGTAAGTTTATACTAAGTGGTATGTTATTTGAAAGTAATCTGTGACAAGTTAAAGAGGAATACTACAAATCCTAAAGCAAATGCTACAAATAAAAGAATGAAGATATATAGCTAATAAGTCAACAAAGGAAATAGAACTGAAACTTCAAAATACTCAATTGACCGAAAAGAAGGAAGAAAAAGAGGAGAAGGTAAGGAGTAGGGAATAGATGGGACTAACAGAAAACACATGACACGAGGGTAGATTTAACCCCAGCCATATCAATAACCATATTAACTGCAATGGTTTTTAAAGTTCAACCTGAAAAGTGATGATAAATGGAGCCATTCCTGCTTCAACCAATGGTTTCTAGGACCATATATTCTACCAGTGGAGACACAATGCTATATAATGCTTACTCATTTAGGGTGTGTTATGGTTTGTATGTGAGGTGTCCCCCAAAAGTTCACATGTAAGGCAATGCAAGAAGGTTCAGAGGAGAAATGATTGGGTTATGAGAGTCTTAACCTAATCAATGAATGATGAGATTAACTGAGTGGTGACTGGAGGCAGGTGGGTGTGGCTGGAGGAATTGGTTAATTGGGGGCATGGCTATGGGGTATATATTTTGTATCTGGAGAGTGGAGTCTCTCTGCTTCCTGATCTCCATGCTAGCTGCTTCCCTCGCCATATTCTTCCACCATGATGTTCAGCCTCACCTCGAGCACCAAGGAATAGAACCAGCCTTCTATGGACTAAGACCTCTGAAGCCATGAGCCCTCCAATAAACTCTTCTTCCTCTACAATTGTGCTGGTCAAGCCATTTAGTCACAGCAACAAAAAAGCTGACTAAAACAGGGTGTATTCTGCCCTTATGAAAGGGTGCCCCATCCTCACAGTGTACCATCTCCATGCTTGTATCCCAGTTGTGCCTCTAAAAAAGCCATTTTATTGTTCTATTAGGCTGTCAGTTTCTAGTAGAGAAATATGTAACAAGACCAGTGGATCCCACAGTCACATATCCATTGATACATCTACTTTGCTATTCCATGAGCTACTTAATCCACTATGGTGTCACATGGGATCCCACATTGTTGAAACAATCACAAAGCTCCTCGGGTGGTGCTCAAAAACCCATACCTGAAATACATATCCTTTGCAGGCAAAATGAATTGCCCTACCTTCCTGAATGGATGGGTGTGTTAGTCAGCCTTTCATCACTGTGACCAAAATGCCTGGCAAGAACAACTTAAAAAAGAAATTTTATTTTGGGCTCACAGTTTCACAAGTTTCAGACTATTGCTGTAAGGCAGAACATCATGGTGGAAGGGCATGGTGGAGGAAAGCTTCTCAGCTCATGGCAGCCAGGAAACAGAAGTTTGGGCAGGTGGGGGTAGGTGCAGAGGGGACAGGGACAGCTATAGTCCAAGGCCAAATGCCCAATGATCTACTTCTTCCAGCCATACCCCTTCTGCTTACAGTTCCCACAGAAGTCCACTCAGTTATCAATAGATTAATCAGCAAAATGATTAATTTGCTCATGAAGTCAAAGCCATAGTCACTGCCTAAAAGCCACACCTCTGAACTTTCCTGCATTGGGCATCATGCTTTCAACACATAAATTCTGAGGGAAATATTTCCAGATCCAAACCATAACAATAGGGTCCAGTGTAATCAATTTGCCACCAAACATCTGGTTGGTCCTCTCAAGAGATAACATAGCAACTGGGAGTGGTGGCGCACACCTGTAATCCCAGCACTTTGGGAGGCTGAGACAGGAGAATTGCGAGTTCAAAGCCAGCCTCAGCAACGGCAAGGCACTAAGAAACTCAGTGAGACCCTGTCTCTACATAAAACACAAAATAGGGCTGGGGATGTGGCTCAGTGGTCGAGTACTCCTGAGTTCAATCCCTGGTACCAAAAAAAAAAAAGAGAGAGAGATAACATAGCAGGAACTTAGCATTGGTCTCTGTGGCTGAAGACTGGGCACTCAGCAGTGGCACTGTCTATATCAGCCTTGGTAAGCAAGAGTCATGCTATTGTATGCATATTGTCTCCATCTTGCCACCATGGCTTCACCATTCATGTACCCATTGAGCCAGTACTGGAGTGATCAATGAAAGAAGCTTGCTGACATCAACTGATTGAGTCATTCCACCTAACAGGTTGTTTAGAGTCCCTTCCTTACTAGATGTTATGAGCCAGACCCTGAGCCAGGATACATTTATGACCTGGCTTCCATTTGCTTCTTAATCTTAAATTTTTATTTGCCCTGACAGTACTTTGGGTTCCCAAGAACCAAGTTTCTACTCCGACCCTATATAGAACATTTCTTGAAAATGTCAGAATATTTCCTTTTTCGGAAAGCAGTTACTCAAGTACATGGCAATAGGTTCCTTTGGGGAAGGATTGGGAGAATTATTACAAGCTATCCTTGCCATTATGTTGCAGAGTATTTCCATGGCAGAGACCATGGGGAGGTGGCCTCTCTTTCAATCACTTTTAAGTCTGAAAACTTGCTCATGTCTGGAAACTGGGTAAAAGATTATGACTTTTAACACTGGGACAGTTGCTGTCAGCTTCCTGATCATCTATCCTTGATTTGTTTTGATTGTATATACTAAGCAATACCTTTGACAGCCAAGGGGTCCCTAGAGATACTATGTTCCTTTGATCATCTCCACAGCCCCCTAAGGGCTAGGCTTTCAAGGCCCTCACTCTGAGTGTCTCTCATTACAATAGTAATTATGCTTCCCTTCCCTTCTGACAAACAAGTGCCACCACCTGGCCTCTATTATTTTCAGATCCTATCATCTCCATTGCTATAAGAGAATGCAGTCCTGTAACAGCACCTAATATCAGCCCCAACATATAGAGGAAAATCACTAAGAGTCTCTCAGTGATTCTGATGTTCCTCTCTTCAGCATGATACTATTACTTTGGTAAACAGAGTGTACTCCAGACCTACCCACCAGTTATAGTCATTGGTGAGCTTTCTAGTATTAGGCCAATACTTTCACTCTAGCATTTCCACATCTCTGAGTCTTTTGATCCCTTGTTTTCCTGTCTGCCACATTTCTGACACTTCTACTTCACTTAAAATGAGCCATTGCTTTTTCCAAGTTTCCAAGAATCAGCCTAGCAGCATATTAGAACCATTTCCCAGAGTATGCTAAATTGGTAAGTCCTATGTTATGGGAGAGTAGTCCATATTAATAAACTTCCATTGTCCAAATTCATGTTCCCAGAACCCTAAGAACCCTACCCCTTATATACTCACCCAGCTCTTGTCAACATATGCTATTGAGGTCTTATTGTTCCTTTGGGATACAGTCTTTTCTCCCTTGGCAGGCCAAATACTTCTCTAGCCAGTTACATCATGGTTCAATCCTACTTATTGGTATAGTGGAGTTGTCTTGTTGTAAAAGAGGCTCTAGCCTTTAACAGGGAAAAATGGACCACTCCCGTAGGTCAGAGGGTTCAAAAGGATCAAGAAACTTAAGATTTTATGTTCTCATCTACAGATGTCCCCACTGAATGTCTTAGGATTCCATTCTGTTGTACTCAAGACCCAGAATTTAGAAGAGCAAACTTGCCAAAATTGAGAATTCAATCTCCTCTGGGACACTGCTACTCCTACAGTTATGTTCTGAATCTGATCCTCAGATTTTTCTGTCGCCTGGCTACAGTTTTACACTAAGTCTTTAACTGGTAATTAATCACCTCTAACCTTCATTGTCTTTTGTCAATACATTGATTTACCCCTCTACAGATATCCAATTTGATCTTCCTTTTTTAAAATTACTACTTCCTCAAAATTGGTATTGTATCTACCTCAGTGTTAAATATAAGTTTAGTGAATGGATGTATCATGAAATATTTGTCCGTTTGGATGCATGGATTGACAGATGGATGAATTGATGGAGTTCTGCTGAGCCCCACTAGGACAGTCTGAGAAATAGCTGAACTAATTCTGAAAATCCACGACATGTACTATACAAGGGTTTTCCTTTAAAAAGAGTACTAGCAATCAATGGAGATACAAAGAGCAATTCTTTGGGGGCCTCTGAGTTGTCAGTAATTAATAATAAATTAGTAAAATCAAGGTTGAACTGGACAGTCATTACCCAAACATAATAGGACCATGAAAAACTAATCTAAATTCTAATAAACTTCAGTCAGAATCAATATTTAGTCAAAGGAGCCAGAGGAGACCCTCTTGTTCATATATGAAGTCTCACACTAGATTATAGGGACCTATGTCACACTCAGCACCACTTCTTTTAGTTTGGATTTATGGCACAATTATCAGCCAAAGTCCAGCAAGAGAAGACTTTCTCTTAATATCAGAAACCTCTGGCATTGTTTCCAGATAATTTCAGGGTCACAAGGTCCTCTCTATTTCCCCCCAGCCATTAATCAAATTGCCAGGGAAGCTGGAATATACATCTCTAGTTGCCAAGAAATCTTGCAACTCTGGAGATCAATATCCTTTTGTTTATTCAGTGTCCAGCATGGAGAGAATCTGGCAGGTCTGAATGCAGGTGGCCTATTAGGTAGTCACCCACCTTATCACTATCAATTACTACTTCAAAAATCCTAATTCAGTGTTTGTCTTATTTCTAGCTTATGATTATCACAGGCTTTGTTACTAAAAAATATGCGCTCCATCCACAGTCCTGCTGTGTCCCACATCAAATTTGCCCCATCACTATTTCTTCAGAAAAGGTGTTCCAAGATGACCACAGGAGGACAACAGTTATTACAGACTCAAATACCTTTATTTGTATTTGCTGACCTTAGGGTGTCATGGAAGCTGCAAGAGATATTTTACCTCCCCAGAGACTGGAAGTCAGGTCATATAAACCCACTTCTCTATGTCACATCATTGGTCTTTTGGAATTTACCTCCTGAATCATCTCATTAGCATGAGCTGTCTATAGGCCTACCAGGACTCATCTCACTAGCATTAACTATAAATAACAAAGACATCCTATCACTTGGGAAGTTCCAGTGGTTTTAGAATCTGCATGCTAAGACAAAGAACAGACAAATTCTTTATTACATAACAATGGAGAATATTATAATCTGAGTTAAATTTTATATTTTTTTAAGATTACTGCAGCTGCTATATGGAATAATGGACTATTAAGAGGGAGGAATGGATAGAGTCTGTGATGACATTCTTTCTAAACTATTCCTAGGGAGACACCTTAGCTGCCTATTTTCTTCTGGTTACCTATTTTTCTTTGGTCCACTTCCCAAATCTAGTCCTCTAGCTTTCCCATCAATACTATGAGCTACACAATATCCCTGTGATAAATATTTTCTGCTTAAATTATCCAGCATTGGTTTCTGTTATTTCTACCAAGAACATTTAACTTACATACCTTCTCTTTCCCTTTCTACCATTCAACTTCCCTGATTTCCTTCCACAAAATAGACTATGGCTGACCTACAGTTCCTAAGTTACATGTTCCCATTTCACATGCATAAGGTTTTTCAATTTCCAAATTCCTAAGGAACACAATTTGATCTTTCCAGTTGGGATCCTATGCCCTCTCTTAGTACAATCAAGTGTGTCTGGGAAGACAGCATCATATAGGAAACATGGTTGTAGAGCCTCATGTGTCTAAAATTATTATATGTAGAAGAAATACCCCAAACATTGTTTCCTCCAAATTTAGAATTTAGATAGCCAGGAAAGAAAAAGTATGATTCTCAAGAAAAATATGAGCTAATGATGCATGGAGCCTGGAATGGTTGTGGTACTTTCAAACTACAGAAAAGATTCTGTGCAAACCAAAGCAGAGGCACCTGATAGGAAGTGGAAGCCATCTGGGATTAGCTGGGAAGAATGAGAATACACTATGGAGGTCCTGAACACCTGGCAGAAAAGTTTCAACATGTGAAGAAAACCAGAAGACACTGAACTTTTCTTGGCTGGAGAAAGGTCTGATAAAGTATTCTCTAAACAGTGTTAGCAAATTGAAATGGAGGGGCTGTGGGTTTTATAGTTCTTTGGATAAGATTGGTGATTGAGAGTGAGACAGATGAAAATTTTTTTTTATTTTTCATATGCAAATTTTTAAGGAGAGAATACAGTATTTTAGTCTGTATGGAAAATGGAAAAGAAATAAGTCATAATTACACTTACAAAATTTAAAAGTTGTTAATGACAGAATGTAGTGAGTTAGAAAGTTCCAAACACCCAATTGTGAGCCTTTTATAAAAAAAGATAGCCAGTTGTATACTTTACTCTTTCTCTGCTTGTTCCTCTGATAGCCCTGCCCTTGCAGTGGGGCAACAGCATGGCCTATTGCTACAGGGACCTCTCAAATCTAATAAGGTGCTTTTTCTTCTTTAAGGGGCTCATGCCTTTTTGCTAAGTCAGCTCAGGTTAAACAATATGGGAAATCCATTTTAATATGCCATACATCCCCTTTAAGAGCTTTTCACTCTCTTTCATCTAACTTTGGCTCAATTATCTCAGGAAAATAATCCTCCTTTCTTTGTCCCTTTTCTTCCATTTGTAAGCCAAAGAAAAATGACCCTACTCATGAATGATAAGTGTAAAACAGTGCCAGTAATATATACATATGAGAGAAATGAAGGCCATACATTTGAAAATAAGATTTAATGTAGTTAAAAAAAAAGTAACATCAAATTACTAAGCCTTGGAAAGGGCCCAAATTTCCCCTTAGAATCTCCACCACGGTACTCATGTATATTTTCATCCTTTAATTAAATTTGCTTTTCCGCAGGCACAATCATTTTGTAAAAATGAAAACCTTTCTTAATAAATTTCAGAGATGGGAGATTAAATTACTTACATGAATGTTAATATTATGATGGAAATGTTCTTTTACTATATTTTCTAGCAAATATACAATATGGCACCAATATCATAAGTTTAGATGGCTTTAGTGGGCTAGCCTCAATACCTGGCTGCATTTGTAATGGTATTTTTATGAGAAAATGCATATCTTCAAACAGAATTTCAATTGATTTCTGGAAATCTAGTTCTTTAAAGTTGAACACTACTTAATAAAAAGATCCCAATGAGAAATATGAAATTATATAATTATTTTAAGTATAGTAATGGAGAATTCCAACATACAAGTTTAATGTATGTGACTTCTTTTCTCACCATTTAATTGGTTTTGGTAAGGAGCCAGTTCTTTATTTGTGGTTCTTAAGCTGTCATTATGAGTCCTGCTAGCTCATAGAGTAAAAAAAAAAAAAAAGATGAGCTAGAGGTATGGGTTTTGCTGCATGTTTTTTCAAAACATATTTATTAATGCTCTTAAATTATCCTCAAAGCTGGGAGTTTCTGTTAATTTAAAGCATCTTCGCACTTGGTTTAACACCATGATCTTACTTTTATTGTCCCTACAGCCAGATGCAGCTGCATTTATTTACATTTTTTAAATGAATGAAACTCTTAACTTGTTGACATATTGGAGAGTCTAAAAATGTCTCATTTAAACTCATCCTCACAACTACATCCGCATGGGTGGCAGTTGAATTAGCCCCACTTTGTAGCAGAGCTGATTTTCAAGAGAAATGTTTGAGTGAAAATGAAGGGTTTAGAAAGCCTTATTATTGGGTGACACAGAAGAAACTATTTTGGTTGCATTTCAAGTTTCCAACTGAAATTTCAAGTCAAGGCCATGAGACAAAACCATGGGAGCAAATGGAATGAGAGTGCAGCTGCATTTCCCTTCAGACTTCCCATAACTTCTTCCCCATAACTGGATTATCTTCTTTTGAACTTTTGGCTGTGATAAAGATCAGAAATTCGGAAGCTCTGCTACCAGCTTCAAGGCCAGCCTCCCAATTACCCATATTGTAAGAATGTGAATAGTATCCACCCATCTGCTAACATTTATCAAGAACCTACCATGTGTAAAGCCCTGTGTGGTGGATGCTGCAGGAATACAGAAGTAAGTAAAATTCAGTGGCTGCCCTCGAGGAGTTTACACTTTGAAAGGAAGGTAGCAGGAAGGCAGCTAATGATAATATAAAGCAGAATAAAAAGTACTATGGTAGAGGAATAAGCAAAGTATAAAAGACAAAGTAAGGAATGGTTAATCTCAAGTAGCTCAGGAAAAGCTATGTGGATTTGAATGGAAATGAGATTCTACAGCATAAGTGAAAACATGGAGATATGAATGGCATGTTCAGGGAAGCCAAGTAGTACAATGTGACAACTGTGGGAACAGAGACAGGCACAGTGCATGAGAAAGGCAGATGGGGCTAAATCTTCGAGGGTCTCAAAGTCACCACCAGATTGAACCAGACACCTTGGGCAACAGGGGGCCATTGAAAGTTTTGACCTACCTAACCTGTGTCAGATAGGAAGATAATTCATGTACCAATAAAGGAAATGTGCTGGGAACTTGATGCCAAGAAAGTACTGAAATAATCCAGAAGAGAGTTAATAAGTATTTAAACCATATGAGAATCAAAGTATATCTCAGGAAGGAAGAGAAGGCAGAACTTAGCAACTGATTATTTGGATGACAAGAGATGCTGGAGTCTAGAGAGAATGGAAAACTAACGACGGAAGATGACTGCGGTTTCAAGCGACAAGGGTACAAGTCCCAACAGCCATAATAAGTAAATATGGCAAGAAGAGCAGTGGGGTGGACAGTGGGATGCTCAATTAGATGTGGGCAGCTTTTGCTCTGGATAAGATGTGCATGTGAGATATCCAGGATATCTGCTGGCAATCTGTGGTAACCCCAAGACGTGGAGGTAAATACAGATGAGATTCCCTCAGAAAGACAACCTGAACAAGAAAAGATGGGAAGATAAAATTTTGAGGAAAGCAACACTTAAATACGTAAAGAAGGAATTAGAAAAGGCATTGTCCACAGGTAGTAAAGAACCAGAGTTGTTCTTCATGGGAGCTAAAGAAAATGGGAAGGGCCAGGATTCGAAAACTCTTCCAAGTGAAAGCTCCTTATGATTGTTACCTGGCATTACTGTGACCACACTAGAAAAATTAAAGTGTTTCTTTTTAGGAGTGGAATTCTGGCCCCCATCTCTCCTCCATACACCTGCTCATAGGAGACTCAGAAGTGAGTTAGTTACTAAGCAGAAAACCTCCATAATCCTGAGACAACAGTGGGACTCATTTAGGCAAGAAACAAATTCAGAAAGTTGGCAAAGCTTAAGTTGCAAATTTATATGTCTGATTTCTGTTCTGTCCTACTTTATACTCCAGGTACTCTACCTTTAATGGAAGAATTAAAGTCTCTTTTGTTTATTTTGGGTTGTGCTCAAAATGAGTAGTCATTCACAATCCAAGAGTTTAGCTAAAATTATCCAGGCATCTCCATGTGCCCTAAACTAGGTGACTGCTATTATTATAATGGCTATTGTAGTTATGCATTATGTATATATACAATGATTTAGATCTGTAGGGCTCCCCACCCAGAACCCCCACTTTCTTATGTTGTTTCTGCATCCTGTTTGAAAATCAGAGGATATTGGCCTCTCTGTGTGACCCAGCCAGCTGAAGATTTTTCCCAGGTTTGAACCCAGGCCAACCCTTAAACATTTCCAGGCACCAATAAAGGTGCTTTAAGTTTTTACCCAAAACACCACGGTGGCCCTGAGTTACAATTCCTGAAACCCTTGTAAAAGCTCCATACGCTGACCCCTCACTCTGGACACACCTAGGAAGAACACCCCTTTTCTCTCACTGCCTACCATAAGGACACACTGCAACACTCTGTAATTTCCTCTAATAAATACTCTGGACTGATTACCCTGGCATTTAGTGCTTCCTTTTTTGGAATACCAATGGGCCTCATCTCAGGGCATTTGGAGAGCAACTCCAGGTACAAGATCAGCAGGACTCAAATATCTGAAGACTGTTTCCCCTGCTTTGGCTAATGTTCTCACCACCATCATGAAAAATCCCTTGCACTCGAGTATCTTCCTCCCTCAGGACTGAGTCCAGATCATATTTACAAGTCTTTGTCCCCATTAATTGGAATCTACTCACCTCTTTTCCTTTAAAACGTGATTCTTTCTAATCCTATGCCTGGTCAATATCTTGCTTTTGACAATCCTTACTTCAAAGCTAACCAGACCACCATTGTGGGTCCCTTTTTTTTTTTAAGTTTCCCTCCCTCCACCTCTGCTCCATCACCCTTAAAAGAATCGGTTAGGGGCGCTGGGATTGTGGCTCAGTGGTAGAGTGCTTGCCTGGCACGTGTGAGGCACTAGGTTTGATCCTCAGCACCACATAAAAATAAATTAATAAAATAAAGACATTGTGTCCATCTACAACTAAAAAGAAAAAAAGAATCTGTTAAGACTTGGCATTCAGAGATGGCTGTAATCTACAATTAAAAAAAAAATGGGTTCCACCAAAATGCAAAACAGCTTGGAAGGCTGAACTTTCACCCCTGGAGAATCAAATCAAAGCTGCTGACAGCTGGTTCCTACCCTAATTGGTACCATCAGTACACATTCCCTATCCTTATCCCCTGCCTGAGGACCACACTCTTCTCCACCCTTCTTTGTACCCCAGGAAGGCCAACCTTTATAGACTGCATCCTCAGCTTCCTTCACTCTCCAGCTTCTGGCTAGGTGAGGTCCACAGAAATCAGAGAGCATGAAGGAAGAATAAGATCAGGTATTCAGCCCCATGGCTCCCCCTACGTTGCTGCAAGTGACACTGGGCACCTGTCCCCACTTCTGGACACAAATCCTATTAATTAGCCTACCCCTGCAGCCATAACTATGACTCTTCCAGTTCTGGGAATTGCTCCTTCCCCTGCCTCCATCAGGCCTAGAGGTGGTCATAACCATGTTACTAGCATACTTGGTAGTAGCCACCCCTCACCATTCCACTTGGTTCCCTTACTCCTGTCTGCAATGATATGGTGTCATTTCAATTACTACATTTGAGAGTGACCTACCAGACTAGATCCCTTTATGGAACATGCAATGCCCAGAAGCTCCACACATCACATCCCATTATGCCATCGGCAGCTACAAATAGCTTAGTAATATTCAGTTTGCTAAGTTAACTCATTACAGTGATATAAGAAAATGAAAATTTAAGACAAGTAAACGTTAATGAAAGGAACAATGTATTAATTCCTAAGACTGTGGTAACAAAGTACCACATCCTAGATAGCTTAAAACAACAGAAATTTATTCTCTCTCAGTTCTGGTGACTAGAAGCCTGAAATCAAGTTGAAGGCAGGCATGCTTCCTCTAAATCCATAGGGGAAAATCCTTTCTTGCCTCTTCCAGCTTCTAGTCAATTGCCAAGAATGACGAACACCCCTTGGCATGTGGCTGCAGCACTCCAAACTCACCTCTGCCAGCACATGGTGTTCTCCTGTGTGTTCCTCTTTACCTGGTATGCTCTTTTCTATGCCTCTGCCCAAATTTCCCTCATATAAGGACATCAGTCATATTGGATTAGCACCTACCCTAATTGCTATATCTTCAAAGACCTTATTTCCATATAAGGTCTTATTCTGAGGTCCTGGGTGTTAGGAATGAAACCTATCTTTGGGGGGGGGGGGGGCAATTTAGCCCAGAACAGATAGGTTTTGTATTCTACCATACAGAATGCTAGGTATGTGTGCGTGCCTGGTCAATCAACAAGGCATGCTGTCTACAGCTGATAGGTGTGCAAGGCACCAACACACACACCTGCCACTGGGGGATTGGCAAGGGTACTTTAAGAGGAAACTGGCCTCTGCCAGGCATGGTGGTACACACCTGTAATCCCAGCAACTTGGGAGGCTGAGGCAGGGGGATCACAAGTTCAAAGCCAGCCTCAGCAACTTAGCAAGGCCCTAAGGAGCTTAGCAAGATCTTGTCTCAAAATTTCAAAAAAAAAATTTTTAATGGGGAGCTGGGGATAAGAAGAAGAAGAAGGAGGAGGAGGAGGAGGAGGAGGAAGAAGAAGAAGAAGAAACTGGCCTCTAAGGCTGGATCATTGCAGACTTCTGAGCCAAAATACCAGCCACTCTAATAAATTTGTGAAAAGGTGAGAAATGGAATGGATCAAGCTTGTGAAAAACTTGAAGAAGCTCAGATAAAAGATGCTGTTCATGGTGACATATAATCTTAGAGGCTATATATAGGTTTTTCTGTTATGGAAAATGACACCACATTCATGCTGCTCTTACCATTGGCTTTTTCCAAGTTTACTTTCCTGAGTCCATTACTGCTACTTCCAGAGACTTTAACACAAGAAAAATAATCTCTGTTCTGAGACCACAGACTTGCTGCTTGGGTGTATCAAGCTGGCAACTGATATTTTTAACAGTCATCTTTTATAGAATCAAGGGACAAAAATCTGGAGACATCTATAGACAGATTGAAGATCTAAATTCTTAAATCTCAAACTATATAACACTCCACTGCCAGGCCCTATAAAATCAACTTATCATTTCAATTAATAACCTTTAACACCCTGGGTAAAGCATTATCCAAACTTCTCCACCTGACATCTAAGAGCCTCACTGATCCCACTTAACCATGTACACATTTACACCCAACCATATGTCATTTGTTTCATTTATTCATTCAACTAATTATAATGAATTACTGAACATTTGCCTAGTAAGTGTAGCAGGTAGAACTGTGTTCCACATAAAGATAAATTGAAGTTTTAACCTTGGTACTTGTAAACATGACCTTATTTGGAACAAGGAACTTGCAAACTTGCATATGTAATCAAGTTAATAGGAGGTCCTACTGAATTAGGGTGATCCCTAATCCAAAGAAGAATGGGATCCCTAATCCCATTCATAATATCAGTAGAGTGAATAGTGATGCACTAAATATGTCTTCCTCATGGGGTTCCAAGCTTCATGAAGGCCGTGTCCCATTATACCCAGCTCCATACTCAGCATATAGTAGGTCCTTAGTAAATATTATATGAATAAAGAAACTGATGTGCAGGAAATACTCTTGCTCAGATTCACTCCCTCACCCTCTCAGTGGGATCCACCCTGACAGCCCTATTTAAAACTGCAAACCACCCCCAAGTTCCCAATCCCCTTACCCTCCTCTACTTACTGATACTTACTAATAGAACTAGACCTATGCATTCCAGGCCAGATCTCAAGCCCAGAATCCATAGAGACAGACATACATGAGGACACTACGTGATGACAAGCCAGAGGCTAAAAGATACACCAGCAAGGTCAAGGAAGATCAAGGATTGCCGGCAACATCAGAAGCTAAGAGACAGGCAGGGAACGCATTCTCCCCTAGAGCCTTCAGAGGGAGCACAGCCCTGCTGACACCTGGACATTGGACTTGCAGCCCACAGAACTATGAAGAATGCCTTTCTGTTACTTTAAGCCACCCAAGTTGGGGTACTTTGTTACAGTAGCCCTGAGAAACTAATCCCAGGTATACCCACAAATTTAGCCACACTAGTGCCCCATTCTCTATTACTTTAATCTCTATCTCAACTCTGTGACTTGGCCAGAGAATTCCATTCTATTTGGAATGTCTTCCTTTCCCCTTCATTTCTGCAAACCAATGACATCTAGCCTTTTATTACAACCTAACTCAAGTTTGTTCCTTCAAGCTCCCTAAAAGATTCCAGCCCACATAAACTTCTCCTGAATCAACTAGTATAATATTTATGATAATATTTATTATATAAAAGATAATAGTTAGTTCTCCATTACACCTTTATTATAGCATCCTCACCATTACTTACTGTATACTAAATCTTCCTGAGCCTCAACTTCTTTCTCTGTGCAAACTCAATTCATAAGGTGATTGTGATGATTAAATCAGATGGTATTAGGTTGAACCATACAAAACTATAAAACAGTCATTTAATAGATGTAAAGTCTTTAACAGAGCATTTGGCATATAATAAGTACAATTTTGGTGATGGTGTTTTTCCTGCTTTTTTATCATTGGCTCAAATGTTTTAATTTTATCTTCCAAATTAGACCATTTGAAGGGTGTTAGGGTAACGGCCAGCCAGACACGAACACCTCATACAGCCAGGAAATCCTTTATTCAGGGGAGTGGGCGCCCGGGCGAAGAGGAAAAGAGAAAGAGGGGACGCGCGGGAGGGATTTTATAGAGCCCACTACAAAACCGCGTG
>CM053410.1:44399649-44558409 GCA_028644305.1 Xerus rutilus
CCCCCTGGGGCAGGGACTGGGGTGTGTAAACTATTTGTTTCCCAGGTGGAAGATTGGGAGAGGAACCCCCTGGGGTAGGAACTGCCTTGTGCTTCTAGAGAGGGGATGTGAAAATTAATTACAAAAGGGCTGTTTTCTACCTTACAAAAGGTTTGAAAACAAAATTTCTGTGATTTGTCATTGTTAATAAATTAGGTAGACTCTATTCCAGTTAATTTAGCAAACCGTAACTCAATAAATACTCACTGATAGACCTGTGTGTTCCAGGCCAGATCTCAAGCCCAGAATCCAACCACTTCTCCCCACCTCCACTGCCACCACCCAGGTGTGAGGCACCAATGCCTCTCATCTGGATGACTGCAGTCACCTCTACTGGTATCTGTGCTTCCACTTTGCCCTGACAGTCTAATCCCATGGCAGCTACATGAGATTAGATCCCATGGTGTTCCTTTTTACTTGTCATATTCTGTCAACCTTCCTCTTCAAATCTTCTATTGGTCTAGCTAAGCTAGGGAACCAACCTAGGTGCCCCTCAACAGATGAATGGATAAAGGAAATGTGACATGGGGGCAGGAAAGGTGGTGGAATGAGATGGATATCATTGCCCTAGGTACATGTATGACTGTACATATGGTGCGACTATACATCATGTACAACCAGAGAAATGAAAAGTTGTGCTCCATTTGTGTACAGTGAATCAAAATGCATCCTGCTGTCGTGTATACCTAATTAGAATCAATAAATTTAAAAAAGAAAATGTGATACATATACAAAATGGAATATTACACAGCTATAGAGAAGAATAAAATTATGGCAATTGCCAGTAAATGGATGGAACTGGAGACTATTTCATTTAGCATAATGCTAAATGAAATAAGCCAATCCCAAAAAACCAAAGGCCAAATGTTCTCTCTGATATGTGATTACTGACTCAAAATGGGCAGAGGGAGAAGTAGAGGTTTACCAGATTGGATGGGAGGATTGAGGGGAAGGGAGGGGAGATGGAATGGCAACAGTAGAACGAATTGGACATAACTTTCCTATGTTCATACGTGAGTATATGACCAGTGTAACTCCATAGCATGTGCAACCATTCTATTGTCATGTATAACTAAAAAGAACAAATAAAAAATTAGCAAAAATAATCTTCTATTGGTCCCCATCTCAGAGCAAATCCAAAGCCCACAGACCTGCTATACTCAGACCTCCTGTGATCTGTCTGAACTCATCTGGCTCTGAGTGTGAGTCTCTGTGCTGTCCCTTATGCTCCCCAGAGCTTTTGTCCAGGCCACTCCTTCTGCAGGAAATACTCTTGCTCAGATTCACTCCCTCACCCTCTCAGAGGGATCCACCCTAATAGCTCTATTTAAAATTGCAATCCATCCCCCAAGTTCCCAATCCCCTTACCCCCCTCTACTTTGTCACAAAATAATTTATAAGTACATATTGTGAGAAATCTATTATTATTGTCTGACACCAATCCCCCCAACAACATTTCCTTACTAGAATTAGAATGTAAACCCCACAGAGCAGAAATCTTGGCTTTTTCATTCTGCAGTCCTGAGAAGTAGAACACTGTTTGGCACATCATACTCAATTAACATTAATAGAATGAATGAATGCCTTCTCTCCTCTCTCTACCTTCTCCTCAAATAGACTTTATCCACCCTCTTGGTTTCACTTGTATCAAACCATCTCTCCCATCTGCCTGTGTACTCAGACATTTTCCTAAGTTCCTGCAGCCCACCTAGTCATTTGGATGCCTGACAGCCACTCAAACTCAACAGGTCCAAAACCTACATGCACATTCCCCACAGTACCAGCTAAAATAATACTTGGAAAGTTCACTTCTGATCATGTCACACACCTGTTAAAAAATATTGAATTGCTTTGCATTACTCTTAGGATAAAGACTGAAATTCTTATATTTCCTGCAAAACCTGGTCCAAACCCACCTTCATGGGCCTATACTCCTTCCTTTACTCATTCCACTGGCTTTCTCTCAATTCTTCAAAGTATCAGATTCTACATGACCTAAAATTTTGCTTATTAGCTAATTCCACTCTCCAATTTAACATTACTCTCTCCAGGAAATCTTTCCAGATCCCCCTAGGTTAGTTCTTCCTAATTCAGACTCCCATGTTGTCCAAAGATGCACATTGCACCCATTTATAGCATCAGTAGAGTGAACAGTGACTCATTGAATGTCTTCCCCATGGGGTTCTAGGCTTCATGAAGGCAGTGTCCCATTGTACCCCAGTGACTAGCTCCATACTTAGCATACAGTAGGTCCTCAGTAAATATTTATTAAATGAATAAAGAAACTGATGTGCATACAGCTGAGACACACTAGGCTCTCATTTTCCACTCTCCCAATCCTGAATCTTTCTCCTTGATGTCTTCAAATCAACATGATAGAAAGAAGGAAATAGAAGATGCAGAGATACCCTAAGAATGCCTAGAAAATCTGCCCTATCCAGCTCACCAGGAGAGACTTTATTTCATCCCAAGGAGTAAAAGAATAAAAGAATGGAATGATGGAAAGAATGCTAGGTTTACAATAGGAAATGAAGGGTTAAAATTCCAGCTGTGCATCTTGATAGCTGCATGGTTTGGGATGTGACTCATCCTCACTCTTCTCATCTGTTAAGAATGAATAATGAAGCTGGGCATGGTGGTGCAAACCTGTAACCCCAGAAGCTTGGGAAGCTGAGACAGGAGGACTGCAAGTTCAAAGCCGGCCTCAGCAATTTAGTGAGGCTCTAAGCAACTTAGCGAGAACCTGTCTCAAAATAAAACATAAAAAGGGCTGGGGATGTGGCTCAGTAGTTAAGTATCCCTGCATTCAATCCCCAGTGCCCAAAAAAAAGAATGGATAATGATCCCTATGTCATAGGTTTTCTGTATTACATGTGATACTATATATGAAAATGTTTCATAAGTTCTAAAACCTGTAACATACAAACATTAGTTAATATTGATAAAGTAGCTAATAATAATTACATTAAACAGGCAAATATTTGAGATATTTGAGACTTGCTTTATGGGACTTAATTTACTCAAAACACAATAAATAATTCAACAATCACTCCAGAATAAAAGCACATAGAAACTGCACAAAATATACTACCACATAATTATATGAACAAAGTCTTATAGCATATTCTCCAGCCCCCCTCTGATCTTCCCCCTGGAAACAACCTTACTCTAGACCACAGGCTCTGAATACCTGCAGATGATGGATCTGGGAGAAGCTTTACCCAGGTCCAGACTTAACAAACTGCAACCCTCTGCTGCCCCAGGGAAAAGACAGCTTGATGTGATGCCAGCACAAGACAGACACTCAGCAATGCCAAGCTGTCTCCCTCTGTAGAGTTCAGGTTCACTTTGGTTGAAACAGTCTGGGTTTCCACATCTACATCAGCATGTAGAAATTTAGGATTATACCTCTAACCTTGCATTATGCCCATCACACCTGGAAGGCCATGAAGGTAGAGTCCATTATCAGAAAGAGCATCTTACTTTCAACAAGTTAGGCCTGTTCTGTAGAGTTCAAAAGGAGCATTTCTTCCTTTTCCCCTTGAAGTCTCTTGTCAGTCCCCACTGGGCACTGGAAAATAACCTCTCCAGCCTGTCTTTCATGCCCCATCGTGTCCTATGTCCCATCCTAGCAACTGTCTCCCAGTTGCTTGAGAGCTTCATCTTGAAGAAACGGTATATGTTGACTGAGGTTCCATGTGAATTTGGAGTTGTGACTCATCTCCAAGATAATCCTTTCTTCTTGTTAATATTTACCACTTGGATCATATTCTCACCTAACAGTAAAATCCCTTATAAAAGTAGAATAATACAATTACCTATTATTCTGCTGCTCATAACTGAATGTTTCTTCTGTGACACTTTCTTTTGCATCTATCCTTTCTTGCAAATGTACTGATAAATAAATACACTGGCAGGATGACACAGTTATATGTATCAAAGTACAAACATTCAGTTTGTCTGTGCCAATGGATGATTGGATACCAGTGTAATGCAAAGTAAGAACAAACCAGAACAACTGTTCTGAACTAAAACGAGCTAACAACCAAGATCCAAGAAACCATCTGACCAATTAGACTCACCCTGCCTCACCATTTCAGGTGCAAGCAGGAAGAGCTGTCTGAGAGATATCTCCAGCTTTCCCCTGAAATTTGCATCTCTTCTCCTTGGCACACAAACCATGAAAGAAGTGACATCAGCAGTCAACCCACTTTAGACACATGGGCAAGGGCTCTTTGGAAGACAGCACAGAATGGAAAATTCTCCAAGTTTAATTCTTAATCTACCATGAGCTTTCTGGATAACCATGAACAAGCTCAATAGTCCAAAATATGGGATTTTTGTGACATACTGACAGGGAGCATTATCAAATACATTATTACTATTTATAGGTTTCAGATCATTATTTTCAAAAACCATTTTATCTTTATATTTTGATCATAAAACATAATCTTGTAGAAAAGCAATACATAATCATTACAGAAAACTTCAAAATATAAAATAAGAAAATTCAAGTCATCTATAACTTGATGGCCTAAAAGTAACTGGTATTAACACTGGGCATCTTCCTTTTAACCATGTGTGTATATAAAAATACAGATACAGGTATATGTATATGTTAATGTGATTTTTAATAAACTCTATGTATTATATACTGTTTTTATTGCCTAACATTATATCCAGGTCAATTTTACACAACTTTAAGTCTTTTTAGAAATGCCTTGCATGAAATTCTTCCCAACACTCCATCATAGACTTTTAGTAAAACCATGTTGTGGTATAAATACAGAGTGGAGTTACTGGTAACAAAATGTTCATCAAATTGAGCCTGATATCAGCATGTTCCAGCCCATTTTCAGGTTTGCTGCCTTTGTGACAACCATTAGATAAAGTTCACAATTTTATTCAACAGCCACTTCACTGGTGCTTTTGTGAAATGAAGAAAGTAAATCCTTTCTCTCTTTTGAAATTAAAAAATTAGTGGCTCACAAGATCCCTTGAACAGATGGGTGATAAATAAATTGGGTTGTTTATAATGTCAGTCAGACACAGGACTGACAAACCCCCAGTGAGAAGATCTATGCAGAATTTGTCTTCAAGTCCATCCAGGCACCCATCCCACATGCACTGCGCACACACACATAGTGAGCACCGAAGCTCATCAAGTCTTTTTTAGCACTGCTGCTATAACAAGACACTTTGGATGGGTATACTTTATAAACAACAGACATTTATTGATCATAGTTTTGGAGGCTGGAGAATCCAAGATCAAGGCGCCAGCAGATGTGGGATCTGGTGAGGACCCTCTGCTTCAAATATAGCACCTTGTCACTGCCTCCTACATGGTGGGAAGTGGAGAGTGTGCTTCTTTAAATCTCTCATAAGGGCACTAATGCCATACATGAGGGTAGAACCCTCTTCCCTAAATGGGCTTTTCATTTGTGCAATTTCAATAATATCACTACATGACATAATGCATCAATACCACACACAGCTAAAAATTCACCCATTCCCTTTCCAATCATAAATAAGCCAGAGTTATGCCGTTTTTTTCATTCACATAAATTATTCTCAGTGAGGTCTGGCTATAGCACTTCATAGCTACCCTACAGACTAAATGATAAACATAAATGCCCCTAACACACCCAGTGTACAAGAGCAAAACAGAATAATACAATAGACTTTCTCATCTGGAAATGAGAAAAGAAAACAGTCCTTCACATACATCAGGTTCTGTTGACAAGAACAGCAAGGATTCATGTTCTTAGTAAAAATGAGATCTATGGCCAGCCTATCTGATAATCCTGTCTCTTCTTTGAGAGGATCCCCCTTGCCTATTGTCCTCCATTTCCACAGCTGAGGTGGGATCCTGAGGAGGATCATTAGTGACCCACTTCCAGGTGGTACAGCTTTGGGGCTCGTGGGGCTTGCCTTAGTGCTGAGCAGCCACAGGCCTTTTAGCCTTACTGGGATCTCTCTGGCACAGCAACTTCCTGAAAAGCTTAATACTTGGTATTCTCTCAGTCGATTTGCATCTGGTCATTTCATGGGATATTAACCAAAGCAAAAGATATCAGTCCTTCATCTAGACTCTGGCCTGGGAGTTCTGTTTCTTAGTAGCAGCCTCAGGGCTGCTTGTAGCTACTCTCATTCTCAGCTTAATAGCCTCTCCTTTAAGCTCTGCATCAGTGAAATTCAAAACTGTAGCCCAGAATGCGGAGACTGGGCTCAGTGTGCCTCTTGCCCTGAAGCCCAGGGATAATTATTATTTTAATGAGTCATGGATTTGTACACATAGCCATCTCTCTTCCTCCAAAGTCTACAATTAAAAGACTTTTTTAAACTTCTATTGACATATAACAGAGAGAGAGAAGTGCAGAAATCATACATCACAGCCTAAAGAATTTTTACAAGTGAGCATATCTGTGTAAATATTGCAAGATTAAGAAAGAGAACAACACCAGGGCCTCGAAAGCCCCTCTGGGTCCCCTCCCAATCACTACCTTCCTCCTAAGGGTCTCCATTCTTCACCTGACTTCTGAAACCATGTATTAGTTTTGCCTGATATTGAAGCTTACATAAATGGAAACCTACAGTCCATATTCTTTTATGTCAAGCTTTTTTCACTCAAAATTACTTCTGTGAGATTGTGTTTGTTTGTTTGTTGCAGGTAATGATAGTTTATTGTGCTTGTGATATATAGTGTTCACTGCAAAACTACATCACAGTGTGTTTAACCATCCTGCTGTTGATGGGCATTTAGGTTTTCCAATTTGGGACTATCACAAACAACACTGCAAAGAACATTTTTTGGAAGTGTTTTGGGCACACACACACATATATCTAAAAGCAGATCTGCTTGGTAGTAGGTTATGCACACTTTAATAACTAATGTCACACTGTTTTCCAAAGTGTTTGTACCTATTTATACTCCCACCAGCAGAGTATGAGATTGCCAACAGTTCCAGATTTTAACACGATATGGTCAGTCTTTTTTTTTTTAAGCTCTTCTGGAAGAATGTGTAGTGGAATCTCTTTGTTGTTTTCATTACACTTCCTTGATTACAAATTAATTTGAGCATCTTGTTTATCATCAGCTGAATATTCTCTTTTGTGAAATGCCTGTTGAGCTCTCTTACCACTTTATTTCAGACTGTCCTTTTCTTGTTATTTAGAGGAGCTCTTTCTATAGTCCATATATGAGCTCTTTGTCAGGTGCATGCACTGCAGTATCTTCTCCCACCTATGGTTTGTGTTTTTACTCTGTAATGATGCCTTTTGATGCCCACAAGGATGTTTGCCACCTTCTGTCCTGGAGAATGAGGTTCTAGCTCCTCTCTGGCTTTAGTCTTCTGCTTTGTTTCTAGCTTCCCTGTCTTTGCTGAAAAGCACATCATCCTATGACAAAGAAAGAACTCACCTTTTCCAGCCCAGCAAGAAACAGCGTTACTTGGCTCTCAGCCACTAAAGGCAGAAAGGACTTCTTTCATCAAAGACATATTTATTCTTTTCCTACTTTCACATGGACCAACTCTGACAGAAACTTGTCCCTTTCTCATAAAAACTCACTGAGAACTTCAAGAAGTAGCCTACATACTTCACAGCCTGAAAAGTTCTACCAAGTACTTTAATGATCCAGTCTCAAATGGCACATGCTCTGAGTCCCCAGAGAAGATGAGCAACAATTTAACTAGTTGCTTTATTAGAGCATAACAAAGACTGCCAACTTCTCAGCTGGGGATCAAAAGATCCTTGCTGCCTTCTACCCTACCTTGAATCAGCCAATTCTACATTTTAGGGTCTATTACTTATAACAACCTACTTCTAGGTAGTGATTCCTAGCAGGAATCTTTCACAATTCAAACTAGCTTATGTGAAAAAGAGAGGGTGAAGGTGAGGGACAGAGGAAGCCAATGTATTAGGTCAGGTAACTGAATCATCCAGGTATAAATCTGTCACAGCTGCAAATAGGGGCTCAAGCAATTTTATTTGGACCCATGTGTCTCATTATCCTTCAGTTTTACTTTCTTCTGTTAACTTTGTTTGTTCATTCACACATTCCTTCATTTATTCATTCAGGTAGCAAGCAGACAGGCAAACTAGCCCCCAAGATTTCCAGGCTAGCATGTTATCTTCTTAGATACTCCAGGGTAGGGAAAAGTTGACTTTTTCAACAGTTCAAACTGAAGTCCTGAAATTGAGCCTAACTGGCCTGGTTCAGATCATATAACCACCTCGGAACAATGGAGATAAGAAACATACTAAGTGCAGTAGGTACAATGACTTTTAAATATATGTACTTTCCTCCACACACAAAGGAAAACCAGAATGCTTTTCCACAATGGAGGTTGGACAAGTTAAAATGAAATGTATTCTCAAGAGTCATTTACTAACTCAAAGCATCTTAAAAACTTGTGTCAAACATTATCACTTGCTTATCTTTTTCTCCTACCCCTTCTCCCTGGCTAATATAATCTCAATTTTGTTTGCTTGGCAATATGCCCAGTTTCAGGGCATGAATCATAACTAGTCCAAATCAATTATAATAAACACATGCTCCTTTTCCTGATTATTTAATGGGTGGATTCATAACAAGCTCTAGTCAATTAGATGGAGGAAAAAAATCTGCTGGGAAAGTGATTTTCTTCACTGAAAAGAAGAGTTTATGCTGTCCTGGCCATCTCCAAGCCCACTCCCAATTCCTGCCTATGGACATAGCTGTATTAAGATGTGATACTTGGAGCTGCTGCAGCCATCTTACGAACAGTGAGAAATAAGGCCAAGAGAATGGTATCGATGCCCACTCAGAGTCTTGACAACATGGAAGTACCATTGCATGGAACTCTAGAGCTACCACCTCCAGGCGGCTTATTCAGAAAACAGTATTAGAAAGCCACTGGTGCTCAGATTTTCTATTTCTGACAGCTATATGCACCTTCTTTCATAACTATTTTCTATAAACAGCCATGAGTGTCTCTTCACAAAGTTGTGGCAGGCAAGAAAAAAAGAGGCAGTCAATTGCCCTTTGTTGAGGTGAAACCACCTGAATTATTGCTGTCCCATAGGATACAAATACAAGACCAAAAAAGGATGCAAGCTTTGAATGCTCTTCCTGACTCAGACTTTCTGTTCTTCTCCCTTAACTTTCTATTAGATTAAACCTTGTGAAATTGATGATATCCAATACTTTCTGACCTATATAAAAGGCCATTCTATATGGTTCAACCTACTATAATCTTTTAACCAGTAGGGATGCCCTTTTATGTCTTTTAGAAAGGTATCTCTATGTTAACAAGTATAGAAGCAGAGAAACGATTTCCTCCCAAGTCATGGTGAATCCTTGAGCAACACAGGGAAAAATAACAACAGTAAGTGGTACTAGAGATGTGGCAAGAGTGCAGCTGTTGTTGAGTCACTCTGGGAAGAAAGCATCCTGATCATCAACTCATGCATATCCTTGGTCTCTGGATTACTCCAGACTGGCATCATTCAATAGAATGTTGTACAATGATTTAAACACTCTGTTTTGTTATGTCCAACATGTAGTCACTAGCCACATGTGGCTAAGTAAGCATTTGAAATATGCCTAGAACGACTATGATAATTAATTTTAACTGTATTTAATTTAAATATTTCTAGTATGGTTACTGGCAATAGTACTAGTTAGGGTTCTTCCAAGAAACAAAACCAATAGGAAATAAATGGACAGATAGATAAGATACAAGTATAGATAGATAGATATAAAATAATATTTTGGTCTGTTTTCAGTTGCTATAAAAGAATAGCTGAGACTAGGTAATTTATAAGAAAAGAAGTGTATTTATCACAGCGTTCTGGAGGTCCAAGAAGCAAGAAAAAGCCAAGGAAGCTGAGGTCTAAGATGGAACTAAGATAAAGTCCTAGTCATCTATCCATCTATTAATCTAATATATTGTCTCCTATGGACCAAGTGCTGTTATATGCCCTGAAGATACAGAAATGAGCAAAACAATGTCCTTGGATACATACAGTTTACTTCTTCTGGTTTTTTGTTTATTTGTTTATTTGTTTTTTGGTACCGGGGGTTGAACTCAGGGGCATTCAACCAATGAGCTACATCCCCAGCCCTATTTTGTATTCTATATAGAGACAGGGTCTCACTGAGTTGCTTAGCACCTCACTGTTGCTGACACTGGCTTTGAACTTGTGATCCTGTCTCAGCCTCATACAGTTTACTTCTTTTTTTTTTTTTTTTTAATATTTATTTTTTAGTTGTAGGTGGACACAATATCTTTATTTTATTTTTATGTGGTGCTGAGGATCGAACCCAGTGCCTCCCGCGTGCTAGGCGAGCACGCTACCACTGCGCCATAATCCCAGCCCCTACAGTTTACTTCTTAGTGGCTCATTCTAAGAAGGATCTTTGAAAATAATTCCTGGAATGAGCTTGCAAACTCAAAGTAGATCCTTGAACAAAGAATCTTGGTAACTTTCTATTAAAAACTAGGCTCCTTTGGAGAACAGCTTGGTATTTTAGGTAATTTGGACTTTATTGTACTTGTGTGCAATCTTTTCAACACCAGAGTCAGTCCTGGGCTATCAGATTGGGCTTCTAGTCTAGGGTTTCAAAGAAATCATGAGGCAGATTGTGCTGCATGGACATGATTAGTGTAGATCAAAATGTACCATTATGGTACAACCTGCCTTGTAAATTGACCGCCGTGACTTCTTGATTAGTTTGTGTAGTTGCACTCATTCATTTGTTCACCAGCATTTACTTAGTGCACAAGTGCCCAGAAACATACTAAGTGCAGTAGGTACAATGACTTTTAAATATATGTACTTGACCTGGAAAAGCTTTTGAAGAAGATAGAATAATAGTATGTTACAATACAAGAGGATAAGTACCAGGAACAAGACACACAGAGACTAGATATGTCTGGAAGCATTAAGAAAAGGCCCAGAGCTAAGCCTTATAGGGGACTAGGTCAAAGAAGCTTCTCAGCGGAAATCCAAAGACCTGAGTCTTGCAGTGTGGTCTGAAAATGGTGTGGTTTTCAGGGGTTCCCAATGTTCACCCCATTTCAGAATCACTTGGGAATTGGTGAAGGCCTAAGCCCATTCCTGGACAATTAAACAAGACCCTCTAAAAGTGAGGTCCAGGTACAAGTGGTTTCTAAAAGCTCCCCAGTGGGGCTGGGGTTGTAACTCAGTGGTACAGCATTTGCCTAGCACATGTGAGGCACTGGTTCAATCCTCAGCACCACATAAAAATAAATAAAAAAAATAAACATATTGTGTACATCTACAACTAAAAAATAAATAATAAATAATAAATAAGCCCTCAAGGGATTCTAATGTACAGCCAGGGCTGACAGCCACTGCTCTTCCAGCTACAAGGTACGCAAGGGGTGCCTCCCTGAAGACAGACTTTCTCAGGTTAGCATAGCACCAACAGAAAATTAAAGTGAATCAAAGAAAGAAACTACAGTTCAGATTCATCACTATGATCCAGCACAGCAGAAGAAAGTAACTGCTTTACATCCCCAAATAGGTACTTCCACTAGCAAGACCAAGACAAAACAATAGAGCAGTGATTTATGTGGCTGGGAGTGGGGGAGATGTGGCAGAAATTAAATGGTTCCAGGAAAACCTGAAAGCCTTTGTTTGGAGGAAATGTATTATACTTCAAACTTAATTCTGATCTATGTCTTAAATCAGGACAGCACATAACCAGGGAAAGAAATAGAAGCCCTGAATTATCCAAACAACACCCCAGAGAGAGCGCAAACCAAATGAGAACATTTCTCTTGTCCCCCATTCTCTGCCCCAGTAAGAAATTCCACTTAACTGCAAACAAACATCTAGCATTTGAAAGAAGGAAAAGTGAGAAAGGAATGAAGAGAGGAGGAATAAGTATATGAAGAAGTCAAAAAAGAAAGAATTTGCATATAACCCAGCATATTCATCTTTCTATTTTATATTATGTACCTTTACAAAAATAGAATTTGCCAGTCGGGATTAATCCTGTGGATTAGGTTGTTTGAAATCACTGTTTCCACATGAAGGCCCATAACTAATGTGCCAAAAGAAAAGTGAGACTGTTATATTGGAGTGAACTGTGCAGAGCTGCAGGAGGAAGAGGCAGCCCCTGCCCTGACCAGCCCCCACAGTCAAGAGCTCTCTTTTCCAGGTAAAGTGTTACCCACTTGGCCAGTCCCTATAAAGATGCTAACATTTTTCACCCTCATCTTCTTCCCATACTTGCCTCAAAATGAGTATGTACATGTACCATGAAGGATACTTGTCCCTGAGGTTCTTATTTAGTAACTTTTCTTCTTAGGGAGAATTCTTAGATATTAAGCACCTATTTTCCCATTTTAAATCCCTCTGCAAGGTCTCCTCAGCTTTTGGTATTTTAAGTCTTATCTTTCTGGGGTTTGTGGTTCACTTCACAGGGTTCTTTTTATAGGGTAGGGATAAAGAGAGTCTGTTATAGAGGCTGTTATAGTTTGGATATAAAGTGTTCCCCAAAGACTCATGAGTTGAAAGCTTGGTCCCCAAGGCAGAAATCTTCAGGAGTAAAGCTTTTGGAAAGTGATTGGATCATGAGGGTTCTGACCTTATCTGTGGATTCATCCATTGATAGCTGAATAAACTCCTGGGGGGTGGTAGAGATGGTACACAGGTGGAGTATGGTTGAAGGAAATAGATCACTGGGCACATACCCTTGGGGACTGTATCTGTTTGTGGTCTATTCATTTCTCTCTCTCTCTCCTTCCTAGCTGCCTATGAGCTGAGCAGCTTTCCTCTGCCACATCCTGCCACCATGATGTTCTGCCTCTCCTCATACCCAAAGCAATAGAGCCAGCTGACCCTGGAGTGAAACTCTGAAAATGTGAGCCAAAATAAATCTTTCCTCATCTAAGTAGTTCTCACCAGGTATTTTTATCACAGTAATGGAAAGCTAAGGAACACAGAGGCCCATTCCCCACCAAAGAATAAAGATGCCCCATCTGTGACATAAATCCAAAATCATAGAGTCTGAATAAAAACATCACCTTAACCTCTCCTGGCCCTTATTGTTTCAATAAATACATCAGCAGTATTCTCCCACCCTGAGAGTAATAAGTGGGGAAAGTTAAATAATAATAATTAGTAGTAGCCACAAAAAAAAAGTAAAAAATAATCATGTAATAAAAGTGGTAGTGTCATCACAATTAATAATAATAATAATAATAATAAGGCTTTTTGCTTTCCTTGCATAAACCATAGTCAACAAAGTAATCAATTTCAGCAAATAGGTACATCCTACAAGTGTTGAAGAGTTTCACTGAAGTGGGTATTGAACAGTGAAATGCCATTTAATGGTAAATCACAAGCATTGCAGATACAAAATCTCCTGGGCTCAGCCCAGCATTTCCAAGTCTGCCATCAGGCAGGCTATTACAATAATCATCATTTTAATAACTTCTATTTATTTAACACCCACTATATGCCAAATACTGTGTCCTAAATGAGTTATAAACTTCATCTCATTTCATCTTTAAAACATCCCAAAGGGGTAGGTATTACTATGACCTTCTTTGATAGACAATGAAACCAAGGCTGAGAGGGTAAAGTAACCTGCCAAGCCCATACATGTCATTATTGGTGGCACTGATTTAACCTATAGCATCAAATTTGGATCTCAAGAGATCCATTCTTAATCATTATTCCTCTATATCAAAGATAAAGAGGACTGAATTTGGGGCTGGGGTTGTGGCGCAGTGGCACCGTGCTCGCCTAGCACGCAGGAGGCACTGGGTTCGATCCTCAGCACCACATAAAAATAAAATAAAGATATTGTGTCCACCTACAACTAAAAAATATTAAAAAAAAAAAAAAAAAAAAAGAGGACTGAATTTGGAATCCAAATGCTGGCTTCTCCCACTTGTCCTCTCTTTGATGTGCACATTTCTTTCATATCTCTGAATCTCAATTCCTTCATGGTAAATGAGGCTAGTCCTCCTGCCTCACCTCCATCACAAAGTAGTGACAGTGACTGACTAAGACTGGGTCTGAAAGCAGGAACTACATCTACCTTGCATCCCCAGCATTTTGCATTCAATAAATGTTTATTGAAGCAATAATGCACCAAAAATGCTTAGAAAGCTGGAGAGCATCATAAAATACAAATGTATGAGATTCATAAATTGCTATAGCCTGCAGCCGCCTTTGGTGAGGGCAACCTTTGGCGTGTGGCCTCCCCAGGATAGCTTGTGAATTCATTTCTCAGGCACATAAACCTCAGGCCTCCACATGCTGCATATGAATGCCCCCTCAGTTACCAAGTCTCTAAACTACAGTAGGGAACCATAATCATGCTGACTAGCCCTTCCCAAAGGATGGCTCCAGTTCATCAAAGTTATGATGAAAGGGTGTACCCTATATTCCTTAGCCTCTCTCAAACCCACCCGTTGTCCCCAAGGCCCAGCATAAAGTCTTAACATCTTTACTGGGTTGTCATTAACCACATCCTAGTGGTTCTCCTCAGCAGATATTTGGTCAAAAATTTTAAAAACGTGTGTGTGTGTGTGAATTTCCCCTCAAAGAAAAATGCTCTCAAAAGTAAGGCTCCAGAGCCGGGTGCAGTGGAGCATACCTGTAATCCCTGCACTTTGGGGGGCTGAGACAGGAGAATCACAAATTCAAAGCCATCCTCAGCAACGGCGAGGTGCTAAGCAGTAAGACCTTGTCTCTACATAAAACACAAAATAGGGCTGGGGATGTGGCTCAGTGGTCGAGTACCCCTGAGTTCAATCCCCGGCACCAAAAAAAAAAAAAAGTAAGGCTCCAAAAACTAATCCACAGGGTAAATAAGCCCTAGTATAACTGAGATAAGCCCTGTCCCAGTCCTCAGAAGCACCTTGTATAGTCTCTAAATTTAAGCATCCTGGTTTATAAGGCAGCTCTGCTGCCAGCCCAACACTTCTATATATACAGGGGCTAATGTCCTGAGAATGTGGCCCCTCTCTGAGATCTACTCAGCACCACCCTCCACTCTCCATAGCAACTCAAGTCTGTGGGATCTATGGGATCATCCCACCAACAACAACCTACATCAGTCAGGGGAGCCGAGGAACAAAAGGGAAATGCAAGACATTGACACATACAAAAAACAAACATCCCACAGTTCCATGCCTGGCCATCACAATGTGTAGGATGTCTCCATCTTCTGGATTCAGGTGAAACTCACCCCCCTGCCCCCACTCTAAAAATGGGGAAGCTCTTCACTTCCCTGTCACTGAAACAGAAGCAGGGCTGGGGGAGTGGGTGGAGCCATCTGGTTTTATACCTATGACTCCTAAAAAAAAATCAAGAGGAGGCCCAGGAAGGCTTCACCGTATCACTGCCTACAGACAGATTGTCTGGCGGGGATGATGCAATGATGGCAGAGGGTAGGAAAATGTGCTGCAAAGTTTGCAATCTGCCCCATCTGTTCTGCGCTGTTCTGTCCATGGCAGGCACTGAATGGCTCATCAGCTCTTGCCAAGCAGACCCATACAGGGGCCCAAATGTCTGGAGATGTCTGTAGAGACAAGGAGGGGCAAGCCCCACTGTGTGGGGCCTGAGTATTTGCACAGGCCCATCCCAAAAGGCAGAAAACTGGGCTGGGGTTGTGGCTCAGTGGTTGAGCATTTGCCTAGCATGTGTGAAGCACTGTGTTCAATTCTCAGCACCACATATAAATAAATAAAATAAAGGTCTATTGATAACTAAAAAAATATTTTAAAAAAAAGGCAGAAAACTCATGAAGCCCATCGATGTGGCCAAATGGTAGGGCTTGTAGCAACATATAAAGTTACAAAGATAAATTGAGGGGGCTGGAGTTGTAGCTCAGTGGTAGAACACTTGCCTAGCACATGTGAGACACTGGGTTTGATCCTAGCACCACATAAAAATAAATTAAGGCACTGAGTCCATATACAACTAAAAAATTTTATAAAAAAAGGTAAATTGAGGCTAGACCATGAAGGGCTTTATGAGCCAAGCCAAAATATCTGAAGTATATTTCCACATTTGTAATCTCCACATTTGTGGGTGGCAAAACATGATCCAGAGGTATAGGAAGAAAACATTAAAATTTCTGTGTGTTTGTATTCAATTAAACACATGATAAATTAAACTTTATTAATATTCACTGTAAGCAATGACTTTCAAACTTTCATTTGATCCATTCCTCAGCGATCACAAGTCATCAAGGATCTGGGGGATCCTGGGGATGAACGGATATTTCACAATGTGGAGGGATTGAAAGCACCAACTTGGTTTCTTGGCTCTTTTTCAACACAGTGTGACCTATTATAGATGAGCCTGATTAAGTGGAACTGTAGAGAAGATCTAGTTTTGTTTTGTTTTTAAAGAGCTTTATAGTTACACAGAATAGTTGGGTTCATCCTGACAAACTCATGCATACATGGAATTCTATTTCACTGCATGATACCCCCACTTTTCTTCTCCCTTTGTCTCCCATCCTTTCTCCCTTCCCCCATATTCCTTCCTCTACTGTATTTGACTTCCTTTTCCTCATCTATTTATTTATATTTGATTGTTTTTTTACTTATACATAAAAGTAAAGTTCCCTGTGGTATATTTATATATGCACATAACATGATTTTTTAAAAGAATTCATTCCACATTGCTTCCCCTTTCTCATCCCTCACTCTGCCTCTCAATCTTCTATACAACTGATATGCCCTTTAGATTTAGTTTTTAAGTAAACTAATCAACTCAAAAATGAGCAAGAGATTTAAATTTGTTTTTAAAAAAGAAACTGGAATGAAGTAATAATGTAAGACAAGAGGAATAAGGGCAGAACTGACAAGACACATTGTCAGTCATATTACAGAAGAAAAAAATTACAATGTAATCAGATCTCACAAGCCAGCCAAAAAGGTTTTAAATTCCCAAGAAGACTGAAATATAGCTTTGCATATGCTGTTGGTAATGAAAAACCTAATCCTGACTGTAAACTGTACTTGAGATATTAGCTAATGACAGTAATGACACCATTGCAATTAACAAGACATTTTAAAATACTGTTTACATTATATTTACCATGTCTTTTTTGAGTTAATATTTAGGCATGTTTTGTAATAAGCATAATATATGGGTACTATAATGGATGTATAAAAATTATAAATAAATGAGTATACATCTTCTATGAGTGCACACTCAACACTTTTCACTGCTAAAAATGGAAAAATTGTGTAAAGCCACTGTTCTAAACAATGCCACTTAGAAATATACTCAACTTCCACTCAGAGCCTCCCATTCCTCCCAAGGAATTCTTAGCCTTTTGCTCTCAGCAATGAACAACAACAAAAAAATAGAGTTGGTGTTCTGGTCAGCTTTTTCACTGCTATGACCAAAAGATCTGACCAAAAAACTTTAAAGGAGGAAAAGTTTATTTGAAGGCTGACGGTTGCAGAGGTCTTAATCCATAGAAGGCTGGCTCCATTCCTCAGGGCTCCAGGTGAGGCAGAACATCATGGAAGAACAGAGTGGCAGAGGGAAGCAACACACATGATGTTCAGAAAGCAGAGAGACGGGTCCACACTCCAGATACAAAATATATACCCCAGGGCCTGTGGCGCAGAGGAAACTGACCATGCTGTGGTCCCCATCTATCAACCCATGGCTGTCCCGGCCTGCTCCCAACTAGAGATGACAGCCAGGACCAAGAAGACCATCACCAAGGTCCCTACCGGCCTGATTAAAACAGAGGTAAGATATTGGTAACCTGCAGGGACACTACAAGATTATAGGGTAGAAATTATAATACCTCAGATCAGCACTGCTAGAGAGGAAGACACATGAACAAAATAAAAAAACAAGGGAACAAAATACCCCCAAAAAACCAAGATACTACAATAATAGAATCCATTCACAGCACAGTAGATGAAATGTCAAAGGAGTTCAGAATGTACATAATTAAAATGATCTGTGAAGCACAGAATAATATAAGAAAGCAAATATAGGCAAAAATTGATCACTCCAACAGGGAGCAAAAGATTACTTCAAGAAAGAGAGAGAGGCTCTGGAAAGAAAAAACAGACAGAAATCCCTGAAACGAAGGAAAAAATAAACCAAATAAAAAATTCAATAGAAAGCATCACCAACAGACTAGAGAACTTGGAAGACAGAACTTCAAGCAGTGAAGACAAAATATATAGTCTTGAAAATAAAGTAAACCACAAAATGAAGATGGTAAGAAACCATGAACAGAACATCCAAGAAGTATGGGATAACATGGAAAGACCAAATCTAATAATTATTGGGATAGAGGAAGGCACAGAGATACAAACCAAAGGAATGTACAACCTCTTCAATAAAATAATATCAGAAAATTTTCTAAACATCAAAAATTAATTGGAAAAACAAATACAAGAGGCTTATAGGACACCAAATGTACAAAACTACAACAGATCCACACCAAGACACATTATAATGAAAATGCCTAGCATACATAATAAGGATAGAATTTTAAAAGGTGCAAGAGAAAGTTTCAGATTACATATAAGGGGAAACCAATTCAAACCTCAGTAGATTTCTCAACCCAGATCCTCAAAGCCAGAAGATCCTAGAACAACATATACCAAACTCTGAAAAAAGAAGTGGATGCCAACCAAGAATCTTATATCCAGCAAAATTAAGTTTCAGATTTGATGATGAAATAAAAACCTTCCATGATAAACAAAAGTTAAAAGAATTTACAATGAGAAAGCCTTTACTACATAACATTCTTGGCAAAATATTCCATGAGGAAGAAATGAAAAACAACAATGAAAATCAGCAAAGAGAGGAACTACACAAAAGGAAAAACCAATCAAAGAGAAACCAAGTCAAGTTAAATACCAAAAATAAACCAAAAGACCAGGAATACAAACAATAATTTGATAATAACCCTGAACATTAATGGCCTGACCTCATCAATTAAAAGATACAGACTTGCCAGGTGTGGTAGTGCACGACTGTAATATCAGCATTTTGGGAGCCTGAGACAGGAAAATTATGAGTTCAAAGCCAACCTCAGCAACAGCAAGAAGCTAAGCAACTCAGTGAGACCCTGTCTCTACATAAAACACAAAATAGGACTGGGGATGTGGCTCAGTGGTCAAGTGCCCCTGAGTTCAATCCTTGGTACCAATTTAAAAAAAAAAAGACTGGCAGATTGGATAAAAAAAGAAATGCCCAACAATATGCTGCCTTCAAGAGACTCATCTCATAGAAAAAGACATCCGCAGACTGAAGGTAAAGGATAAGAAAAAACAGCACTCACCTGGACCACATAAACAAGCAGGGGTTTCCATCCTCCCTCATATCAGATAAAGTGGACTTCAAACCAAAGTTAGTGAAAAGGTACAAAGAAGGACATTTCATACTGCTTAAGGGAATCATACATCAATAAGACATAACAATCATAAATATCTATGCCCGGAACAATAAAGCATCTACATATATCAAACAAACTCTTCTCAATTTCAAGAAGCAAACAGACCACAACACAATAACACTGGGTGACTTTAACACATCTCTCTTACCACTAGACAGATCTTCCAAACAAAGAAACCACAGAACTCAATAATACAATTAATAATTTAGAATTAACAGACATATATAGAATATTCCATCCATCAACAAGCAAAAACACTTTTTTCTCAGCAGCACATGGACCTTTCTCTAAAATAGACCATATGTTATACCACAAAGCAAGTCTTAGTAAATACAAAAAATAGAGATACTACCCTGCTTTCTATCACACCATAATGGAATTAAATTAGAAATCAATGATAAAATTAAAAATAGAAGCTACTCCAACACTTGGAGACTAAATAATACACTATTGAATGATGCATGGATAACAGAAGACATCAGGGAGGAGATAAAAAAAATTCTCAGAGGTAAATGAGAATTCTGATACAGCATATCAAAATCTATGGGACACTATGAAGGCAGTGCTAAGAAGAAAGTTCATTGCATTGAGCTCATTCAAAGAAGAAAAAGTCAACAAATAAATGACCTGACATTACATCTCAAAGCTCTAGAAAGAAAAGAACAAATTAACATCAAAAGTAGAAGACAAGGGGCTGGGATTGTAGCTCAGCGGTAGAGCGCTTGCCTCGCATGCGTGAGGCCCTGGGTTCGATCCTCAGCACCACATACAAAGCAATAAAATAAAAGACATTGTGTTCATCAACAACTAAAAAATTAAAAAAAAAAAGTAGAAGACAAGAAATAATTAAAATCAGGGCTTTCAAAATCCATGAAATTGAAACAAAAGAATTCAAAAAATTGACAAAATAAAAGGCTGCTTCTTTTAAAAAATAAATAAAATGGATAAACCCTTAGCCACCCAAATAAAAAGGAGAGAGAAAACTCAAATTACTAAAATTCAAGATGAAAGAGGAAATATCACAACAGACACTATCAAAATAAGAAGACAATTAGAAAGTATTTTGGAAATTTATACTCCAGTGAAATAGAAAATCCCAAAGACACCAACAAATTTCTAGAGGCATATGGCCTGCCCAAACCGAATCAGGAAGACATATGCAACTTCAACAGATCAATTTCAAGCAAGGAAATAGAAGACACCATCAAAACCTTGCCAACGAAGAAAAGCCCAGGACCAGACAGATTCTCAGCTGAGTTCTACAAGACCTACAAAGAAGAATTAATACCAATACTTCTCAAATTATTCCATGAAATAGAACAGAAGGGAAGCCTACCGAACTCATTCTATGAGGTTAGTATCACCCTGATTCCAAAGCCAGACAAAGACATATCAAAGAAAGAAAACTTCAGACCAATATCCCTGATGAACATAGATGCAAAAATTCTCAATAAAATTCTGGCAAATCATATACAAAAATATATTAAAAGATAGTGCACCATGATCAAGCGGGCTTCATCTCAGGTATGCAAGGTTGGTTCAATATACGGAAATCAATAAATGTAATCCATCATATCAGTAGACTTAAAGAAAAGAATCATATCATTATCTCCACAGATGCTGAAAAAGTATTTGACAAAATACAGCACCTGTTCATGTTCAAAACACTAGAAAAACTAGGGATAGTAGGAACATACCTCAACTTTGTAAAAGCTATCTATGCTAACTCCAAGGCCAACATTATCTTAAATGGAGAAAAAATTGGAAGTATTCTCTCTAAAAATGGGAACAAGACGGTGATGCCCTCTTTCACCACTGCTATTCAACGTAGTCTCCTTGAAACTCTAGCCAGAGCAATTAGACAGATGAAAGAAATTGAAGGGATATGAATAGGAAAAGAAGAACTCAAACTATCATTATTTGCAGATGACATGATACCATACTTAGAGGATCCAAAAAATTCCACCAGAAAACTTCTAGAATTAATAAATGAAATCAGCAAAGTAGCAAGATATAAAATCAATACCCATAAATCAAATGCATTTCTATACATCAGTGATGAAACCTCTGAAAGAGAAATTAGGAAAACTACCCTGTTCACAGTAGCCTCAAAAAAAAAAAAAAAATCACTTGGGAATCAATTTCACGAAAGACGTGAAAAACCTCTACAATGAAAACTACAGGATGCTAAAGAAAGAAATTGAAGAAGATCTTAGAAGATGGAAAGATCTCCCATGCTCTTGGATGGGCAGAATCAATATTGTCAAAATGGCCATACAACCCAAAGAGCTATATAGATTCAATGTGATTCCAATTAAAATCCCAATGTCATTCCTTATAGAATTAGCAAAGGCAATCATGAAATTCATTTGGAAGAATAAGAGACCCAGAATAGCCAAAGCAATACTTAGCAAGAAGAGTGAAGCAGGAAGCATCATAATACTAGACCTTAAACTATACTACAAAGCTATAGTAACAAAAACGGCATGGTACTGGCACCAAAACAGACATGTAGACCAATGGTGCAGAATAGAAAACACAGATACAAACCCACATAAATACAGATATCTCATACTAGACAAAGGCACTGAAAACATACATTGGAGAAAAGATAGCCTCTTCAACAAATGGTGCTGGGAAAACTGGAAATCCACATGCAGCAAAATGAAACTAAACCCCTATGTCTCACCATGCATAAAACTCAACTCAAAGTGGACCAAGGACATAGGAATTAGACCTGAGACCCTATGCCTAATAGAAAAAAAAAGTAGGCCCAAATATTCATCATATCGGATTAGGACCTTACTTCCTTAACAAGACTCCTATAGCACAAAAAGTAAAATCAAGAATCAATAAATGGGATGGATTCAAACTAAAAAGCTTCTTCTCAGCAAAAGAAAAAAATCAATGAAGTGAACAGAGAGCCTATATTTGAGGAGCAAATTTTTTCCACATGCACATCAGACAGAGCACTAATCTCCAGGATATATAAAGAACTCAAAAAACTTAACACCAAAAAAACAAACAACCCAATCAACAAATGGGCTAAGGAACTAACAGACACTTCTCAGAAGAACAACAAATATGTGAAAAAATGTCCAACATCTCTAGCAATTAGAGAAATGCAAATCAAAACTCTCTACGATTTCATCTCACTCAGTCATCGAGAATACAAACAAGAATAAGTGTTTGGTGAGGATGTGGGGAAAAAGCACACTCATACATTGCTGGTGGGACTGCAAATTGGTGCAACCAATCTGGAAAGCAGTGTGGAGATTCCTTAGAAAACTTGGAATGGAACTACCATTTGACCCAGCTATCCCACTCCTCGGTCTATACCCAGAAGTCTTACAAACAGTATACTACAGTGACACAGCCACATCAATGTTTATAGCAGCTAAATTCATAATAGCTAAACTGTGGAATCAACTTAGATGCCCTTCAATAGATGATTGGATAAATAAACTGTTGTATTTATATACAATGGAACACTACTCAGCATTAAAAGAGAATAAAATTATGGCATTTTCAGGTAAATGGATGGAGTTGGAGAATATCATGCTAAGTGAAGTAAGCCAATCCCAAAAAACCAAATACCGAATGTTCTCTCTGATAAGTGGATGCTGATCCATCATGGGGGAGGGGGCATGGGAAGAATGAAGGAACTTGGTCAAAGGGGAGGGAAAAAGGGGAGGGGACATGGGGGCAAGAAAAATGGTAGAATGGTAGGTCATCAATGCCCTAGGTACATGTATGACTGCACATATGGTGTGACTCTATATTGTGTCAGAGAAATGAAAAGTTGTGCTCCATCTGTGTACAATAAATCAAAATGCATTCTGCTACCATGTATACCTAGAATAAATAAATTTTAGAATAAATAATTTTTTAAAAATATATATAATTTTAAAAGTATCAAATAGGAAAATATACATATATATATACTCCATGGCTACACCCCCAATGAACTACTTCCTCTGGCCACACCCCACCTGCCTCCAGATACCACTCAGTTAATCACATCAGAAATTAATCACTGATTAGGTTAAGGCTATAATCCAATCATTTCTCCTCCAAACCTTCTGGCAATGCCTCACACATGAGCTTTTGGGGGACACCTCACATCCAAACCATAACAGTTGGGGAGGCTGCCAAAGCCAACTTGAGCAAGAAGAACAAACCTGGAAGCATCACACTAACTCAATTCAAAACATATTACAAAGTTATAGTAACCAAAGTTGCATGGAACTGGCACTAATAATGATATAAAGACCAATGTAACATAACAGAGAAGCCAGAAATAAACCCACATAATTCAGCCAAATAACTTTCAGCAAAGGTGTCAAGAACACACATTTTGGAAGGACACTCTCTTATATAAACAGTACTGGAAAAATCACATATCCACACGTAGAAGATCAGATCCAGATTCTCATGCTCACCATGTACAAAATCAACTTTAAATGGATTAAAGACTTAAATGCAAAATTCCAAATCTAAAACTACTAGAAGAAAACAGGGGAAATGCTCTATGATATTCATCTGGGCAAGAGTTTTTTGCAGAAGAACATAAAAATACAGGCAACAAAAGCAAAAAGAGTCAAATGGAGCCAAGCATCATAGCACACATCTGTAATCCCAGTGACTCAGGAGGCTGAGACAAGTTCAAGGCCAGTTTCAGCAATTTAGTAAGACCCCAAGCAACTTAGCAAGACCCTGTCTCAAAATAAAAAATTAAAATGAATGCAGCTTGGTGATAAATCACCCCTGAGTTCAATTCCTAGTATCCTCCCAAAAAAGAGAGAGACAAACTGTTATTAAATCAAACTAAAAACTTCTGCACAGCAGAGGAAACAATCAACAGAGTGAAAAGGCAATCTACAAAATGAGGGAAAATATTTGTGAACTATTCATCCAACAAGGGATTCATGTCAGAATATATAAAGAACTAAAAAATTTCAATGACAAAAAAACAAAAAGCCAATTAAAAAGTGGACAAATTATCTGAATAAACATTTCTCCAAAGAAGACACACAAATTCTCCATTTGTGTACAATGCGTCAAAATGTACTTCACTGCCATGCATAACTAATTAGAACAAATTTTTAAAAAAATAGAAGGGACACCAATAGAATAGAAGCGGAATGGAAGAGGGAAGGGAGAGAAAGAGGAGGGACTGGAGAATAAAATTGATCAAATTATACTGTTTTATTTTGTGAATGTTTGAATATAAGAAATAAAAAATTTAAAAACATACAAATTGCCAACAAATATATGAAAAATTATTCAACATCACTAATCACCAGGAAAATGCAAATCAAATCCACAATGCAGTATCATTATATCCCAGTTAGAATGGTTACAATCAAACTGACAAGCCGGGCATGGTTGTACACACCTACAATCTCAGCAGCTCAGGAAGCTGAAGTGAGAGAACTTAGGGAGACACTTAGCAATTTAGCAGGATTCTGTCTCAAAATAAAAATAAAAATAAAAAGATAGAGCACTAATCTCCAGGATATATAAAGAAATCTTAATACCAAAAACCTTAATACCAAAAAAACAAACAACCCAATCAATAAATGGGCTAAAGAACTGAACAGACACTTCACAGAAGAAGAAATACAATTGATTAACAAATACATGAAAAATGTTCAACACCTTTAGCAATTAGATAAATGCAAATCAAAACTATTCTAAGATTTCATCTCACACCAGTCATCGAGAATACAAACAACAATGTGGTGGCAAAGATGTGGGGAAAAAGGCATACTCACACATTACTGGGGGGACTGCAAATTGGTGCAACCATTATGAGAAGTGGTATGGAAATTCCTCAGAAAACTTGGAATGGAATCACCGTTTGACCCAGCTATCCCACTTCTCAGTTTATACCCAAAGAATTAAAAACAGCATTTTATAATGAGTGATGCAGCCACATCAATGTTTATAGCAGCTCAATTCACAATAGCTAAACTATGGAACCAACCTATGTGCCCTTCAACAGATGAATAGATTTAAAAATGTGATATATATATTATGTAATACATATATGGAATATTACTTAGCCTTGAAGAAGAATGAAATTACAGCATTTGCCGGTAAATGGATAGAGCTGAAGAATATCATGCTAAGTGAAATAAGCCAATCTCAAAAAACCAAAAGCCGAATGTTTTCTCTGATATGTGGATGCTAATCCACAATGGAGGGGTGGCTAGGGAAGAACAGAGTTACTTTAGATTAAGTAGAGGAAGTGAAGGGAAGGGAGGGGGTTTGGGATAGGAAGGATAGTAGAATGAATCAGACATTATTACCCTATGTACATATGTAACTATACGACCAGTGTGATTCTATATCAAGTACAACCAGAAGAATGAGAAATTATGTATGATAATGTATCAAAGTGCATTCTACTGTCATGTATAGCTAATTAAAACAAATTAAATATTTTTTAAAAAATAACTGGGAGGGGCTGGGATTGTAGCTCAGTGGTAGAGCACTTGCCTCACATGCGTGAGGCCCTGGTTTCCATCCTCAGCACCACATACAAAACAATAAAATAAAGACATTGTGTCCATCTACAACTAAAAAAAATATTTTAAAAAATAAATAAATAACTGGGAGTTGCTCAGTGGTAGAGTGACCCTGGATTCAATCCCTAGTACCAAAATGAAAAAAGAAAGACAAATGCTGGTAAGAATGTAGAGATAGAGATAGAGATAGAGATAGAGGAACACTTACACACTGTTGGCAAGGATGTAAATTATTACAACCACTATGATTCCTCAAAAAATTGAAAATAGAACCACTACATGATATAGCAATCCCACCAGCAGACATATAACCAAAGGAAATGAAATCAGTATATCAAGGAGATACCTTTACTCTCATATTTATTGTGGGGCTATTCACAATAGCCATGATATGGAATCAACTAAGGTGAATGAATAAAGAAAAGTGGTATACACATACCACAAAGGAATACTATTCAGCCATTAAAAGGATGAAATTCTGTCATTTGTGGCAACATGGATGGATCTGGAAATATAAGTAAAATAAGCCAGGCACAGAAAAATAAATACTTCATGATTTCACTTATATATGGAATCTAAAAAGGCTGAGCTCATAGAAGTAGAGAGCAGAAGTGATTACCGGAGCTTGGAGAAGGGAAGGGCAGAGACAGGGTGATGGAGAAATGTTGGTTAATGGGTACAAAGTTTCAGCCAGATATGAGGAATACTTTCTGGTATTCTATTATACAGAACAATATTTATAATAATTAATAATATTGTATTGTTTAATTCAAAATAGCTAGAAGAGAGGATTTTGAGTGTTACCAAAAAGAAATAAGTGTTTGAAATGATGAATAAAGTAAATACCCTGAGTTGATCAGTACACAAGGTATAAATATACTGATACATCACAATGTACCCCATAAAGATGCACAATTCTTACCTGTCCAAAAAATAAGTTACTGTAAACATTGAAAAACAAAAAAGTGGTGGGGAGAGGAAGTCTAAGTATTACCCACTTCACAACTTTGTCAACGACTATCCCAAAGGCCTACTGGTTTAACCAAACTGTTTATCCCAGCTCAGGCCATGTGTCAAAGAGGAACACACACCCAGCTAAATCTCAGCTCTGCAACTCACCAAGACTTCGAAGAACTAAACTCACATCAATTATCTGGCATGCGTCCCACACATGCAAAATAAAGGAATGATAGGAAGCAGTACCTAGGAGAGGGGAACTTGATTTTTATGTAACTCTTCATCTTAATATGTACTCAAAAATACTAATTTTCCATTTTGGTAGTGGTCTTTTAAAAATCAATTTATATAAGTTTTACAAGAGTGGATGTTAAAATACTAAGCAAATATGATACAGCTGGAGAGTAGATTTATAAGCTAATACCTGGGAAGGGAGAATGTAAATGACTTTGATTTAGGAAAATGTCTAATGTCCCAGTCTGAAATTCCATGATTATTGTTCATTCACATACAAACAAACTACTTATCGCAAATAATGGGTCTTAGACAAACATGTTTCAGTTCAATTTCGTTTTGTCTATCTTGGTCTCTGGCCCCTGGTTGAAGATGAACATATGCACAAAGGTGAACGAGATAACTTTTTGTGAAAGTCTCTGCTGCTATTGCAGGCAAGGGATGGGGGACACAAGTGTTTGTTTGCTACTTTAGTAAAGAATTCTCTCTGCTGTACCACTGTGGGAATTTAATACTACTATAGAAAGAAAAGTCCAAATGCCAGGAAAAGAGAAGTGTTGAACAAAGAACAGGAGGCTCAGGCCCAGTGGTTCGCCCAGGCTCCTTCTCCTGGAAGAACCATGCAGATTTGGTGCCCCCTGCTGTCCTTTCCCTGCCAGAGACGGACAATCCAACCCTGGAGGTCCAGGAAAGGCCACTGCAAAATGAGCTTTATAACAGTTGGGTGAGAACATAGTCTTGCAAAAACATACCTATAACATCAGTAGTGTTTAATCCATGATTATCAAGAAAGCAAATCTGATGAAGTGGTTCTAGCGACTTGAAAAGACTGCAGAACCTGGAAGGGAAACTCAAACTCATCACTGTTACTCTCCTTAGCTAGACCACCCCCAATGTTGTCTGCGTTCACTGAGAACAGAATTAGCTTTTGCACCAGGCCCCATGTGCATTCAAATTGAGACTAGGAAGTAGGGTTAGGTCATTTTAAGCATTTCTTGAGAAATAAGCAACAAACCACTACACAGAACTAGGAGGCATTGTGAATGACATGAAGGATACAGGCTAGAGGCAGGATCCCTGCTCTCCAGGACTTTCCATATAGTAAAAAAGAAATAAAATATAAATAGTCAATAATATCCATTCCCATTATGGAGCCCAGCCACTTTATTCTTATCTCCAAGGTAAACAACAATGCTGTCAGCTAAAAATTGCCCCTTACAGATGGGGAAACAGAGGTTCAAAGAGACCAGAAGACATAGGCCAAAAGTAGGAGAGGTAGGTCACCAAAACAGGTCAGCTTGGCTCTGAACTCCATGCCGTGTCCACTCATCATTCCATGGCTTGCTCCTATTATACAGTTGCAAGGTGTGGGGGATCCGTGGAGGCACACAACTGGACAGGAGGGCACACAACTGCCTATGACAGTGGTCACTTCAGTTTAAAGGAAGGTAAATGGGTCTGGGTGGTACAGAGTAGGATAGAATGGGGACAGATACACAAATGTTTTATTTCTTTACTTTTAAAAACAAACAAGATTTAAAAGCCCACATATACTTTATATTGTTGGTATGTTGTTAGATAAAAATATTTTAAGTGTTAGAGGTGTAGCTCAGTGGTAGAGTGCTTACCTCGCATGTACAAGGCCTTGGGTTCGATCCCCACACTACACACACACACATATACAAATTAATGCTAATAAAAACTTATTGGTGAAAAATATAATATTTGTTCATTAAGTTGATGAGTACATGAATCTTCATTATTTTACTATCTGAATTGCTCCATATTTTAAAATTTTTTCCTAAATCATATTTTAAAGAAGGAAAGAAAATGAGTATCCTCCAAGGATCCAAATATGAAATAATGAAAAACAGTCTATCTACTTGGTGATTACATAGGAATCTGACTCTGGACCCATAGGTTCAAGCCATCAGAATATACAGCTTTCATTTGGGGACTTCTGAGCACTTCAGGAGCACATATTAATTGCACCTTCTGTCATCTCCAAAATGATGCAGATGTATTTTACAGATTGTTAAGTAGAATTAGGAAAATGAAGTGTATTGTGAAACATCACACCACAAGTTTTAGACTGAATTGGGACTAGAGCTTTAGAAACCTGACAAGCAGCCTCTGGCCTAACCACACTGTGAGAGACTGTGACACGTGTCTGATACAGAGGAACCTTCACCACGTGCAATTCACGTGCTTTTCCCCATGCCCTGCAATGGGAACATCAAGATTTTAAGCCCTCACAGAGAGGCCAGTCTGCCTTTCCTCACATTGAACTTCATCTGAAAATATCCTTCCATACATAAATAGACATATTTTTCAGGGACAACCCAAACCACATCCTCTGGCTTTGTATTGTACATATCCAACCAGGCTTTTTAAAGTGCTGGGCCTAAGTACAGTGAAACAGCCCTCCTTTCCTTTTCCTCCTTTCCCTTCTCTCAGCAGACAAGGCCAGGAAGGAACAGGGAACCCTGTGAGGATAAGGCCTCCAGGGAAGGCCCAGTCCACGCAGACAGAGACCACTTGCTCAAGAATCCCCTTTGAGAAACAATCAATGAGGTAAAGAGAGAGCCTACATTTTGAGTGCAAATTTTTGCCACATGCACATCAGATAGAGCACTAATCACCAGGATATATAAAGAACGCAAAAAACTTAACACCAAAAAAACAACCCAATCAATAAATGGGCTAAGGAGTGGAACAGACACTTCTCAATTGATCAACAAATATAGAAGAAAATATAATTGATCAACAAATATATGAAAAAGTGTTCACCATCTCTAGCAATTAGAGAAATGCAAATCAACACTCTAAGATTTTATCTCATGCCAATCAGAATGACAGTTACCATGAATAGAAACGACAATACATGTTGGCAAAGATGTGGGGGAAAAGGCACACTCATACATTGCTGGTAGGGCTGCAACTTGGTGCAACCAATCTGGAAAGCAGTGTGGAGATTCCTTAGAAAACTTGGAATGGAACCACCATTTGACCCAGCTATCCCACTCCTCGGTCTATACCCAACGGACTTAAAAACAGCATACTACAGTGATGCAGCCACTGCAATGTTTATAGAAGCTCACTCACAATAGCCAAACTGTGGGATCAACCTAGATGCCCTTCAGTAGATGACTGGATAAAGAAACTGTTATATTTATATATAATGGAACACTACTCAGCATTAAAAGAGAATAAAATTATGGCATTTGCAGGTAAATGGATGGAGTTGGAGAATATCATGCTAAGTGAAGTAAGCCAATCCCAAAAAACCAAAGGCTGAATGTTTTCTCTGCTAAGTGGATGCTAACCCATAAAACAGGGGGCCATGGGAAGAGTAGAAGAATTTTGGATTAGTCAAAGGGGGGGGAGATGCAGGAGCATGGGAAGAGGAAAGATGATAGAATGAGAGGGTCATCATTACTCCAGGTACATGTATGATTGCACAAATGGTGTGACTCTACCTTGTGTACAACCAGGGATGTGAAAAACTGTGTACCATTTGTGTATAACGAATAGATGAGCATTCTACTGTCATGTATGCATAACTGATTGGAACAAATAAAATAAATAAGTAAGTATATCTTATATTTAAAAAAAAAAAAAAAGAATCCCCTCTGGTTGTAAGATCCTGGAACCCAGTCCCTCTTACAATTCTCTTACTTGGCAACCTGATCCCCATGACATCAAGGTCAAGGACTGACCACAACACTGACAGGTTTTGGTTCTTGGCATCTCTCACCTGAATTCTTAGTCTTTCAATTAGCTTCCATGGCTCCTGACGACAGTTGTCATTCTAAAACACAAATCTGATCGCTGTGCCCCACTGAAACCCTGTACCTTGCCACTGACTGAGGAAGAAATTTAACTTCCTTTGCTTGTAGCATAAAGCAACTTGGATCCCACAGACCCCTCCAGGCTGTCCTCCCTCTCTCTGCCTTAGTCCATTTTCTACTGCTAATAATATAATAACATAGACTTGGTAACTTATAAAGAAAAGAAATTTATTTGGGCACATGGTTCTAGTCCAAAGTAGAACAGCTGCACTGGTGGCTGTCTGGCAGAGTCCAAAGGCAGCACAGGGCATCACATAGGAAGTCACAGGGATAACTCAAGAGACCTAACAAAACTGGTTTTTATGGCAGGCCTCCTCTGGAGATAACTTATCACCTCATTAATCTGCATGAGCAATTCAATCCATTCATGAGGGCAGAGCATCTCTGAAAGGTCCTGCCAGGTCCCACCTCTTAATATCTCATAATGGAAATTAAATTTCAACTTGAGTTTCATAGGGAACCATACTGAAACCATGGCATGAGGGCAGTTCCTAGCAGGGCATCCAGAGTCAGTCAAAGGGGTGTCTAAAGTTCTGTTATCAGGTTTTAAAAAGGCAGGATGAGAAGCATGGGCAAGCAGCAACATCAAGAGAGTTTCAAACCACAATGAATCCATGAGAATGAAGCTAGAAAAGCAAGGCCTAAAGCCCAGAAGTCAGCCATGAAGTGGCTTCCTCTATGGTTCCTGAGGCAGACAAGAAAATATTCAGGAGGAGATGCCACCTCTTTCTCAGGTCCCTTTCCCAGGTAGGGTGGTCAGGATTTCCTTGGACTTGCCACTGAAAGAGACCAACACAGCTCATGGAAGCTGAGGATGAAACCACATCTCAGGACTGCCCTTAGACCTGTCACCACCTCCACAGCCCAGGCTAAGGCACAGCCATGCCTCAAGCACTCTGAGACTTCCAGGGTAGGGCAGCACAAGAAGGGCCAGAGACTGAGCACAAGTCTCAATGTGACAGACCTGGCACACTCCCCAGTCTGGATCCATCTTGTGGCAAGAGAATTTGAGGATTTATCTCCCCTGGGGAGGATCTCAGTCAGACTAGGGGTTATGGAAAGACCAAGCTTATCGTGAGGTGGCCAGTGCCTCACTGGAGTAATTTCTCCTGATCAATAGGGAATAAGCCACCTGAGAAAATAACAGTCTGAAATAATTAGTAAAGAAATAAAAGACAAAGTCAGAAAAATAGTTTTAAATGCAGAGCATTTGATGGATCCAGCCCACAAAAGAGCTGGGCTGAGGAGTTAAAACATGGTTCCAGAGCCAAGTGCAGTGGCGCACACCTATAATCCCAGCACTTTGGGAGGCTGAGACAGGAGAACTGCAAGTTCAAAGCCAGCCTCAGGGACGGCAAGGCGCTAAGCAACTCAGTGAGACCCTGTCTCTAAATAAAACACAAAATAAGGCTGGGGATGTGGCTCAGTGGTTGAGTGTCCCTGAGTTCAATCCTCGGTACCAAAAAAATAAAAATAAAAATAAATAGCTCGAGATTCTTTATTTAAGGGAGAGCATCAAAGGCAGGGATAAGGTTTCAGGAGTGGAGTCTTGTTTCATGATGTCTTGCAGTCAACAGGCTGATTGGCATCTTGCAGGCTACATCCATCTCTGAGTCTGTGTAGCTAGGTGGCTGCAGCAGGTCCCCCCCATCTCCAGGGCTACGTGGGACTTTTTTTGACAGAGCTGAATAGAAATTCACGTGTATCTGAGCGATCTTACCCAGTGGGATTGCCAATGGAAGTTCCCAAATACCAAATTTTCCTATTCAATAGGCTTCCATGCCGATTTGGTCCACATATAGTCCACAGATGGCTCTTGATACATGCTGACAGCTGTTTGGGGTCAAGATTACTTGGGAGAGAAAAACAAGCATCAGAGGGAAAAATGGCAAGAGCTTGAACTGGGGGAGGGAAGGCTGAGTGGTAGTGGGGGCGGGGAGGCGGCGGCAGTGTTGTATGGAGTTGAGAGTCCCTGATGAGGACTGACCATATGTGAAGTGTAGGGAAACATGGAGCTGAAACAGACAGGAGACTGGGAAATACAGCCAATAAATAGTCAATGGGGCTTTCATTTACCATGAGGTTTTCCCAGGAATGGACCATATGGACTATTATTCATCTTTGAGTATCTAACACATCTTGCCTCCAGCTTTTGCTCAAATGACTAGTTCCATTACTAAACTGTACATCACTATATAATGAAAATCTTATTCATCTTCCAACCCCCCAGGGTCTAACACTGTACCTCACATATAACAGGTGTTTAATAAATAAGGTCTCATTGGCTATAATACAGGAATATAAATGCATATATGATTATAACTAAGTATATATGATTAGTGGGAGAATTTAAACCATATTTTGGAGGATGGTGAATTAAGGATAAGTAATGGGAAGTCACCAAAATTTTATAAGAGAAGGAGTAATCTGATCAGAGGTATGCTTACGAAAACTAAACTGGCCAAAATTAAAGATTGAGTGGGGCTGGAGTTGTAGCTCATTGGTAGAGCACTTGCCTAGCACATGTGAGGCACTGGTTATGATCCTCAGCACCACATAAAAATAAGTAAATAAAACAAAGCTATGTGTCCATCTACAACTAAAAAATATTTTTAAAAAAGAGATTGGATTAAAGCAGAGAAGAACTGGGAAAAAAGATCAGCAGAAAGCTATAGCAATGTTTTGGTTTTTGTTTCTTTGTTTTATTTTTTGTTTATTTATTTTTGTTTTTGCTGGGAATTAAACCCAGGGCCTTATGCATGCAAGACAAGCACTCTACCAACTGAGCTATATCCTCAGCCTGGCAATGTTTTATCACAAGAATTCCTACACAGAGCATAACTAATTGTGGATGGCCCCATTCTACAGACTGTAAGTCTAAGTCTCTGACCATTAAGTTAAAAATACATCTCAGGAATTCCAATCAAGACAGATACAATTACAATATAAAATCCAGTTTTGCTAGTTCAAATGTTTCTGTCTTTGCTGGAAAAGCCCACTCTCACAAATGCCAAGAGCATTTACATCTCTCCCAAGACTGAGCCTCTGCTGTCATGAATCTGAAGAGGCTCACATGTGGCTTTAATGACTGTTGTCCAAAAAGAAACATATCTGGAGAACTGGAGAGAAAGGAAGGTTTGTGTTTTAGGGAGAAGAGAAAAGGGATATGTTTTATCTCAAACCATCTAGCTTCTATTATATAAATTTCTCCATGGCCAAACACTTTTCAGGCCTGGATTCTCACAAAGCTTACATATACCAGAAAATAGAGCCCTAAAATGGAAATGCCTTTCATTCGTTGCTTGGGCGTGGCTTATGGCCTTCTCCTGATATTCAAGAAAATGAACTTTGCTTTCAGAGAAGAAAGCCTATAAAGCCATGAGTTGTCCAGGATATGCAGAAAAGCTTAACCTCTCACAGGCAGGCATCAAATGTGTTCATGGACTATAAAGAGCATTCCTGAGTACAGACCTGTCTTCATCTTCAGATTATTACAGTGCATGGCACAGAGTAATTGCCTCTAAATGTGAACATATGACATATGTATGACCAGTTTAATAAGAATCTCAACTCTTGAGATATAAGCATAAACTGGCTTCTCACAATGGTAAGCCTAGGGCATTTCTGTGGGAATTCAACCATGGAACAAGACACGGGGTACCCCTTTGCAGATACCCCGTTAACAGAAGAGACAGGATGAGTTTGAAAGTTTAGACTATATTATACTCAAAAAATCTTTTGGTTAAATCATGGGTCCTAGTGAACAACTCAGGCTGCAGTATGTATCAGAAAGATTATATATGTGTTTGACAAACACTTAAATAGAACTTATTATGCTCTAGGCACTATTTCAGTCACCTTAAAAATATTAATTCATTTAATGTAATGCTTATAACAAACCCTACAAGATGGGTACTAATATCATCCTGAATCACAAATGAGAAGATTGAGGCACAATGAGAATGTGTGATCTGCCCAGGATCACACTGCTATTAAATGACAGAGTCAAGATTTGAACCTGATCTGCCTGGCTCCAAATTCTGCATCTAATCAGCAACACCCGGTTTTATACATACCTGTTTTCTGCGTTCCTACAATTCTCTATTTGATTTGTTCTGTCTGAAAGGATATATGTTTGATATGTTTCTAAGAAATGGTGTTTCCCCAAATTAGTTTCAGAATTTGCTGTAGTTCAATGCATGCTGCATGCATGTGTGGAAATATCACAGTGAATCACATTGTATGTACAATTTATATGTGTTAATAAAAATAGAGAAAAAGTAAAAAAAAAAAAAAAAAAAAGAAATGGTGTTTCCCTTGTTTTATGAGTAAATACTTCTCATTTCTCCCTAGTTCAATGTTGGGCATAGTCTGATTGCTTAATTCCTGTAAAATTCTAGTATAGAAAAGGATCTAATGTAAAAACAGCCAATTTCATTTCCCAAGTGTAGCTGCTAGACATGGGCTTGCTTTTTCCCCTTCTGATCTCAGTTACCCTAAAAGGACTAAATCAGATATAACTAGGGACAATGCACCCTCCATTCTCATTTGCCCTCCCTCCTTGCAAATATGTGCCACAGAGTAAAATGTAGGCTACACGCTGGTCCACTGAGCAGCACAGTTGACAGCTGTCAGCAGGTCCTTCATTACTGGGGCCAGGAGGAGGGTGTTATATAGAGTGGAGCTCGGGTGCCTGGTAGAGTAGAAGCCAGGCCTGATGGGGGAAGGAGGGAAGACAGTAAAGACAGAATGTGCTAGCTTCATCACTTTGCCTAAAGTCTTTTACATTCCACTGTTCTGGACAAAGAGGAGTGACTGGTGTGTAAGTGAGCACATAGCGTGCATGCGATGAATGGGAATGTGGTCCCTATCTGGTGACTCACACCAATACCACTTCACAGCTAACTTTTTGGCTTCTTTTAACATCAGCTGCCTTTATTACAAAGAAATTTCATTCCCAAGAAATTCATTAGTCCCAAAAGATTCATTTCCAAAAGATCATTATAGTTTAAAATTCTTTAAGTAGAGATTCCTTAAAATAAGGAAACTGCCTGTGGACCTTGGGCTCAAATTTTTCCAACTGACGGAGAGGGAAGGAGTGTCCTTTCAAAGCGGCAAATGAGATTAAGCCCTTAAACCAGTCCTTTCAAGAGAAATAACCAAACTTTGAGTGCAATAGATCACAGGGATCAAAGCACTACTTTGAGTTAAAGCTTGGGCCTGTTCAAAGTACTTTGCACCTCCAGACTTTTTTTTTCATCAATTGCCATTCACCAATTTTACTGAACACCAAGGATGCATATGGTATCAATATAAACAGAAAATAAAATTGAAGTTCAGAATCTATTCTACAAAGACAGTGTGCTGAAAGGCACAAAAAATATAAATGAAACAACAAAATCTTAGAGTCAAACCAAGATGAGTTAGAATCCCAACTCTGGCAGGTGGATAATCCTGGTCAAGTTAATCTCTTTTAAGTCTGAGTTTTCTCATTGATAAAATGAGGATAATGATACCTGCCACAGGGATATGATTTTCTTGTGAATGTTAAATGAGATAATATATAAAAGTATCCAGCATCATGTAGAGCAAATAATCTATAAATATTAGTTCCCTTCCTTGTGAAAATAAAGAGAAGCCATATCCCATCATTGTGAAGAAACAGCTTGCAACAAAAATGGAGAGATGGGTGTACTCAAGGTATTTACTGAGTATTCAATACCTCCACACCATAATTCATGATGTGGTAAGAAAAGAGACAAACATAATGCCTTCTTTTTTTTTTTTTTTTTTTTTTTTTGGTGCTGAGGATTGAACCCAGGGGTGCTTTATTACTGAGCTACATCCCCAGCCTTTTATTTTTTTATTTTGAGACAAAGTCTTCCTAAGTTGCTAAGGCTGGCCTTGAACCTGTGGCCCTCCTGCCTCAGCCTCCAGAGTTCCTAGGATTACAGGCACCTAGCTGCATAACCTACTTCTAAAGAGTTTACACTCAGGACAGAGGTCAATGTTCTATTAAACACTTGCTGGCACAAAGACCATACTGAACCTTTACTGAGCACTTAGCAATGCGCCTAGCATCATGTTGACCACTTCATAAACAGGGTCTCACCAGATCCTCCTAGCAACCCAGAGAGGTAGTTACTGTTATTTCCCATTTTCCAGAAGAATAAACTAAGATCTAACAAAGTTAAGTTACTTATCCAATGTCAGAGAGCCCATATATGAGCTTTGGACTCAAATAGTCTGATTCTATAAACACTGGCATTTGAGGACTAGTTGCAACTGTCATAGGAGAACTCAGAGAAAGGTTAAGGTAGGGTTTGACTTGTGACACTGACTGAACTTCGTGGAGGAACTGAGTTGGGATCTAAAGAAAAAATGGTATTTGTACAGCCAAAGGAGAAGGGAGAGGAAACAGTGAGTAAATCACAAGAGCAGACTCCTGCTGCAGTTTCCACAGGACAGCAAGAGGAAAGGGGGCACTTTTTCAGGGGGAAGAGGAGACTGGAGGAGAAATCCTTCTACAAACTGTCGCTGGAAGCCCAGAATTTCAACTGGTCTGCATTCAAGTGACATTATACATTTTGAAAGAAAACACAAACACCATAGTTTACAAAATGCCTGCACAAAATTGTCCCATTTGATGATGACAGGTAACATTTGTTGAACAATTTATAATAAAGGGGGCACTGCAGAGAGTTCACTGCATCCTGGACAGGGCCCAATGAGGAAGGTTCTGTTACTGTCCCGCCCAGATGAGAAAACAGAGGCCAAGGTCAGCTAACATGTGGCAACAGTAGGATATGCGCCCAGAACTAAATTGGGAGGGCATCTCTCTTAACCATACAATCCTCAAAACAACCTATGTAAGCAAGTAGGGCAAGTATTAGTCCATTTTTCAGATGAAAAATGGACTCTCAAACAGAGCTGGGAACTTGGTGTCCTCCACCCATGACTCAACCAGGTTTTGTGACACCTCGTTCCCAACTCCACCCCACTCCTTGGCTTTCTTCCCAGGCCTGAGGGGGTCTCAGGCTCAGCGCCTAAAGGTTGCTGCACCCGAGCCTGCTGGGCGAGGCCTGTGGCTGCTCAGGCTGGCACGCCCGCGGCCTCCCTGCCAGCCCGCTGGGTCGGGCTTCCTGTCTATCTCCCTCGCTGCAGCTGTGTTTTCAATAGGGAGAGTCGCCTGACCGCCTCTCCTGGGGTATGACCGCACGCCAACTCCCCTTACTAAACACCAGGCGGCCCTGTGCGGTTGCTAGGGTTGTGTAAGGATAAGATTAGAGGTGGACCCGCCTCTGCGCTGGGCTGCTCGCTGTACAACCTCCCACGTGACGCGGGAAGGACTTCCCGAGGGCGTCACCTTGGCTCTGGGAGAGCCCGGGGCCGTTGGCAGCAGCAACAGCCTTCCTCTGCAGGGCACGCCAGGCTGCCTCAGTGCGGAGCCCTGGGACTCATGCTGCAGAGTCCTGGCCACATTGGGGTTAAAATAGAAGGAGGAAGGAAGCGAAAAGGAGGACGCTGACAAGGCACAAAGGGAATGAAGAAAGAAACAGGAAGGGAAAGGCAGAGGAATCGGGGCCAAAAGACCAACACAGGAGGAAGAGGGTGAAGATGCTTTAGGTCCTGGATTTCCAACAAGTGTGAAACCCATGCCTCAGTCTGCTTAACAAATGTGGATTTTAATTACACAAAATTAGATGCACATTTTAGTACATTGTGTTCAAAGTAGTGTATTGGATTTTAATACAAATGAAGGCCGTTTTTTCTTACTCCCTCCCACAAGGGTGGTGACTTCATCCTTGCAGTCTCCCAGGTTCCCCGCCCCCCTCTCTTCCAGGCAAAACTGTTTGCCTTCCCGCGATTGTGAGGATGGCACCCTGCTGTGCCTTCTCTCTTCCTCCCTCCCCCCAGCCAGGTCTCTATCCCATCACCTGAGCCTGTGTTCCACCCTCTGTCGAACCATATATTTTCATCATACATCTTACCCTTCCCTCCCCCTTTTATGTCTCCCTGGCTCTGTTCCTCGCCATTCCTATGGTTTTTAAATGCACCACTTCCTTTCAGTGCTTAGAGAAGGGATAAAAAGCTTTCCTTTATGTTTGCCAGTGTTTCAATTGCTTCTGAAAACACCCAGTGGTAAAGACTATGAAAAGGGGACAGTCTTTTCCAAGGAATTGTTTATGTAGAACTTAGCAGGGAAAGTAAGCAGGGTGGCTCAGTAAGTTATGGGTTCAATGCACCTGCCTCACTCCAGCCCAGTCTTGCCGCTAACTCTTCCCAGTGAAATATCAACCCACCTCCCTCAGGCTGGGCAAGTCAGGCCAGGGCGAGGTTAAGGACACCAGCAGGAAAGCTTTTCCCTCTCCCTCAAGCCAGAAGAGGCTCTTAGGAGCAGCCAAAGTGAGGTTTGGCTATGAAGAAATGGGCCAGCCCCCATGTAAGAGGCTTTCAACTCAGCTTCACAGCTGTGCCTCTCAGGAAACGCCCTGCTTCCTGCTCTACAAGCTGCCCTCTTCTCTTTCCTCCATGTCGTCCACCTGCAGATTCTACAAGGACACTCCCCACTGACCAGCTCCACTCTCAGGGGTGATTTCCGCCTGCCGTCTTACACCACTTATTTTATCCTAGTAGATGTATACTTGTTTCCGTTTCTTGAATCTCTCATTTTCTGAGGACCCCAAGAAACCAAAGCCCCTGATCCCTGGGCACCATTCTCGGCAGTTCTCCAGGATTCTGCAATTGATATCCTAAGGGAAGCCTTTTACTGGCAAACCATCCTGAACAAAGAAGGCCCAGAGTCCCCCTGCTCATCTGCCTTCCCCCATATCCCTCAACAGAATCCCTCTAGTTTCTCACAGAGCCTCAGGTTGTTCTATCCTCTCCCCTACCTTCTTCCAATCTCCTGTGTAGAGAATCACCTCAAACAGGGACTTGTTTCCCAGGAAAAAAAACATTATTTTTAAGAATATGAACCTTGCAGTAAAAAAAAAAATTTAGGTTCAAGCCTCCATGCTACATCTGCTACCTATGTGACTTTGGGCAAGTCACTTACATCACTCCAAACTCCAGGTTCCCTCATCTGTAAATTGGATGTAATGATAATATCTACCTCACAGTGCTCTTGCCAAGATTAAAAAATATTAAATAAAATTATGTAAGAATCAGTGTTTTGTTTTTTGTTTTTTCAGTGCTGGGGATGGAACTCAAGTATCACATGCTAGGGAAGTGCTCTACCACTGAGCCACATTCCTAGCCCTTGAGAGAAGTTTTTAACAAAGTGCCTTTCACGCAGTAAACTCTCAATAATGATTACCCATGACCATTTATGCAATACTCTTGAGCCTCTACAATAAACAAAGTATGAATCCCCATGCCTCAAGAGTCTCTCTGTTCAATGGATGAGTTGAACATATAAACAACTGGGTATAATGGTTAGCAGAATTAATAAATGCTGCTGCACATGAGAAGAATGCTGGTGTGGAGAGATGGAAGGACAATTAATCCTACCAGAAGAACAGAAGAGGCATAGCATTAAAAGTAGGCCAGGAGCAAATCTTTGAAGCCTGTGTAGGACTGTGATCAGTGTAAGCAGGTGGTACATCCCAGGAAGTAGGAGGAAGAAATGTGAAGCTGCAGAGCATGGAGTGAACAAATGCTAGGTGCTTCCCCAGGTCCCAGCCCTCCTACCTCCTTCCCATCAACCCCAGTGTCCATTTGGGTATCTATTCAGTTCTGGTAAAACCTGAGGTAAAGGGAAAGCTTGCAGCTGGCCACCAGTCGGCACATCCTGTCCCACCGGCCATGGGGATTGTTGATATAGGGGTAGACACACCTACATCTAAAACACTGGAGATCAGTAAGAAATGCTAGGGCAAAGTCACTCTTCCTTTAGAGGCATTAATAAAGTAGTGCAAAGCCCAAGAGATGCTTTGCAACCATTTTGGGACCATGTGAATCAGAAAGGAATTGGGTCCTTGGGGAAATTGGTCAGCTGCTAGATTAAGCTTTGCCTAAAACCCACCTGACACTGAACTTCTTGTACCCAGGAATAAACAAATCCCTAAATGATATACGCCAGTTTGAGCTCTGCTTTCCAATTTCTTCATATTTATGAAATGACCCAAAATCAGGTATAACAGGAGTTGTGGGAACATGGAGAGATGTAAAAGATGTTGAAACTGGCAAGGGATTAGAAGGTTGAATCATGAAAGACTCTCTTTGCCCCATACGAAGGCACTAAACTTCATGTAGACAGTGGGAAGTCCCACTGAAAATTGTTGAGGAGGGGAGATAACATGATTGAATCTGTTTTAGAAAATTAACTCTGAAAGCTGAGTGAATGATAGACTGGAGGGCAGAGGAATTAAAAAAATTTTTTTTTGATTAGCAGTGTGTCTGGAGAAAAGTCATTTTATCAAATAACCCCAGATGTCAGCAAGGCCTGGAGTAAGCAGGCAGAGCCACTCCTTTGGCAACTACTTATCAGTACCAAGGCCTTCTCTTTGCCCCTAAGAGCTTACAGTACACAGCAGAGTCCAAATCCTAATGCTACAGTACCTCAGAAGGCTACCAACTGTCTTAAACATTTCAAAGAATAGGAAATTTTATTTATTTATTTATTTTTAATTTTTATTTTATTTTTTTACCATACCAGACATTGAACCCAGGGCTATCCCAACACTGAGCTACATCCTCAGCCCTTTTTATTTTTTCATTTTGAGTCAGGGTCTCACTAAATTGACCTCAAACTTGTGATCTTGCCTCAGCTTCCTGAGTAGCTGCTGTGTGCACCGCACTTGGCTCATCTTAAATTTCAGGACAAAGCCAATTTTAATGTATGTTATTTTAACTAACAACACTTTTAAAGGATGGGAGAATATACTATAAAACCACAAGTTATAAAAAGTGTCTCCACTCCAGAAGTTTGTGAATCTCTGGTTAAACCATGTATCCTGGTGCCCTTTCCTGGTGGGGTGCCAGTCATCATGTGGGTTCCCAGCCTCTCAGCAGCTGCCAGTGGTAATAGCCTTTTAAAACCTGTGGACAGTCAGGGACCTCCAGAGCTCACACACTCCATCCCTTAGATCTGCCAAAACGTGTAAGTCCCCGCTGGAACAGCATAAGCATCTTGTTTTCTCTACCGTCTGCCTTCCTGCTGTCCTTGCTGCACACGATTCCAGCATTCCCTTGGGTTAATAATGCTAGGACAGTGAAGATTTCACACCCCCAGCATCTTCTCTGTGCTGTAGCAGTGCACGATAACCTAGCTGTTCCCATTCTGACTCATTCTCTAGTCTTTCCCACAGGCAGACTCTAACCTGCATTCCAAATCGCCTGTTTCATTTACATAATTCCAATCTCTTTCTTTACTAGGTTCCTGTTTTTGTAAACTCCTGTAAAGTCTTTTAGTTTTGTAAGAGACAAGAGTCCCAGCTCACAATCACCCACTACCAACCTACTCTCTCTGAATCAAAAATGATAGGGAAGTATCTGTTCAATGGTTCCCCTTCTTGTTTCAGAAATAGTTGCTTAAAACACACCCAGTGGCTTCCAATCCAGAGAGTTTCAAATGGGCTTTTGACTTCACTGGTTACTGGCTTCCTGTTAACTGAAAGAAGTTTCGAGCTGAGTCAGAGAACCAGATCCAGCCGTGATTCATTAGTGTTGATAATGACTCCCTACCACCAACACTACCATCACTACTTCCACCACCACCACCACCACCGCTCCTTCTGCTGAGGCTGCCCTGACCTCCAAGATAGACAGCAAGGATGCCACTGTCCTGGTTTTCTCATAGGGAAGCAGCACCAGCAGTGAGCACAAATCAAGCTAGGGAGGCCTTGAATCTGGGTGACCTCAGAGATGCCCAGGAAAGTGTACTACTACAGGGTAACTTCCTCTCTCCCCACCCTGTTTTTCCATAGGGCCTGAAGATTCCTCCCTCTGAGTTTTTCTAGTCTTCCTGTAAGATACAAATATAGTTTAAAAGGGTCACTCACATCCTATGATGATTAATGTGAGTTCATTTGGGAAAATACTAATCACTTGAGAGAAGGAGTAGGAAGAGATGCTAAAACAGCAGCCCAAAAGACTACCAGAACAGAAAAAAAAAAAAATGTAGGAAAGATAAACAAATGTTCCCACAACTTCTCAGTTTTGCCCAGGACTAGGTACGACTGCAGAATCAGCCGTGGGAAAATCCTTCACCTTTTTGTCAACTCTAGTTAAGGGTTTCTCCCAATTCCAAGAACTTCAACAAAAACAGCATACGTAAGAGCTACTTTATAGATGCATCAATAATTACAAAAGGGTTATAAACCATGTCATAACTATTACAAGAAAGATCATTCCAATGTCTTTTTACAGCTAAGCCTTATGCATTATTATCTCATTTAACCTTCACAGCAACCTAGAAAATATGGCTTCTCCTGATTCTATAGATGGAGGATGAAGATGATTCTCCCAGTAAATTTGACCCAGCTTTTCTAACTTAAAACATCATATTACATCACAGCACAATTAATTTCCAGGCTTGTAAAAATTGAGATAATTCACAAAACATAAAATTCACCATTTTAAAGTGGTTTTCAGTATATTTGCTATATTGTTCAACCATCACCACTAATTCCAGAATATTTCCATTACCCAAGAAAGAAACCCTGTATCAGCAGTAACTATGGGCCTTGGATTGCTTCCACCTTTTGCCTATTGTGAATCCTGCTGTGAACATTCGTGTACACATTTTTGTGTGGACGTTTGTTTTCAATTCCCTTGGGAATTCCCAGAGTTTTTATGTGTTTGAGATATAGCTAAATCTAAAATAAATGAGTGTCTGTTATGATACTATATTCCTTACAATATACTTATAATATGCCTTTTTTCAGTAAATATTTGTGGTATTTCCTCCACTACTGTATCTTGTAACTACCTGTACTGCAGCATCTGTCGCACTATTTCCACAAATGCACTGTGCATTCTTTGAAGGAAGGGACTGCCATGGTTCGGACATGGTTTTCCCCCAAAGGTTTGTGTGCTGGAAGTTTGGTTCCTAGTGTGGAGGTACTGTAAGGTGACAGAACTTTAAGAGGTGGGACTTAATGGAAGGTTGGTGGATAACTGGAGGTGCCACACTCAGAAGAGATTAATGTAGAACTTGTAAGATCCCCCTAAGTTCCCATGAGAATGAACTGTTATTAAAAAAAAAAAGCAAGCCTGGCCCCTTTATTCCTCTTGCTCCCTGTCTCACCTTGAACTGTTCTCTCCTTCTTGCATATACCTTCACCATGATGCTATCCACCATGTTATGACACAGCCAGAAGGCCCTCACCAGAGGCCAAACAGATGGAGTCACTGATCTTAGACTTTCTACCTTCAAAATGGGAGCTAATTAAACCTCTTTTCTTTATGAAGTACCCAGCTTCAAGTGTTGTTACAGCAACACATAATAGATTAAGACAGAACCTACCCATGTATTGCTCTGAATAGTTTCTAACATAAAAGTCACCACATGTTTATGTGTGCCCTTCCAGAGCTGAATGGCTTGTGGCTGAACGTGTGACCCTGAAGCATCCAGCAGTGCATGAAATGCTCAGACTTGAAAGTTCTCCCTAGAGTCTCAAGAGGGCTGAAAGGACTTAATCAGACCCTCCTTCTCAGGTAGATGGTAGGTGATAGAAACCAAGACACATGAGAGGAGGAATAATCAACAGTCCTGAAGAAGCAGACGTTCTGAAGTACCAAGAAAGATAAGTAGTTGTTTGGTAGCCACCATGTTGGCCAGGAAGATCAGAAATAAATTCTTTCAGGTAGGAGGACAAGGGGCTGAGTCTCTGGAATTATGTGAGAACTCAAATAATTTTTCATTTCTCATATTATGTTCCACTCTGCATGACAAGAGTATATCTTACTGCTTAGGTGCTCTCTCTCCCCATGGATATCATAAGCATCTCAAACTTGATCAAATGTAAACTAAAGTTCTCCATTCTTCTCCTCAGGGTCTGCTCCTTCTCCCTGTACCTCCCATTCTTTTTTTGTCCTTCAAATTCATCATCCTTTCATCCTTTTGTTTCCTTTAACTCTCTCAACTCCTCTTGCCCAGAGAGTTTGCACATGGAATGCCGCCACTGTCCGCTTCTCCCACCTCCACAACCAATTCCTATTGTTCTTCAGAATGTACATAATTAAAATGATCTGTGAAGCACAGAATAATATAAGAAAGCAATTACAGGTAACAATTGATCACTCCAACAAAGAGATAAGAGAGCAAATACAGGGAGCAAAGATTACTTCAAGAAAGAGAGAGAGACTGTAAAAAACACTTAGGGAGGCTGAGACAGGAGGATCGCGAGTTCAAAGCCAGCCTCAGCAACAGTGAGGTGCTAAGTGACTCAGTGAGACCCTGTCTCTACATAAAACACAAAATAGGGCTGGGGATGTGGCTCAGTGGTCGAGTGCCCCTGAGTTCAGTCCCTGGTGCAAAAAAAAAAAAAAGAGAGAGACTGTAAAAAAAAAAAAGTAGAAATCTTTGAAATGAAAGAAACAATAAACCAAGTAAAAAATTCAATAGAAAGCACCACCAACAGACTAGATAACTTGGAAGACAGAATCTCAATGAAGACAAAATCTATAATTTTGAAAATAAACTTGACCACACAATGAAGATGGAATGAAACCAGAAACAGAACATCCAGAAATTATGGACATCCAGAAAAATGAAAAGACCAAGTATAAGAATTATTGGGATAGAGGAAGGCACAGAGATATAAACCAAAGGAATGAACAGCCTCTTCAATGAAATAATATCAGAAAATTTCCCAAACATGAAGAATGAATTGGAAAATCAAATACACAAGGCTTACTGGACACCAAATGTATAAAACTACAATAGATCCACACCAAGGCACATTATAATGAAAATGCCTAGCATACACAATAAGTATAGAATTTTAAAAGCTGCAAGAGAGAAGGAGCAGAATTACATACAGGGGTAAACCAATTCAGATTTCAGCAGATTTCTCAACCCAGACTCTCAAAGCCAGGAGATCTTGAAACAACATATACCAAGCTCTGAGAGAAAATGGGTGCCAACCAAAAATCTTATATCCAGTAAATTAAGCTTCAGATCTGATGAAATAAAAACCTCCCATGATAAACACAAGTTAAAAGTATTTACAGCAAGAAAGCCTACACTAGAGAGCATTCTTGGCAAAATATTCCATGAGGAGGAAATGAAAAACAACAATGAAAATCAGCAAAAGGAGGAACTACACTAAAGGAAAAGCCAATCGAAGGAGAAACCAAGTCAAGTTTAAAAACCAAAAATAAACAGGAATACAAACATATGAACAGGAATACAAACCATATTTCAATAATAACCCTGAACGTTAATGGCCTAAACTCATCAATTAAAAGACACAGACTGCCACATTGTATTTTAAAAAGACTCAAATTATGGGATTCACACTGATGTTGGCTCAGGGCTATGCTTACAATGGAGAAAAGGACTATGTTAGGAACATCAGCTGAACATCAAAATTGGTTATTGTGCTATCCAATGAATTTCTTATCCTTATTCCTTTAGAGATATATAAATAAGGTGATTCTTTTTCTCTCTTCTTCCAAAATTTTCTTTGTTTTCAGTTTTTAGTTTTAGATATGAGATGGCTAGGTATTACTTCATTCACCTATTTATATTTGGTACTTATCCCACTTGATATTCTCTCAAAATTTGTGCTTTTTATCTCATCTTATTTTTTTGAAAATTTTCAGATAGTTTTACTTCAAATATTTTACTGCTGTTTTCCTTTCTTCTTTTGTATTCTAATTATGCATGCTTTATTCTTTGATATTATCCCACAGTCTTGGGTTGCTTTTATTTCCTTTGTATTTTTATTTGGGAAATTTTTAATTAACTTATCATCAAGATCATGATTTCTTTCCTTGGCCATAATTTAACTGATGGCATCAGAAGGCATTCTTCCCTTCTATTTTAGCATGTTTGATTTCCAGAATTTTGTTTTGATTCTTAAAGTTTTCATTTTCCCTAATATAGTTTGTAAGCTTTTGCATGCTGTATACTTTTTTCCCATTAGAGTATTTAACATATTAATCATAATTACTTCAGTTTTTTTAACTTGGCATTTCAAATATGTATGATATGTTTGAGTCTGATTTTTATCTTCAGACTACATTTTAGCATGTCTTCTGGCCTGTCTTGTAATCTTTTGTTGAAAGACAGACATGTTTTATTGAATAATAAAAAATGAGGTAAATAGGCCACTGATAGGAGTTATTTATTTCATCTGGTGAGGACTTGTCTGGTATTTAATGTTTGCTTGCAATTAAAGGTAGCAGAGGCTCTACGTTTTCATGCTCTACTTTTTTTTTTTATCTTATTGTTTGAGTTTTCTTAAACACTACTTCAGGGAGAAAGAATCTATGTATTACAACTTTTTTAGCTGTAATTGATTGTTATTCTACCAGATTCTTGCTGTTGTGCAGGTCAGACATGGAACAAAGGAGTTTCTTCTAATCTTATCCAGTCTTTAAATCCGTCTATGTCTGAGGACTACAACTTTCACAAGTGTTTCATCAACGTGTATCACCCGTACTGGCACCCTTACTCCCTTCTCTGACTGTAGCATTCCCAATATTTTTCTTTTAAACTTTGTCCTTAATTGACTTTGTTTTTAATTCACAACCTAATCCTTTCAGAGACATGAGGTCTTTCTGGAATCTTCAGCGGGAAACTGGTGGAGTATCTGGAAGGAAAACTGTGGAACTGTCTACAGGACCCCAAGGTTTCCTTAGTCTCAAATTAGCCCATATTCTGTCTCCTGCCATTCTTCAAGATTATATATACCAGTTGACAGCTCTAGCAGTATATTGTTGGATCCAAGAAATGTAATTTGATTTTCAGACACTTTTGTTACTGTCAGGATAAGATTGATGACTTTTGATTACTTAACATATCAGAGATGAAACATGAAGTTAGTTTCTTAATTTTAAAACAATGTTTAAAAACTTGTTTAAGTTTATTCATTCCTTTCATCTCCATATTCTTTTTTCCATCTCTGATTTTTTTCCATTTGATCATCCATTTGGGAAATGCTTTTGTTGAATAAAGAAAACCAATGTGATTAATTCTATTTCATGTTTTTAATCTTATTCCTATATCTTCTGTATACTGTTTTTAATTTCTTTACATAGAATAATTTATATAATTTTTATATATTGAGTATTTTATATATTGAATAGTTTATATTTTATCAGACCTACATTGTATTGTTTCTACTCATTCTTTCTTAAACAATATATATAGATTCTATTGGATAATTATAAATAAATAAATAAAAGACTGTTACAATGAAAAGAAAAATTACAGGCAGATAAAATATTTGTTAAGCACCTATACAATAAAGGACACAACTATACACACACATACACACACACACACACCCTAGTGCAAGCATAACTGGAAAATATGAATAAACTTTGTATTGTACAAATGCCAATTTCCTGGTTTTGATATGATATATATAGTTATGCAAGATGTCAACATTGTAGTACGTGGTATGAAGGGTACCTGGGACCTCCCTATACATTTTTTAACAACTTCTTGTGAATCTATAATTATTTCAAAATATTTTTAAAAAGAGAATATAGAGTGGGGTTTATAACAAAACTATAAGTAAAATATATAATAACTATATAAAAATCAAAAGGAAAGAAATGAAGATATGCTCCTGTAAGACAGTATATATGAGATGGTATAATAGAACTTGAGAGTAGACTGTGATGAGTTAAAGATGATACCATAAACCCTAAATTAACTACTAAAATAATAAAACAGTTACAGCCAACAATCCAACAAATGACATAAAGTGGAAACACCAGAAGTATCAACCCCAAAAAAAGGCAGAAAAATAAGAAAAACAGGGAGCTGCAAACTGTGGAACCAACCTAGATGCCCTTCAATAGATGAATTGATAAAAAACCTGTGGTATATATACACAATGGAATATTACTCAGTATTCAAAGAGAATAAAATATGGCATTTGCAAGTAAATAGATGGAGTTGGAGAATATCATGCTAAGCGAAGTAAGTCAATCCCAAAAAACCAAAGGTTGAATGTTCTCTCTGATAAATGGATGCTGATCCATAATGGGGGAGGTGGGACATGGGGGCAGGAAAGATGATGGAATGAGATGAATATCAATGCCCTAGATACATGTATGACTGCACATACGGTAGAACTCTACACCATGTACAATCAGAGAAATGAAAAAGTTGTGCTGCATTTGTGTACAATGAATCAAAATGCATTCTGCTGTCATGTATACCTAATTAGAATAAATAAATGAATAAATACTGAGGACCAAAAAAAAAAAAAAAGGAGCTGCTATACTTTGGATCTTGAATGTCCCCCAAAGGCCCACGAGTTGCACATCTGGTTCTCACAGAAGCACTATTAGAAGGTGGTATAACCATAAAAAGGTAGGGCCTTACAGGAGGAGGTCTTTAAGTCATTAAAGGAGTGCCTTTAAAGAGGACTATGGGACTCTGAACTCTCCTCTCTTCTTTTTTACTTGCTGGTCATGAAGTGAGTAGTTTTGCTCTACCATGCACTCCTGTCATTGTATGCTGCTTCACCCTAAGCAGTGGAGTCAACCAATCATGAACTGGAGCCTCCAAAACCATAAGCCAAAATAATCTTTTCCCTTAATAAGTTAATTATCTCATGTATTTTGTTACAGTGACAGAAAGTTGACTAACACAGGGACAAACAACAGATGAGACAAATATAAACATAACTAACAAATTTAAATCTATCTCAATAATCACTATATACAGAAAAAGAAAAATAGCCGGGTGTGGTGGCGCACATCTGTAATCCCTGCACTTTGGGAGGCTGAGACAGGAGAATCGCGAGTTCAAAGTCAGCCTCAGCAATGGCAAGGCACTAAGCAACTCAGTGAGACCCTGTCTCTACATAAAACACAAAATAGGGCTGGGGATGTGGCTCAGTGGTCCAGTGCCCCTGAGTTCAATCCCTGGTACCAAAAAAAAAAAAAAAAAGAAAAGAAAAATAAATCTACTTTCCAAGTATACAATTAACACTTACCGAGACAAACCATATTCTGGACCATAAAACACATCTGAACAAGTTCATTTTTATGATACTGGGGATTAAATTCAGGGATTAAATTCACTGAGTTACATCCCCAGCCCTCACCCCTTTTCTTTTACTCTGGGGTATTTAATCACCAAGCCACATCCCAGCCCTTCTTATTTTTTATTTTGAGACAGGGTCTCACTGAGTTGCTTAGGTCCTCACTAAGTTACTGAGGCTGACTTTAAACTTGTGATCCTCCTACGTCAGCCTTCCAAGCTGCTGGGATTACAAGCGTGTGCCACCATGCACAGCATACCTCAACAAGTTAAAAAGGATGAGTCATACAAAGTAAGTTCTATGATTTAAATGAAATTAATTTAGAAATCTGTAACAGAAAGATATTTAGGAAATCCCAAAATATGTGAAAATTAAACAATATACTTCTAAATAATCCACAGGTTAAAGAAAAAAACCAAAGTGAAATTATAAAAGTTTTAACTTATTGAAAATGAAAACACAACACATCAGAGTTTGTGCGGTTCTACTAAAGTAGTACTAGAGGAGGGATTTATGGCACTAACTTCCTATATTAGAATAGAAAAAAAATCTTGAGTCAATAACCTCAGATTTCACCTTTAAAAAGCGGAAAAAAAGAGAAAATGAAAACAAAGTAAGCAAAACATAGGGAATAATAAAGATGAAAGAAGAAATCCACAATATTTTTTTTAATTCAGTGAAACCAAAAGATGGTTCTTTAAGAATAGTGAATGAAAGTAATAAATCTCCTGGGCAACTCAGTGAGACTCTGTCTCTACATAAAACACAAAATAGGGCTGGGGATGTGGCTCAGTGGTCGAGTGCCCCTGAGTTCAATCCCCAGTACCCAAAAAAAGAAAAAAAGAAAAAGAAAGTAATAAATCTCTAGCCTCAGTACTCAGGAAAGAGAAAGAGAGAACAAACAAATTACCAATATCAGGAATGAGAGAGTTGACATCACTAAAGATTCTATAGATACTACCAGGATAATTAGAGAGTTTTATGAATAACTTTGTGCCTGTAAACTTGACAACTTAGATAAAATAAACAGTCCTTTGAAAAACAAAAGCTTACTCATAAAGTTTGAGTAAAGTTTACTCAAAAAGAAATAAATAACCTGAATAGACTGTATCTATTAAAAACATCAAATCTGGGCTAGGCGTATGGCTCAGTTGTAGAACTCTTACACTGGGTTCACTCTCCATTAGGGCACACACACCCCTCCAAAAATCTTTGGCTTAAAACCTCCCACAAAGAAAACCACCACCATAGATGGCTTTACTAGTGAGCTTTACCAAACCCTTCAGGAAAAAGAATACTAATTGTACACAAAGTCTTCCAGAAAACTAAAACAAAATGAATACTTCCATGGTAATTCTATAAGCCAGCACTGATCTGATACCCAAACCCAAAATATTATAAGGAAACTATAGATCAATACCCATTATGGACACAGATACAAAATTCTATACAAAATTTTAGCAAATTGAATCCAATAATTATTAAAATCCTAACACATTTCAACCAAGTACAATTTATCTCAGGTATATGCAGGGTTAATTTAACATTAAAAAAAAAAAACAATCCATGTGCCAGGCATAGTGGCACACATTTGTAATCCTAGCAATTTAGGAGGCTGAGGCAAGAGGATTACAAGTTCAAGGCCAGCCTGGGCAATCTAGCAAGGTCCTGATTCAAAATAAAAAATAAAAAGGATTGGGGATATAGCTCAATGGTAGGCCACCAGGTTCAATCTCCAGTACTATAATTTTTCTTGGGGGGGGGGGGGGTACCAGGGATTGAACTCAGGGGTACTCAACCACTGAGCCATACTCCCAGCTCTATTTTGTGTTTTATTTAGAGACAGGGTCTCACTGAGTTGCTTAGTGCCTCGCCATTGCTGAGGCTGGTTTTGAACTCACAATTCTCATGTCTCAGTCTCCCAAAGTGCTGGGATTATAGGCATGCACCACCGCGCCTGGCTTTTTTTATGTAAGTCATAATGCTAGCAAACTAAAAAGAAAATTCATGTGATCATCTCAGTAAATACAGAAAAAAAAATTTTTTTTTACAAAATCTAGTACCTTTTCGTGATTAAAAAAAAAAACCACATCAAATTAGAAACAATGGAATTTCCTTAATTTAATACAGGTCATCTATTAAAAACTTAAAGCTAACATCATACTTATTGGTGAAAGACTGAAGACTTTCTCTCATGATCAAAAATAAGACAAGGACATCTCCTGTCATTACTATATATCTTAGTTGTTCATGAACACAATACCTTTATTTTATTTATTTTTATGTGGTGCTGATGATCGAACCTAATGCCTCACACATGCTAAGCAAGCACTCTACCACTGAGTCACAACCCCAGTCCTCTCTCGTTACTATTCTGTTAAACACTGTACTCGAGGTTCTGACCAATACAATCAGGCATGAAAAAGCCATAAAAAGCATCCACACTGGGAAGTAAAATGTAGAAGTGTCTTTTTCACAAACAATGTGATCACCTAATTAGAAAATGTGATGGAATTCATGAAAGAACTAATATGTGAGGATAGCAAGTTTGCAGAATACAAAATCAGAATAACCAAGTGATTATTTCTATATATTAGAAACAAAAATTTAGAAATTAAAAAAAATTTAAATTATAGCATTTATAATAACAAAAAACATGAAACACTAAGAATACCTGCAAAAATATGTATAAAACATTAATGAAAGAAAAAACTTTCCTTGCAATACAGGAAACTGAACCAGGGCTTCGTGCATGCTAGGTAAGCACTACAAAACTGAGCTACATCTCCAGCCCTTTTCTTAATTTTTTTTTTAAGACACAGTCTTCCTAAATTGTCCAGGCTAGCCTTGAACTTACAATCCTTTTGACGGTCTCTTGAATAGCTGTATTATTGGCATGTACCACCACACCCAGCTTGCCAGAAGAAATTTAGGAAAATCTAAATACAGGGAAAAATAATATACTGTTTGGGGGTCAAAAAACTCAATATTGCTAAGACGTCAATTTTCTTCAAATTGCTTTATAGAGTCAACACAATCCCATTGAAAGGTCCAGCAAGATTTTCCACAGAAATTGACATTTTAAAATTTATGTGAAAATTCAAAGAATTAAAAACAGACAAAATAACTTTGAAGATCAAAGCTAGAAGATTCATAATGCTCAACTTCAAGATCTATTTAGCAGCTACAGGAACCAAAATGGTGTGTTTTGAGGTAAATAAACCAAATAGATTAATGGAATAGAATAGAGAAATTTGGGCTGGAAATAATAGCTCATTGGTAGAGCACTAGCCTAGCAAGCACAAGGCCCTGTGTTCAACCCCTAACACTACCAAAAAGAGAGAGAATGAAGAAGTAGATCATCCAAACATAAATTTAAAATGAATGTTTGACAAAGGTGCCAAAACAATTCAGTGGAGAAAGGATAGTTTTTTTCAACAAGTAGTGCTAGAACCATTGGATATCATGTGCAAAACAATGAGCTTTGATCTATATCTTGCTATAAAAATTGCTCAAGATGGGTGTGGTGGTACATGCCTGTTATCCCAGCAGCTTGGAAAACTGAAGCCGGATGGCAAGTTCTAAGCCAGCCTCAGCAATTTAGCAAGCCCTAAGCAACTTAGGGAGACCTTATCTCAAAATAAAAAGTAAAAAAGGCTAGGAATGTAACTCAGTGGGAAAATACCCCTGGGTTTGATCCCCAGTAACAAATAAATAAATAAAAATTGCTCAAAATGGAGCATAGATCTAAATGTACAATCTAAAACTATAAAACTTCTAGAGGAGAATACTGGAGAAAAATTTTGTGACCTTGGGGCAGACAAAGATTACTTAGACATGATATCAAAACAGGACGCATTTAAAAATTATAAAGTAAACTTCATCAATATTTAAAACAAAATACACTACTAAGAGACTGAAGGCAACCAATAAGATGGAATAAAATCTTTGTAAAGTATATACCTAACAAAGGACTTCTATTCACACTATATAAAGAACTCAAGGACTGGGACTGTAGCTCAGCGATAGAGCACTTGCCTCGCATGCATGAGGCCTTGGGTTCGATCCTCAGCACCACATACAAAGCAATGAAATAAAGACATTGTGTCCATCTACAACTAAAAAAAAATTAAAAAAAAAAAAGAACTCAAAGCTGGACATGGTGGCGCATGCCTGTAATCCCAGCAGCTTGGGAGACTGAGGCAGGAGGATCACAAGTTCAAAGCTAGCCTCAGCAAAAGTGAGGCACTAAGCAACTCAGTGAGACACTGCCCGTAAATAAAATACAACACAGGGCTGGGAATGTGACTCAGTGGTCAAGTGCCTCTGAGTTCAATCCCTAATACCAAAAAAAAAAACTCAAAAACTATCAAGAAGAAAAACAATTCAATTGTAAAAATAGGCAAAGGATTTTAACAAAATTCTTTTCATCATAGTTTAGATACTTTACTGAAGATGATGTTTATATGCCAAAAAAAAGCATAAGATGCATTATGAAAATGCAAAGTAAAGTCCCAATGAAATCTTACTACCTATCTATTATAGTAGTTAAAATTAAAAAGACTGATCATCCTAAGCATAGACAAGGATGTGGAGAAACTGGAACCCTCATACACAGTTGATGGGAATTTAAAATGGTACAACCACTTTGCCAAAACAGTTAAGAAGCTTTTTAAAAATTTAAGCATGACAGAGAATTTTCGGGGCAGTAAAACTATTCAGTATGATACTTTAATGGCTATATGTCATACATGTGTCAAAACCCATAGAACATACAGCACCATAAGTAAACCCTAATGTAAACTATGGACTCTGGTTGATGTATCAATATATATTCATCAAGGATAAGAAAGGTACCACTCCACCGTAGGATGTTGATAATGCTGTACATAGGGCAAGGTCTAAATGGAAACATTGTGCTTTTCCTTCAATTTTACTATGAATCTAACACTGCTGTAAAACATAAAGACAGTTTTTTTCTTTTACAAAAGAATGATGCTGGGCATGGTGGTGCACGCCTATAATCCTAGCAATTCAGGAGACGGCTGAGGAAGTAAAATTGCAAGTTCAAGGCCAGCCTCAGCAACTTAGCAAGGTGCTATGTAACTTGGAGAGACCCAGGCTCAAAATAAAAAAATTAAAAAGGGGGGTGTAGCTCAATAATTAAGCACCCCTGGGCTCAATCCTCAGTGCAAAAGAAAAAGAAGAAAAAGAATGATCTAGAAAAAAGGTACTGATATATGCTACATGGGTGAACAATGATGCTAAGTGCTAAGTGAAACATCATGCTAAGTTAAAGAAGCCAATCACAAAGAACTATCTGTGTTGTTCCATTTATAGTCTATGCCCAGAACAAATACATAGAAATAGAGAGTATATTATTAATGGCCAAGAGTTGGGGGATTGGGAGGAGGGAATGGGGAATGACTGATGATAAGGTGTTTTTTTGGGGGTAAAATGTTCTGAACTTAGATTGTTGCTTGCACAACTCTGTAATAAAGGAAGAACCACTGAATTGTGTACACTTTAAATGGATAAATTTTATGGTATGTTGATTAAAATCTTGAGATGTTTTAAAAATTTAAAAATTATTATGAGAGCTGAGGGAAAGAATCATGATACATGCATGTGAGAAAGAGGTATATATTTGGAAACAAACACATATGTCCATAGATTCATTGAATTCCTTTTAATTATGATCTCAAATTGAAGGTAGGGAAAGCAAGTGTAACTTGGTATAGGTACTTTTCTATAGAATACTAGTGTATCTCTCTTTGGAAAAAGGGGAATCAAAGTCATATTGGCTATAAAATCATTTCTATTTAAAATATATAATGAGGGGCTGGGATTGTGGCGCAGTGGTAGCGTGCTCGCCTAGCATGCATGAGGCACTGGGTTCGATCCTCAGCACCACATAAAAAAAACAAAAATATTCTGTCCACCTACAACTAAAAAAATAAATAAATATTTAAAAATAAAAAATAAAAAAAAAATAAAATAAAATATATAATGAGAGGCTGGGATTTTAGCTCAGCGGTAGAGCGCTTGCCTCGCATGCGTGAGGCCCTGGGTTCGATCCTCAGCACCACATACAAAGCAATAAAATAAAGACATTGTGTCCAGCTACAACTAAAAAAAAAAAAATTAAAAAATAAATAAATTAAATAAAATATATAATGAATCATAAGTCTGTATTAAATACCTTTTGTTTGAAATATACAATGAATCAAATGTGTAATAAAAATATCTGATTAGAATAAAAATGTTAAGCATACACCTGCCCTGAATCATAAGTCTGTATTAAATACCTTTTGTTTGAAATATACAATGAATCAAATGTGTAATAAAAATATCTGATTAGAATAAAAATGTTAAGCATACACCTGCCCTATCATCCAGTCATTCCACTCCAAGAGTAATACAAAGTCCTGTATACAAATGTTCAGAGCAGCTTTATTTTAATAGCCAAAAACTGGGAGTGATTCAAATGTCCACAGAAGTGAATAGATAAACAAATTATACAGATAAGGTACATCCATATATTGGAATGTTATTTAGAAATAAAAAAGAACTGATACATGTTCAATATATCTTGTTAACCAATGAATAAAAAGGTCTATACTGGGTAAAAGAAGACAGTAAAAAAACAGTACATACCGTAAGATTCCATTCCGTGTGTGCGCACACCCACACATGTTGGGGGGGTGCAACCCAGAGCCTCATGCATGCTAAGCACATCCTCTACCACTGAGCTACCCCCCCCCAGGCCTATGATTCCATTTATTTAAAACTTAAGAAAAAACAAACTAATCCATAGTGACTGAAGGAAGTTCAGTGGTTGTCAGAGGAAGAATGACAGATCACAAAGGGGCCTAAGTGAACTTCTGGTGGTAATAAATATGATCACTCCATTGATTGTGATAATACTTTCCCATATATAAATACATGACAAAACTCATCAAATTATCTACTTTAAATACATATAATTTATTATATGTCAATGATATCCCAATAAAACTTCTTTAAAAAGATGACTCCAAGCCAAGTGTGATGGCACAGGCCTATAATCTGAATTACTCAGAAGACTGAGACAGGAAGATCACAAGTTTAAGGTCAGCTTGGGCAGTTTAATGAGATTGTCTCAAAGTTAAAAAAGGGCTCAGGATATAGCTCAGTGGTAGAGGGCCTCTGGGTTCAATCCCTAGTACCACCAAAAGAAAAGAAAAAAGGACTATAAGAAATGTGGGTCACAGGACTCTAACTCTCCAGGCACCCCCTGACTTGCCATTCAGGATGCTCAGGGGAATTGAACCCCAACTGCTTTTTCTGAACTCAGGACCAGTGCTCTGCATAAGCTCCAAATATGCATTTTACAAAAGGAAATCAAAGGAGCTATCTCTCCCCTCTGAGTCCCTATTACTTCTAATTACACTATTTTCATAAACAGAAGTTATGAGACACCATATACTTACAAAAATCCAGCTTCACTCTACTCCCACCCTGGAAAAGACTTCAAATTCAATAATTCTAAGAAAGATAGCACAAACAGATCTATTTTATAGTGTGTAGAGTTATACCAGAAGGAATGCTCCACCAAAGATTCAAATCATGTAATTTCTGTTCTTTATTAAGAGATATTTGCCCCTTTTTTCATAGTATTAATGAGAACAGAACAACATTGGATGCCACTGAGGGTCACATTATCTGTTATAATCAAATTCAGCTGCATGGAATAGAAAACTCAGTTGTTTACATGCAAAGACTCATTCTCTTCACTGTATAAAGTCCAGGAGTGAACACGTGGGAACAGTTTTAGCAGGTCTATGAAGTTATCCAGGTCTTAGCCTTTCTGTCTCCTCTAGCATGTGATTTCCATCCTCAAGGTCACAAGATATCTGCTAAAGCTCTTTGATCTGAGAAGTAAGAGGGAGGTGAGGGGGAGGCAACGGAGCTACCCTTATCATCCTGGAAGATAAAAGCCAAGCTGTGAGAGAGGGGGAGGTAGGTCACCTGTATAGCAGGAGGTCTGGTGCATGGCCATTTGGAGTCAGAGATGATAGACACCTGAAGCCTTTCCCATAACATGAAAAGAGCTGATCCCTACAGCTGAAACATAGTCTCGAGTATGAGGACCCCATTATTGAGCCTGATGCTAAGATTTTCCTATCTCTGAAAAGTTGCTACAAAAGAGCACCCCTCCTATGCTCTGGCCCCAGCCTTCAGGGACTGCATTACAAGCACAGGCAGGGCCTCACCTCACAGTGTCCCCAGAAAAGTCCTGGGAGACCCTACTGATGTCCTGCCCCAGAATACCTTCATCTTCCTCTGAGCACACTCAGCCTCTCACTCCCCAGGGTTTATGAGATACTTGGAGTGAGCTGGGGAATTCAGAGATGGGGGGAAAAGAAGGCGGCATGGTATCCCTGAGCACACTCTTACAAAGTGGTAATGTCTCAGGGACAGGGATGTAGCCTAGAGACAGAGCTCACTTGGGTTCAATCCCCAGTACTGGGAGGGAAAAAAGTGGTAAATTTTCAACCAAATAAAAGTAGTAGTGGGAAAGTAGAGGGAAGTATGTTCAGTACTGTTAGAATCAAACAGCACAGAGGGTAGTCAAAGGATGGTTGCTTTCATCAGACATGGCTTTCCTCCCAGCCAACCACAGGCCACATCCGCCTTTAGCCCTGCTCTCTGGTGTGAGGAGCCAGAAGAACCTGCCTTGCCAGGCCTGGTAAGACTGGCTCCTGAGGGCCTCACACATGAGAGGCATCAGGGACTTGGAGGGGTCAGAACCTTGTGCAGAGCATAACCTCAGGAAGCAGAGAGCCCACCCTTGAGGAGTCAACACAGAGAGGAGCACTGTTGCCTTTGCTACTGACCACCCAAGGAGCAAGGAACTTGTCTGGGCTTTGACACTCTGGCCACACTACTCCCCAAAGATAATTCCAACTCAGCTCTGGGCCCCCTCTGCCACCATCAGTGAATGAGCAGAGTGACTCTAGCCACATTCCACTCCCTCGAAATACAAAAGTGCACTAGAGGCCCTTGGATATAAAGGAAGGAGAGCCAGGCATGGTGGCGCATGCCTATAATCCCAGCAGGGATTACTTTGGGAGGCTGAGACAGGAGAAATAAGAATTCAAAGCCAGCCTCAGCAATGGCGAGGCGCTGAGCACCTCAGTGAGACTGTGTCTCTAAACTTAAAAAAACACAAAATAGGGGCTGGGGTTATGGCGCAGTGGTGGCGTGCTCGCCTAGCACACATGAGGCACTGGGTTCAATCCTCAGCACCAAATAAAAATAAAATAAAGATATTCTGTCCACCTACAACTAAAAAATAAATATTTAAAACAAAAAACAACACACAAAATAGGGCTGAGAATGTGGCTCAGTGGTCGAGTACCCCTAAGTTGAATCCCAGGTACCAAAAAAAATAAAGAAAGAAAGAATAAAAAATAAAAATAAAGGCAGGAGAGTCTAGGAGCTTGGAGGGAAATATCAGACTTCTAGGCCTCCTGCCCAAGTGTAGTACTTAACTATAATTATTAAAGCAATACATTATTTTTACTTAAAACATATTTCAGAGAGAACTACAAAGTATAAAGTGAAATAAGTTTTCCTTGCCACCACACCTAGCTGCACTCCCCAGGGACACCATATATAGATTCTAATATATCTAAAATTTTCTATCCACCAGCAGGGGTTGTAGTTCAGTGTTGGAGCACTTGTCTCACACAGGTAAGGCACTGGGTTCAATCCTCAGCACCACATAAAAATAAATAAATAAAATAAAGGTATTGTGTGAGGTGAAGAGAGAGCCTACATTTTGGGAGCAAATTTTTGCCATATGCACATCAAACAGAGCACTCGTCTCCAGAATATATAAAGAACTCAAAAAACTTAACATCAGAAGAACAAACAACCCAATCAATAAATGGGCTAAGGAGTTGAACAGACACTTCTAAGAAGACATACAATTGATCAACAAATATATGAAAAAATGTTCAACATCTCTAACAATTAGAGAAATGCAAATCAAACTAAGATTTCATCTCACACCAGTCAGAATGGCAGTTATCAAGAATGCAAACGAGTATTGGCGAGGATGTGGGGAAAAAGACATGCTCACACATCGCTGGTGGGACTGCAAATTGATGCAACCAATCTGGAAAGCAGTATAGAGATTCCTTAGAAAACTTGGAATGAACCACCATTTGAACCACCAGCTATCCCACTCCTTGGTCCACACCCAAAGGACTTAAAAACAGTATACTACAGTGACACAGCCAATTCAATGTTTCTAGCAGCTCGATTCACAATAGCTAAACTGTGGAACCAACCTAGATGCCCCTCAATAGATGAATGAATAAAGAAATTGAGGTATATATACACAATGGAATATTACTCAGCATTACAAGAAAATAAAATTATGGCATTTGTAGGTAAATGGATGGAGCTGGAGAACATCATGCTAAGCGAAGTAAGCCAATCCCCAAAAACCAAAGGTCAAATGTTCTCTCTGACAAGTGGATGCTGATCCATAATGGGGGAGGGAGCATGGGAAGAATGGAGAAACTTTGGTCAAAGGGGAGGTAAGGGAGGGAAGGAGACATGGGGGCAGGAAAGATGGTGGGATGAGATGGACATCAATGCCCTAGGTACATGTATGACTGCACATATGGTGTGACTCTATATTGTGTACAACCAGAGAAATGAAAAGTTGTGCCGCATTTGTGTACAATGAATCAAAATGCATTCTGCTTTCATGTGTACCTAATTAGAATAAATACATTTTGAAAAATAAAAGTACTGTGTCCATCTACAACTAAAAATGTTTAAAAGTTTTTTTCTATTCATATGCATATTATTGCATGTATTTGCAATAATTTTACTTACAAACAACTCAATTAATAATAATAACCTATAATTTATAAAATGTGTCTTACACTGAATTTGGAAGCAGAAAACTAAAACAACTGAAAACGATTAAAGTGAACATTCAGCTCTTCCAGAGAGCAGTTTTTAAGATGACCACCAGGTGTCAGAATTACCAACAGTATTCCCCAAATGAGACTGGAAAGTTACGAGAAGGGAAAAGTGCTCAGCTGGAGAGGAGGGCAAGATTCCTCACTAAACAGGATTCTTTGGCCCTCTGGCCCAATATTTCACCTACTTGGGATTGTGAGGAGGGAGTAAAAGGAACCAGAGGAAAAAATATTAAATTCCCAGACCATGCATGGATTCCTATTCAGTTGGGTACCCTTTGATCTTCAGAAAAGCTCTATTAAAACACTGTTAAATTTTACATGGGAAATATAAAAATGGCTATGCATGATTGGTCTTCCTACAGCTAGCTGCAAGGCAACTTTTAGAAGCCAGAGCCATTTCTCCTCTGCAAAGCTGGGAGATCAGATGAGGGAGACACACACAGTGGAGGGTTCAGTTACAGCCATCCTTGTTTTTAAAATCCAGTCTATGTGTAGAAGCTCTTCATATTTAACCTGAAACACCACGCCTCTTGCTCACTTCCTATTGACTCCTCACATACTTTCTTTACCAGGCCTGAGGAGCACCAGTCCTAACAAGCTGCTGACCTAGAAGCATCCGATCTCCACACTGGAACATAGAGAAGAAGCGTCCCCTTCACAGGTTGTCACCCAGGGTGAGTTACATTGCTTTCCTCCCTTGCTGCTCACGCTGGCTGGCTCCCTGCACCCAACTCCTATGGAGTCAATACACTGTGGAGGATGCCAGGCGACTTCTGGGGCAAGCCTCATCCTGTATCTTCTTAGATCACCAACATCCATCCCAGGAGAGAGGGGGATGGGAAGTGGTTACAACACAGCCTCTTGAAAGGAGGGGCTCAGAATGAGCAAACCTCTTCCTTAGGAGGGCACAGCAGAAGAATGTCAAAAAAAAAAAAAAAAAGAATCCTTGTACCATGTCACACCCGGCACTTATCTAGGCTGTTCCCTGGACCACATCCCATTTCTGGGTCATGGGGCTAGGGAAGGGATTAGACGGGATTCAGACCCACTATGTGCTAGGGCTTTTCATAGATGGAACTTTACTGTTTAGAAATACCACCCTTGTAAAAAGAGGCAGAATATGGTATGAGGAGACAAGAGATAAGAAAAGAATTCAACACTTCATGGACAATGTTAAGGATATTTTAATTATACTTCAGACTTGTGATCTCCATGGTTTCTGACAGGCAAATTAAGGTGACCTTTTTATGTATGCTAAATGACCACATCTGCTAAACTGGTACATCTTATATAGGCCACATAAAGCAACAGTAATTATTTTAGTCACTACACACTTTAAATGCTATACACATAATTTAAAATGATACATCTGTGTGCATACACATATTAAAAATGCCAATTATTATTAAAACATAAGTGGTATTCATATTCAAATAACTACACATGATGTTTGATGTTTCAAACATAATGTAGAAGCCAAATGCCTCATATAAAAATAAAAAGGGGGTAAAATAATGTTTATATTGGGATCTACATTAATTTACCATGACTGGAATAATAACTATTGCTTCAATGTAGTCAATACAGGTATGGCAATTGAGATTTTTTCCCCCATTATCCTATTTTTTTTTTTTTTTTTGGTACTGGAGATTGAACTCAGGGGTACTCGACCCCTGAGCCACATCCCCAGCCCTATTTTCTGTTTTATGTAGAGACAGGGTCTCACTGAGTTGCTTAGCGCCTCGCCGTTGCTGAGGCTGGCTTTGAACTCGCAATTCTCCTGTCTCAGCCTCCCAAAGTGCTAGGATTACAGGCTTGCGCCACCGCACCCAGCTTATTACTTATGATATACAAAGTATAGGACAGGAAAAAAAATCTCTCATAATGCTATCCATATTCTATACCTGACCAATTCCTTGGGCATGCTCTCCTTGATGAGGGTCACACTAAGCCAATCCAATAGCACCCTAATCCACTCTGAGTTTCTCAAGGAGGCCAGGTTAATGATGAGCCTCCCCTCTGGGCATTGAAGTCATTGTTTAGTCACTGTTTACCAGATTCCTTCTAAGTCAAAGAGCATCCAGACCCCTTGCTCTCAATCACAAGTTCTACTCTGTTGGGCCAAATGACAAGAGTTTCACCAGGCCAAGATAGACTTCACTGGTCAACGTGTGTCTTGAGATTTCCAGGCCTCTAGATCCTCTGGAAAAGGAGTAATCAGTGGGGTCTGGGGATGGGAAGGAAAGGAATTCTGGTACCCACTCGACTGAATCAAATATCTGACTGCCCCTCCCACTCCAGGTTAATCATGCTTCAGGTAGGTGAGTCAGTGAGGTGAGCAGTCATGTTTGGTTTTGCCATGAGCATGGTATCCTAATGACAATGACTCCTCCTTCTACTTAATCCTTCTTCCACAAGAGACTCCACCTCCCAACTCTGCATTCAGCCAGGCCAAGGCACTGCTTCAGAATATCCTCTCTTCACCAGGACCCAAGGCGGTGTCTCATCTAGAGAGTGAGGAAATCATGAATGTGGATTTAAAGAAAGAAAAGACTTCCTGCACCAGATATCAGTCTGGGCACAGAGCAAGGCCAGCTGAAAGTTCAGACAAGTCCCTGACCATAATTATCTCTCCCATAAGGGCAGTCTTCCTCACCTGCAGCCAAGCAGCTTCTGAGGCAGTGACAAATAGCTGTGCCTGTCGAAACGCCAGAAGAAACATTCCTCACCAGGTGTCTCAGCTCCAGCTTCAGTGAGGGTTGAGAAAAGCAAATAGACTACACCAATGGCAACAAGAGAGAACTGGTTCTTCTGCTCTCTAGATGGCTCATGACATTTCAATTATGTTCAACACAATATAGTCAAATTATTTTTAACCTTACAGTCTCCTAGCTTTGCAACAGAAATATTAGTTGGTAGAGGTTAAGGATAGGCAGAATTTGATACAAAACAAAAACCTCGTGAATAGAAATGTGCTCTAAATGGTATTACTTACAATAGTGGGGTGGGGAAAGAATGGCACCTTCTATTCAAGGAGCCATGTTTGTGAGACATTTGGGAAGGGAGTGTTATTTGTACTTTATTTCTAGAGTAATATGGTACATTTCCTTCAAGCAATTTCACTGTTACTTCAGCAAATGGCACAGGGTCCTCAGTTCTGACTTTGCCAATGGCTATTCTGCCATGATTATCAGAACAATTCAAGATAATCCCATCGAAAGTAGTCAACATGAAAAGATTCTTACTACACAACCTTTTGGACAACTGGATTCAGTGTCTAAACAAATAGATCATATGTCTTAATAGTTCTAGGATAAGGGAAAAACCAGAAAAGAGTCCCATTTCTTCTGTTTCTTCCACTATTCCTCCCCATGCCATGAAAATCTCCTTTGTCAAAAGTGTACCACAACCTCACAGTAAAAAGATGTACCCAAATTTCTTCTGATTATGGTGTTAAGATTTTGACAAAAGCTGCAATTTTTAATGCCTATAGGTGCTAAATAGATTTGTTTCATATTATCCTCAGCTGTATCCTTTTGGCCCTGAAATACTTTACTTTTTTTTTTCTTTTTTTACAATATACATATGAAAATTTTTATTTTAGTAAAATACACATAATTAACATTTTAAAGTTTACAATGAAATACTTTACTTTTTAAAATATTTATTTTTTCTTGAAATATAGCCCATATGGGTATGAAAAATACTTCACTTTTTTCTTAATTCTATCAGAAACACAACAGTGCACGTTTGACCATAAATGGTAACTGGCAGTCAAACTCTATATCTAAGAGGCAATAGGGAGTAGTGAGTAGTGGAGACTGATAAAACTGGAGAGTGTACATTCTGCATAAAAGCAGAAGCTACTGTTAATATCAACAGTTTGTCTTGCAGAAGTGTGGACCCAAATCATTGAAGAGGAAAAACTAGAAATTCAGATTCTTATGTGTAATCTCTCAATTTTTAAACATGGACTATAAGCTTTAAATATTTTTTCATCTGGGGCTGGGATTGTGGCTCAGCGGTAGAGCGCTTGCCTCGCATGTGTGGGGCCCTGGGTTCGATCCTCAGCACCACGTACAAAGCAATAAAATAAAGACATTGTGTCCATCTACAACTAAAAAAAATATTTAAAAAAAAAAAATAAAATAAATAAATAAATAAATATTTTTTCATCTGGTCCGCTTTGCTACCTCCCTGTATCGACTAGAGGCAACATGACTAGGGATAGATGAACCATTCTAGAAGTCAGGAATCCAAGATTAGTAGACACCAACCCACTCTGTTCCCTTGAGCAAGATATTTAATCATTCTGAGCTGCAATTACTATGTATGAAAAGTTTAGAGGTCCAAAATTCCTTTCAATCCTAAATTACTAAAACATATGACTAAATAAATTTTCTAGATGGTCAATTCCCACAAAAATAACCAGGACTATAACAGAAGGGAAAACAAAATAAAGAAGAAAAAAAACAGATCATTGTGCCATGGTGGGTTCTATTATGCTGTCCAGACATGGCTTTGGTGTGGCCAAGCTACTTGATTAATATAACCACAATAATGGGAACATTTTTATCAGACCAGCTCTCCCGTATGATACCCACTCACCTACTGGGGAAAATAAAAAGTGTGTATCTCCCACACATTACCTATGTAGCAAGGAGCACCCCTTTATGAAACAATTCTCTTGGGTCTTCTGAACCCAACCCCAGGGTTTCAAGAGAACATTATGGGTCAGAACAAAGTTGATCAACAGGCTGTCCCAAGCCACAACTCTTGCTAGGCAAGTTCAGTGCTCAGCTTACCTGTGATGAGCTTTGTAGTTGCCACATACTGGCCTCCCACTTGAGCCAACTGTACTAGGAACAGCTCTTCTGATATAATGCCCCGCCGTGGCCTGTGTGTACACGAGCACATGGCTTGCCCTGCACAAGAGTGCACAGGATTTTAGATTGGCACCTTGTGCTTCAGGAAGCAAAGAAAGGAAATAAAAATATTAAGCAGGCAAATAATGAAGGATGGGTAAATTAAAAGCTTTTCCCACTGTAAAGGTTAAAATGAGCACATTTCAGAACAAATGAACGTGTTCATATTCTTGAGGCTTTATCAACCCTGTGGCTAAAGCAAAGTGAAGGCTCAAAGAATAATGGGAACTTAAGTGAATTATAAGCAGGTGGTTTCTTCACACAGGCCATCTTGACACAGACAGCTTGGCTCCAAGTGACATTGAGAAAGGTATTCGGCATCTACATTCCTAAGTGTTTTTAGGAATGTAAATAAACAACAGGGCCTTTTTATTTTGCTACTGATAGCTGTCAATAAATATCTACTATGTTTTAAACAGTAAATTGCCTTTAGTCCCAAAACCACCTACTATCTGTCTGTTCAGTCCCATCTTCCTTACAGGCATTTTCTTCACTGTGCTCTGTTCCTGTCCTAGCTTCAGTTAACTAGAGTGCTTACCCCAAAAGTCAGCTTGTTCTTATCATAAGGCCTTTGCATTGTCTGTTCTTTCTGCGTGGAATGCTCTTTACCCCGATCTTCACAAGAGCAGTTCACTCAGATCTCAGTCTTAAAGATGCCCCTTAGAGAGGTTCTCCCTGACTTTTCAAAATAAAGTACCTATCCACACACTATGTCCTACAACCCTACCTTAATCCTCTGCCTATCACTCAATACCACCTGAAATAGTTTTTGTTTCTTTCTTTATTGCCTGTGTTCCCTAGAAAAAAATATATAAGATTACAATATAAACTTGGATGAATTTCTAAGAATATAAGCTCCATGGAAATAAGAATTTTTCTTGTTCACTGCATATTTCCAGCACCTACTAAAACAGTGCCTTGAATACAGGAAGTACTCAAAAAATATTAGTTAAAATAATGGGTGGAAGGTTGGATGGATGGAGAAACCATTCAGCAAATATCTGCAAAGTGCCCACAGCAAACTGAGAATATGATGAGGAGTAAGATATTCCTCAAGGGCCCCACAGTCTACCTGGGAAGCCAGACCTTCACAGGGTACAAAGGGTGAGAAAAATGCTCACGGGAGGGTATCGAGCTTTCTCCCCAAGATGAATATGAGGACAATCTCCAAGGAAAGGCAAAGTTGGCCAAAAGCACAAGAGTGAGGCAGGGATGGCAGACAAGGTACCTGAGGAAAATCACAACAGAGGCACCAAGTCTGAAGGTGGTCTCTGGGTTCCGAGAGCCCCAGGAGGTCTAGTGTGACTGGTTAGAGGAAGTGGGAAAGATGAGGCAACAACAGTGAGGCATGGACAGCTCTTAAGTCTCTGGACATTAGATTTTACCCTCTCAGCAACGAGAGCCATCAAAACAGTTTTAAGTAAGGAAGTGACATAATGGCTTTATGCCTTATGAAGATAATCATGGTGGCAGTGAAGGTAACTAATTATAGAAAACAACAAAGAATTTAGGAGGTTGTTGTCTAAAGCAGGTGAAAAAAAATGTAAAGGATACAAACTATTAGTAGCAACAGAGGTGGAAAAGAGAAGCCAGATTTGAAAGCTATTTAAAGGGTAGAATCAATAGAGCTTGGTGACACATGAGATGTGGGAGTGAAAGAAAAGATGGGGTTAAAGAAAATCCAAGTTTCTGGTTCATGTCAGTGGGAAAAATTTTGATGTTCTTCATCAAAATGAATGGCTCTGGTGCATCAAGCTTCTGGAGCCCTAGATTCATTCTGTTTGTGATGCAGCTGAATATGAGCCTATTTGCTTCCTTAAGCTCATGGACACTAGCCTAAGTGGTCACCTATATTCCTAACACAAATGTAGTTTATCTGCTTAATAAGTAAATTTGTGTATAAGTCATTTTGCTGCATATACATCAAATCTACAATGTTGATAATTTCTCTGTCCATGAAAATACACGTTGTTTCAATGCACGACCATTTTTGGAGGCATACACTGGTCCATTGCCACAGAAGCATGACTATCTGTCTAAATATAGATGTGCCCGTCGCCTCAGAGAAAGAACAGACAAGAAGTCATGACTCCACTTACTCTAAAGGAAATTTTAAGGTGGTAAAATTGAAAAATCAATGGATGTTATATTTCTTAAGTCTATAAATCTGCTCTAAAGATCAAGTTATGATTATCTCACCTTTGTTTCACTTCTCTGGATCTTAACTGCTAATGTAACCCCCAGCCCCTCCTAAAGTAGCCCAACCCCCATCTCAAGATATTTCTGTCCTCAGGGGATATCTCAAAGGTGCTGAAGATGAAGTACAATTGGCTACCTGGCAAGGCATTCTGCAAGGATCCCCACTTTATCTCTTTCTTCCTCCTGTGGCCCTCACTGGCTGTGATCACCTGAAAGGCTATATAATGTGAAAAGCACATACTCTGTAACCTCCCAGTTTAGGTTTGAATTCTCGCTTTGCTGTGTATGAGCTGTGTGACCTTGGACAAGCTATTTTGCCTCTCTGTGCCTCAGTTTCTGCTCCTATTTGGGGGGGGGGCACTTGACCACTGAGCCACATCCTCGGCTCTATTTTGTGTTTTATGTAGAGACAGGGTCTCACTGAGTCGCTTAGCGCCTCACCATTGCTGAGGCTGGCTTTGAACTCGCGATTCTCCTATCTCAGCCTCCCTAAGTGCTGGGATTACGGGCTTGAGCCACCATGCCTGGCTTCTACTCTTATTTTTAAAAATAATATTATCTAACCTACATCATTGGGGTAGTTATGATGATTAAATGAGTTAAGATTTATAAAGCAGTCAGAATAGTGCCTGATACCTAGCAAGCACTCAATAAATAGAAACTATTATTCTCATAACCACTATTGCTGCTGGCCCTGGGGATGCCTCTAGTAGGTCCTGCCATAAGGTGTCAAAGCTATAGGAGTTCTGTACAAAGTAAAGGACAATGTCCTCTCTCCTTCTGTGATATATCAAAAGGGTAACAAAGCAGTACAGCTTATATCCAATGTTTTCTGAAATTACAGCTCAAACAGTTTTTTACATTGCTACTCCAAGTGCCCCTTTCTTATAAGATCAGCCTCCAAAGGACTGCAATGAGACATGAGTCCTTAGACACCCAGGCTGGAAGACAAATGAGTGACAGACACCACACGGTCTCAGGAGCTCTCTCCCTTGGGGCTTTGTTACAAGGTCAAGTGGGTCCAGCTTGGCTCCAGCTCCCAGAGGAGGAGCTCTGCCCAAGAGACTCCTTCATTCCTTCTAAACAGACTTCTGGAGCCCCTTCTTCCCAATTCTGCCAGAGAGTTTAAGTATAATTCTTACAAAAAATGAGACACCAGCTATACTGTTATTTGGAGGTGGAAAGCAAATATAAATTGTCAAAGTATACTAAACCCAAGACTAAAGAATAGTCATGCCATGAGCTTTTAGTTTGCCTTTGATGATGAAGTCATTTGTCAATAGTCTTAGCACTAGAATAGGGAGAGAAAAATAAAATTTCAAACATGATAACATTTACATTAGTATCAAAAACCACCCAATACCTAGTAAATTCTGTGAGATTTCTACACAAAAAACCATAACACATCACTGAGAAAAATTAAATATGACATTAAAGGAGACCTATCAAAGTAGAGAAATATACCATATTCCCAGATATAAAAATTCCTAGATACAAAATTTAAATGTTTCTTCTTCCCAAATTGACCTACAGATTTATTGCAATTCCAATCAAAATTTCAGCAATTTTCTTGCAGAAATCAACAAGATGATTCTATATTTTAAAGAAACACAAAGGGTCAAGACAATCTTAAAGGCAAGGTTGGAAGACTTATACTACCAGGTGGTAAAAGTTACAAAACCACAGCAATGAGGTCGGTATGGCATTAGCACAAACTTTTGCTTATTTATGCATATAGATTCTTTTTTTTTTTTTTTTTTTTTTTGGGTACTGGAGATTGAACTCAGGGGCACTCCACCACTGAGCCACATCCCCAGCCCTATTTTGTGTTTTATGTAGAGACAGGGTCTCACTGAGTTGCTTAGCGCCTCGCCGTTGCTGAGGCTGGCTTTGAACTCGCAATTCTCCTGTCTCAGGCTCTCAAAGTGCTGGGATTACAGGCATGCGCCACCGTGCCCAGCTGCATATAGATTCTGGAATAGACTCATAGAATAAAGCAGAGAGAGGTTAAAAATAGAAGCATACCTGTACAGTCCCCTAATGACCTCACTGCAGAACAGAGACAAGATGAGTTTTTTTGTTTTGTTTTGTTTTGTTTTGTTTACTGTGGTGTGTGTCAACTGGATATCCATATGGATAAACAATGCAGCATGACCCCTACCTCACAAAACTCAGGTCTGTAGACATTAAAGTAAAAGGCTAAACAATGAAACTTCTAGAGGATAACATAGGAGAATATCTTCATGCCCTTGAGGACAGGGAATGACTTCTAAAGTAGGACACAAAAAGCACAAACCATAAAGAGAACAATTGATGAATTGGATTTCATTAGAGAACTTCTGCTCATCAGGATACCATTAAGAATGAAAGAAAACCACACAGTGGGAGAAGAGATTTGCAATATACACATCCAACTAAGGACTCATATCCCCATTGAATTCCACAAATCAATGAAAAGGCAACACAATCTTAAAAGTGGATGAGCAGCAAAAGACTTGAAAAAGCACTTCATAAAAGAGAGCATGCAAATGGAAAATAACTAAGTATATGTGTGTCTATACACACACATACATGCCCAACATCATTAGCCATCAGATAAATGCAAATTAAAACTACAATAAGATGCCACTGGGTCCTGGCAACATTCTTTTTCATGACCTGAGTGAGTAGTGGTTTCACAGGAAACTGAGATACACACTTACAAATTTATATACTCCTCTCTATGCATGTTATTTTAACCTAAAAAAGAGAGAGAGAAACTTAAACACTTCAACTAAATGCAGTGTGTGGGCCTTGTTTGGATTCTACCCCATACAAGCCAACTGTTAAAAAAAAATTGTGAGGCAGCTGGGGAAATTTGAGTACTAACTGCATATTTGATGATAATTAAGGGATTATTAATTTTTTAGGTGTCACAAGGGTATTGCAACAATGTTTTCAAAGAGTTGTTATCTTTTAGAGCTACATATTGAAATAGAAGCATGTCATAATTAAAATAATACCTTGCAGCCTGGTTATCTCCCCCCAGCAGTACTCTTGCAGCCTCCCTAAGCTGACCTTTCCTGTTATGTCCCTAGATATCAAGCTTGTATTATCTAGCCTCGTCTTAGTTAGGTATTGGTGGTTTCCTCTGCCAGTAGACCTGGCCAAAACTGCTAACAGAGTAAAATAACCAAGTATGAAATCCCTGAATAAATCAAGTCTGGCTCTTTCTTATTCCAGGATCCTAGACTATTATAGTTTAGAAACCCTCATTAGATAGATGAAAGTGGTTGCAAAAATAAACCTGGCTAGGGCCTCGGGATATAATGTGTCTCTCAGGAACTCCAGTTTTGGGTGCTTTCCTAATTCACAAAGAAAATTCACTCATTCCTTCTTGCTTTCACTTGCCATGTCTAGATGTAGTGTCCTGAATTAACAAATCTCCAGGTTATACCTCGCTTGCTCTATTAGCCCTACTAGGCAGAATGTCTGCATTTCAACAAGGACTTCCTGGAGAAATAAACTATCTTCAATAAGGCACCCCCTGTGATAGCTTCTGGAGGAAAGAAAACCTTTTAGCATCCCTTAGGGGTTCACTTATCTTCTACTAATTAGGCTGATGAAATGATGCAGGCTTCAAAGGTGAGGGGACAAGGCTTCATGCACACAAAAAGGGCAAAGTTCAAAATTTAACTTATAGAATTTGTTCCATTTCTTCTTTTAACAACTATGGAACTAAATAATCCTTCCTTTCAGAGTCTACCACCAGCCATCTCTGAGTCATGCATTGGAGGGGTTGAGCACCTGCTCTAAAGCCTGTGCACCCAACTCTGCCACACACCAGTTATATGACTTCAAATTTTCTGTGCTTCAATTTATCATCTGTAAAATGGGATTAAAATAATATAGAACCCATAAGGCTGATGGAAAATTAAAATAGTACAATATATATAAAACATCTTGACAAATACCTACCCCATAGAAAGTTTTAGCTCTTAGTATTATTTTATGATCATGGAAGTTTCACTGTGGACATCACAGTAAAGAATAAGAATGGAGGGCTGGGATTGTAGCTCAGCGGTAGAGCGCTTGCCTCGCATGCGTGAGGCCCTGGGTTCGATCCTCAGCACCACATACAAAGCAATAAAATAAAGACATTATGTCCATCTACAGCTAAAAAAAAAATATTAAAAAAAAAAAAAAGAATAAGAATGGAACAAATGGCCACTAAAAAACAAAATGATAAGAACAGTATAGAAACTCTGGGTAAACCTTATGAACACAGCTATTGCTATGCCATAGCATTCGTTGATAAGTTGGGGATACTAGAAAAAGACATTCTGAGATAAGGGGTTAAAGGTGTAACAGAAAAGCAGGCATCCTCATCTTTCAGAAATGTATAGAGAAAGCCGGCTGTTATGAGTGAAGAGGCAAACTCCATTAGTGTTAAAAGTTGCTAAAATCCCACCAGTCTGATTTAGCCCAGCACTGTTATACCTGCCTCAGGAAGCATAGAATTGTTTTACTTTTTTGTTTTTAACACTGGCATTTATGGACTTTCATTCAACAATCTTTTTTTCAAATTTAGGCTATTATAGTTCACACTTGCCTATACATTTAACATTACTTAGTAAAGAGCACAATTTAAATTGATTAATTTATTTAGGTGCTGAGGATTGAACTCAGGACTTCTTAAATGCTATGCATGTGCTCTACCATTGTTACACTCCCAACAATTTTAAGATAAAAATACCAAACTGAAGAAATCCAGGTATCCTTTCAATAATTTTTTATATGTAACTATCTACTACAGCCTTTAAAATTTTTCAGTTTTAGGGGCTGGGATTGTAGCTCAGTGGTAGAGCGCTCGCCTCGCATGCATGAGGCACTGGGCTCGATCCTTAGCATAAAAATAAACAAAGATGGGCTGGGGCTGTGGCTCAGTGGTAGAGCGCTTGCCTAGCATGCGCGGGGCACTGGGTTCGATCCTCCGCACCACATATAAATAATGAATGAATAAAATAAAGATCCATCAACAACTAAAAAAAAAAAAAAAAAATTAAAAAAAAAATTAATTGTAGCCATTTTAAAAAAAATAAATAAATAAATAAACAAAGATATTGTGTCCATCTACCACTAAAAAAAAAATTCAAAAAATTTTTCAGTTCTACATGTCTAATTGTTAGTCTGTTGCCTCTATATGGCCTGTTTATACATATTTTCCCAATAATAATTAGAACTTAATAGTCATAATTGCATTTTACCATTATTATTTATGATTATCATAATTCCAGAGGGAGAAATAGTACGTTTGAAAGTGAGAATGAGGATGACTGCCCAAAGGGCCTGTTGTCTAGAGTCCATGCAGGGATTCCCAGAGCTATTAATTATTTACCTACTTTTCAAAGTTAATAAATAAGAATGTCTTTTTGCCCTTTATTCCCCAGATGAATTTAACCAAATGAGAGATGGGTTATGTATGTAAAGAGACAGCAGTCTGAGAATACATGAGGTACTGGTGATGAAAAGGAGATTTTTAAAAAACAAATACATTTAATGTCAATAAAATATGCACAACATAATAAAAACATGTCATGTTTTTATTATGACTAAGTTTTCATGAATTTTGATGGTTTTTAAGTGTTCTTTTAAAAGGAGAGTGCTTTAAAAGCATAACATTACAAGCCTGTAATCCCAGCACTTAGGGAGGCTGAGACAGGAGAATCTCGAGTTCAAAGCCAGCCTCAGCAATGGCGAGGCGCTAAGCAACTCAGTGAGACCCTGTCTCTACATAAAACACAAAATAGGGCTGGTGATGTGGCTCAGTGGTCGAGTGCCCCTGAGTTCAATCTCCAGTACCAAAAAAAAAAAAAAAAAAAAGCATAACATTAATACAAAAAGCAAGGAGAATTATTTAAAATATTCATAAAAATTGATGACAATTTTTAAAAATACATTTATATAGTGTAAATATAAAATACACTGAAAATACACTGAGGAAAATTATAAAATGAAAATAATAAGAACTTTGCTATCCCAGTCCTTTACCCAGAGATAAACCACTGTTTATGCTTTTCTGTCCTACCAGAAAAAATATGGGCATATATATTTATTCACCCACCACAATGAATCATATTATACACAATATTTTGTAACGTGCATTTTTCACTTAATAACATAACTTGCCACTATGTACTCATCAGCACATGGTGATTACCATTTTCTTTTTGCTTTTACAAACAATGCTTCTGTGAATATCTTTGTACCTATAGGTTAATGTTACGTGTGTTTTTTTAATGTGACCCTACCACAAAGTCGGTCCAGCAATTACAATCTACTCCAAGCAGTCTGTTGCAATAGTATGGTGGGAAAAAAGTAATCCTATTTCTATGGCCCATTTTGGATCCTTCAGAAAATTTCCTGAGACATTGTTATTTATACCAAGAGGGTCTCAAACACAGCTTGAGATGGCTATTGAGAAAAGGAAGCTGAGAGGGAGGTGAGTATCTGTTTACTTCTGACTGTAAAGCAGAAAGTAGTCCTGAGTTTGCACTAAGATATACCTGGTGTGCCACCCCAACTACTGCTTACAGGAGTATACTAAATGTTCACAACATGAATGGAATGTGTTTTGGAGGGGGCCAAGAAAGAGCTGGAGAGATATGCATGGAACAGTGGGTAAAACTGCCAGGTTATTGTGCGCTTTACTCCCTCATGGAAGACCAACATGAAGCATGACATTCATAGTTGTCTGCCTAAAGCTACATAGGACAATACAGCTGAGTGGCAGAGTTGGGGTAGGAAAGTGACTAGAGTCCACAGCTCAGAAATAATGATAATATTAAAACCATCTTATACCTTTGCACTTAGCTGCCTCAAATCACGTATTGATTGACTGACTGGTTGACTGCAGAGCTGGGCCTCAAGCATGTAGGCAAGCACTCTACTACTGAGTTACATGCTCAGCCCTCAAATCCTTTTTAAATGATGAAGGACTTAAATTTATCTTGAAACATTTCAACATAGTACTTTTCCAAATACTTGTTCTATTTGTGATCTCATTTGACCCTCACATCAACTCTATCAGACATGCTGGCCAGTGTCATTGTCCCTTCATAAAAGATGATGTGTCTGAGGAGCAACAAAGTTAAATGACTTGCCCAAAGCCAATCAGCTGACTAAGTATCTACCTCTAAGAATACTCTCAAATCCACTCCCTAATTCTTCCAAACCCACCAACTCCAACAAGTCTAGCTTGCCAATTTTACCTTAAAGAAAAGCTAGAGGGGCTGGGGTTATGGCGCAGTGGTAGCGTGCTCGCCTAGCACGCGTGAGACACTGGGTTCGATCCTCAGCACCACATAAAAATAAAATAAAGATATTCTGTCCACCTACAACTAAAAAAATAAATAAATATTTTAAAAAAAAAGAAAAGCTAGAAATAAAACTACATATAAATATATCCCTTCTCATGATACCTGACTTTCTGAAAAATACCTCTTCCTAACAGAAATTAAATAAATTGAATATTGGTGTTAAATGCTGGGCTGAGGTACAAACTTAAATGTTTTATATATAATTATATTTATTTTTAATTAATTTATTTATTTTGCACTGCTAGGGATTGAACCCAGTGATTCCCACATGCAAGGCAAGTACTCTATCACTGAGTTATATAACCCCAAGCCTTAAACGTAAATCTATTTTTTTTTTTTTTTGGTACTGGGGATTGAACTCCAGTACTCAACCACTGAGCCACATCCTCAGCTCTATTTTGTGTTTTATGTAGAGAAAGGGTCTCACTGAGTTGCTTAGTGTCTCACAATTGCTGAGGCTGGCTTTGAACTCGCGATTCTCCATTCTCAGCCTCTGAAAGAGCTCAGATTACAGGTGTGCACCACTGCGCCCGGCTTAAACTTAAATCTTAACCAAAAAATAAGTCTCTACAAGTCTTACAATGGCTTGTAAAAATTTGGCTTCATGTTTTATTATAAATACCCACACTATCTTCACTTTTCAAAATCTAATAGCTTTTGTTTTACAATGGACAGTACCAGTTAAGTGTCATTTGTATACCTAACACCTATTTTTTTTTTTTTTTTTTTTTGGTACTGGAGATTGAACTCAGGAGCACTTGACCACTGAGCCACATCCCCAGCCCTATTTTCTGTTTTATGTAGAGACAGGGTCTCACTGAGTTGCTTAGCGCCTCGCAGTTGCTGAGGCTGGCTTTGAACTCGCGATTCTCCTGTCTCAGCCTGCCTAAGTACTGGGATTACAGGCTTGTGCCACTGCGCCCAGCTCTAACACCTATTTCTTGAGCTGCCTTGCAGTCAATCAGGACTGACTAGATGAGTGTTTTTCAATTTTTTTGAGAATGACCTACAGAAGAAACATATTTTACCTTGTAAAGCACAGACATGTATCTGTCATTAAAACAAAAGTTTTACAAAATAATAACCATTCTTCCTATGGGTGATTTATTTGAAGATTTTCTATGCTTTTGTACTTTTGCACTTCACTTCTTAAAATAAAAATTGATTTCATGACTCACAAATGGGTCATGACCCACAGTCTGAAAAACACTGGCTTAGATGTGTACACAGCAGTGGCTCAAGCCTGTAATCCCAGCACTTAGGGAGGCTGAGACAGGAGAATTGCGAGTTCAAAGCCAGCCTCAGCAACAGCGAGGTGCTAAGCAACTCAGTGAGACCCTGCCTCTACATAAAACACACAAAAAAAATGGGGCTGGGGATGTGGCTCAGTGGTCGAGTGCCCCTGAGTTCAATCCCTGGTACCAAAAAAAAAAAAAGATGTGTACACAGATCCTGCACTCAGGGAATTTATACACTACTTGGGAATCTCATATATACATAGTTTACAGATATCTTAGATGTGGAAAGGCAATAGAACTCAGTTGGATACTGCATCCTGGAAGAGGGTGATACACATGAAAACCTTTGCCTAAATATTTTAGGACATTTAGGTTCTTATTTGGAACCTAGCATAGGGTTGGTCAAATAGAGTCCTGTTAAAACAGTACAGAAATGAATTTAATCAAATATCTAAATGTATCTTCAATTTCTTTTTTCTACAAGATAACTTTACCAGTATTCCTAAACCCAACTTAATCTTTTCCAGGAAGAGAATGGAAAGGGGAAAGCAAGTCAGGGGGACAAACATCTCTGATGGCTTAAAAAAGTCTTAGCAAGTTACATTACAAGCAGCCTTCATGATTGAGGGGCCTAATAAATGATACACACAATGATTGATGGAGGCTGGAAGACAGGAAAGGCTCCCCTGAAAAGGTTCGAAATGAGTTTTTAAAGATTAACTGGAATCAGACAGTAGAGAAAAGATGGGAAAGTAGCCAAAGATTCAGAAGAATAAGTCTAGCACATTTGGGCAACAGTAGTGAAGGGTTCATAAAGAGAATCAGTAAGAGATAAAACTTCTCCACAAATATGTACCACTATCATGTGTTAATTAAAAAGAAAAAAGAATAAAAGTCTTTAAAAAGTGGAGAGAGAAGCCGGGTGCGGTGGCACACACCTATAATTCCAGCACTTCGGGAGGCTGAGACAGGAGAATTGCAAGTTCAAAGCCAGCCTCAGAAAAGGCGAGGCACTAAGCAACTCAGTGAGACCCTGTCTCTATATAAAACACAAAATAGGGCTGTGGATGTGGCTCAGTGGTCAAGTACCCCTGAGTTCAATTCCTGGTACCAAAAAAAAAAAAAAAAAAGTGAGAGAGAATGTCAAAAAGACTAAGGTTGAGATCAGTGTGTGTGGAGAGCAAGACAGAATTTGGATTTTATCTTATAAGCAATGCAGTGTTACTGAAGGTTTCTGAACATGTAGAATAATATTTCAAAATTATCCATTTGCAAGTGGACCTGAAACTTGACTCTAAAAAGACCAAAAGTTCAGACAAAAAGTTCCCAGTCTGTGTTTTAGTATAAAGAAAAATGTAAGCACACACGGACTTGAGAAATTCAGAACTCTAATAAAAGCAATCTTGGTTACCTAAAAGATAGAAAAGTGGGTATATACATATTGAGTTCAGATAGCAATAGAATCCAGTTTCTTTTTCTTTTCATCTTTCTTCTTTTGCTAATAAGTGTTAGCCTAGTCTGTAGCTAAGTGATTATTTCCTTTATAGGAAAGCTGTAGACCATTCAGAGTAAATCTACAGACTTTATTCATTCTCAATGTTGCTAGGGGCCTAATAAATTACTACAAACCATTCTGCAAAAAGTAAATTTTGCCTAAACAATAACAACCCCTTTAATAATAAGGCCTCTACAGTTAATATACAGAGATCTCTAAAGGTGTTAACTGTCTAGTAATTCTGGCTCTGCTGGATACGGTGACAGTACCCTGTGAACCTTGACTAGAACTCAGGTCTGTCTCAGGTGCATATAAATATTGTATGTGAGTCACCTTGCAATTATAGCTGCCACCTGGAAGCATATTTAGGAGATGAGAACTCCAAAGCTAAATCTCTGTAAAATCCTGCCTTGGTCTTCCTCTCCCTTCTTTCAATCTAAAGGTCAGTAGAGCTCAGGATTCTTTACTAATTTCTCATCAGCATCATTTGAATTGTACTTCTAAATTTAAAAAGAACTACCTCAAAAGACCTCCAAATTAAAATTATTGATATTGGAAATTTGAAGATATAAAATGTATTACTTCAGTCTGTCTTTTCCACAGGGAAACTAGAGAAAGATTTTTTTAAATTTCGGAGAAATTTTACACAATGCATAAATATGTTATCAACCACATACATGTAAATAATTGGGGTTCATATAGATCATCCATTCACCAATGATTAAGATTCAGCCCTATGTTGCTGCATTTCTACATTCCATGTTAGTAAGTCACAGGGACAGAGAAGCCTCACAAGTCACTTGAAAATTTCAAGCTTGGATCTAAATGCATATTTTAAAGGCACCTGCTTGGTCTGTGATACTGCTCCCTGAACTGGGCAGTGACTCAATAACAAGGAGCTGGAAGGAAGGAGGTGGTGCTAGGGAAAATGCTAAGGGACCTCTAAAGCAAGGTCCATCCCCTACTCCATACACTCGCAACCTTTCCGTGACTTTTTCTGCCATCAGTTATACTCCTAAAGATTTCATCTTCCCACGGTGGAGCAGAGTCTAATTTGCTCAACATCTCAAACCTCCTGGGATCGCCCCGGGTACAGCAACTGTGTGTAGTAGCACGTGGCTGTGTAAATTCAAGCTTTTCCATCTTCAAAGGAGGTGGTTAATCCTGGTTTCAGTCCTGGTTATAATGCATTAAGCCAGTTGTTAGAGGCCTACCACAATCCCGTGCCTGGATCCCTTAAGTTTTTGCTACCAGACCTGGCCACCTGCTCGACCCATACCTTCGGCCCTTGACAGTGAAACTGCAATCCCACCGCACATCTTACATTTCTAGGTCACACTGGTGTACACAAGCACACACGCACGCGAACTCTGCCATCCTGTGCACGCCCGGCCTCGGAGGGCGGCCACGAACTTACAGCTCGCCGAGCCGGCCCCGCCAGGGCGCCGAAACAGAGGCCCAAGCGGGGCCGGGGCCGGAGCCAGGAACGGACCGAGGCAGGGGTCGGGGTCGGGTCGGACCCCGGCAGCCCGCGGGCCTCCCTCCCCTCACCCTCGGGCCTGCCCCCGGCACACGTGCCGGGTGACAGGCCCCCTATAGGTTCCATACCTGCCACCGGAAGTGAGTGAGGAGGGCAGTATAGGCATTTCCTGTGACGCGAGCGCCTGGACTCCATTAGGCAGCAGCTGGGGGAAGAATCAACACACCAGGGAGCTGAGCGGAGCGGACCCGAGGACAGAGGCGGCAGCTGCCTCCGCTGCCGCCCGCCGCCGCCGCCGCCACCGCCGGGGCTCAGCCCAGCGGCGGGCCCCGCGCCCCCGCAGCTGCCCCGCGGCGACCCCCGGCGCGATCCCCGGGCCGCACACCCTGAGCTGCCTCCGGGAGGGGGGGGGGAAAGGGCCCGGATCCTCCTTCTCCCCCTCCTCCTCCCCTCTGCTCACCCCCACCCTCCTGCCCTGACCCCCTCCCCACCTCTCCGGCCCCCCCTCACCCCGACCCTCGCCCCGGCCCCTGCCTCCCCTCCCCCGCCTCGCCCCACCGGCTTCCCACCACGGCCTCTCTCGGCGAGGAAACTCTGGCCTCCGCTTCCTCCTCCTCCGACTCGGACACCGGCGGAGCCTCCCCGCCCCCGCGGAAGAAACCCCGAGCCTCGGCGGCGGAGGGAGCAGGAGAGCCCGGGGCTTCGGCAGGCAGAGCAGGCCTCTCCCCTCCGTCCTCGTCGTCCTCTTCCTCGTCGTCGTCGTCCTCCTCCTCCTCCTCCTCCGTGGTGGTAGTGGTGGGACTCCCCCCGGCTGCTGCCCCTTCCGCCGCCGCCGTCCCCCACCGAAGTAGCGGCCACAGCCTGGTCAGCGGCAGCATCATGCAGGCCAACGGGGCAGGAGGAGGAGGAGGAGGTGGTGGCAGCGGCGGTGGAGGAGGAGGGGGCGGCGGGGGCCAGGGACAGACCCAGGAACTCGCCTGCTTGTCGGCCCAGAACGGAGAGTCGTCCCCTTCGTCGTCGTCGTCCGCGGGGGACCTGGCCCACGCCAATGGGCTCCTGCCTTCCGCCCCCTCCGCCGCCAGCAACAATAGCAACAGCCTGAATGTCAATAACGGGGTTCCCGGCGGGGCGGCCGCCGCAGCCTCCGCCACCGTCGCAGCTGCCTCCGCCACCACCGCCGCCTCCTCTTCCCTGGCCACCCCAGAACTGGGCAGCAGCCTCAAGAAGAAGAAGCGGCTCTCCCAGTCAGATGAGGATGTCATTAGGCTAATAGGACAGCACTTGAATGGCTTAGGGCTCAAGTAAGTATCCTTTGCCGGCAGCTGATGATGGACAGACCGAGGGACCGAGGCCACGGGGGAGGGGGAGGCTGGAAAGAGCTCGCTCAAAGAGAATGCCGCTGGACAAGCAGCGCCCAGTACAGAGGAGGACGCGGCCCAAACAGGCCCATCAGGGAGGAGGAGCAGAACTGATGGGAAATCGGGGAATATCAGTCGGTCTGACAATTGTGAGACTAGCTGAGCGGTTGAGGGGTTGCGGAGGGGTAGTAGCAACCAAATAATGATCCCTCCCCACGCACCTTCAGAGCTTAATTGTCTGTCAATAAAGACAGATGCAGGAGTGTGTCTCTCTGTATGTGTTGGGGGAGGGGTGGATTAGAGCTGGTGGAAATAATGAACCTTGGAGGATTTGTTTTTCAAGTATATCTCAGAGGCATCTTTGTGGGACACCTCCCCACCCCCAACCATGACAGACAACAAGCCAGGCAAACTACCAATCAGGAAAGACAATCACCTACAAGTGTTTATGGGAACTGAGGGGCTGGAACAATTTGGAAAGAGGTTGAATAAATCTGATGGGAATAATGAAGTGAGATATCGTGTTGGTGTCATTTAAAGGCCCATATGTGTATGTATAAGAGGCCTAGCACTTTTCTGAAATCCCAGTGTAAAACCAAGATGATTGCCTCTGAAAAAGGGACACCCCTGGTCTGGTGAATCATTTGTTTCCAAATACAGTTTAAGGGACTTTGTGTAACTAATATAAGCTTAAGGTAGACATGGGGTTTGGCCAAAACCCACGGTATTGTATACACACAAAGAAAAATTAAGAAGGTGGAAAGCAGGATTAGTGGGAGTGCCCTGAAGTCTAATGAAGGAGCCAGAATCAGAATTATATGAAGGGGAAAATATGCAACAGTTTCCTAGCATCAAAGCATAGATTAAAATAAACTCTTAGGTAAGCCAATATGTAGTTTTGGTCTTATGGATTTGTTGGGGAGTGGCGAGAACAGCAGTTTTTGAAAGTGATATAAGTATTTTGATTCTCAGGCAGATCATTGCACTATTAGGTTGAAAAATAAGTAGAACTGAAGAAAGCTTTGCATTGAAACAAAATATATGACGGATAAATGCATGTTCTTAGATTTCAAAGTATGTGATAGGAGAAATTACATTTGATGAATTACATCAAAAACGAGAAAAAAGAAAGAAATATATTGTAGGAAGATTTCACTTTATTCCCCAAGGATTAGAATGAAAACAGATTTTGTAAATGCTAACAGAACATTACTGAGACAAGAAGCAAGCTGACAGCAGCAGGAGGAAATAACTCGTGACTGTTTGGAACCTACACCATAGTAAATTTGCTATTTTTAGTATAGAGAGAAAGGAAATGTTTTTTGATGCTGGATTTATTTTAATTTTAGAGATTGACCTAGTAGAATTTCTGTGTGAACATAATATCTGGGCAGAAGGCTTTGCCTGACATAGGTCATCTGTTACCTGTATGGCACTGAAGATTTTATCTTTCAAAATATAGAACCATGGGTAGTATCTAGCTCCTGGGGTTTTGTTGGTTTGTTTTTCTTCATTTATTTGACCGGTTGGTTAGAATACATTTTTAGAAAGTTTATATATTTCATTAAACTTCTGATACATTACCTTAAATAGCAAAAGTAGGAAGAACTTAATTCTGGTTTCAAGAATTTTAACTTGACTAGAAATAAATGGAGGTTGCAGTTTTAAAATCGTTTGTTTAACCATGCACATCAAACTTTTTTTTTTTCCCTTCATGGTGAGGTTAGCTTAAAAACTTTGCAACTGTTTTTATAGACATTAGCTTATTGGGAAGAGTAAAACCCTGAAGTTGGTCAGGTCTTTTTTACACTGTATCTCTCCTGCAGCCAGACTGTTGATCTCCTCATGCAAGAGTCAGGATGTCGTTTAGAACATCCTTCTGCTACCAAATTCCGAAATCATGTCATGGAAGGAGACTGGGATAAGGTAAAGTAGGGCATATAGAGCTGTGTGACTGCTGCTAAAATTATATATCTGATGTGCATTTTATGACACTTCTGTTTTTCTTTTATACCAATTTCTGCAGGCAGAAAATGACCTGAATGAACTAAAGCCTTTAGTGCATTCTCCTCATGCTATTGTGGTAAGAGGCGCACTTGAAATCTCTCAAACGTTGTTGGGAATAATTGTGGTAAATACACTTTTGTTCTTAGTTTCACATTTATGCTTATTTTAGTAGGTTATTGATAACTCTAGGGCATCTGCCTCTTATAAAAAATAAGGCTTGAAAGTAATAAATTTCATATAATTAAATTTGTAAATAGAATGAGTTGACTGTGATGTTTGAAAGTATGAGTAAATGTGTCATTTGAACCTAGTTTTAGTTAAGCTTTACAAAAATTATATTGAAAGATCTTCATGATTTCAGTGCTATTATTGATAGGAATTTTACATTTATAGAGTTAAGGATAAATTATACTTTTATAATTACTCAGTATTGAATGTGCTGGTTAAAAGAGAAAATATGTTTGGGGGTGTATATCCATACAGCCTTAAAAAGTTGGTACTTTTCCTTTTTTTTTAATCTTTGAGAATTATAATTAATTTAAATCAACATTGTTTGTGTACTCATCATTTTCTGTCTTTGCATTCTGAGTGATGTGAATTGACAGTGTCAAAATTTGTATATGTATCACTCTGGTAGAGGGTTTGTAATGCAGATTTGACCATTGGGTCTTACTGGCCTTATTTCCCTGACAAAATCAATTTAGTTAACCTATTTGCCTCTTTCATAAATCTTAACAAATCTTTTATACTGATGGGCTTTAATTCTTCAGTAGATGTTGATGAGAGAGAGGAGGGGAGAAGTTTTTTTCTAAGACTGGTGACTGGAAACCCTGAAGAATCAGCTGCTAGCTGGCGGCTGCTGGCTTTTTAACTTCTAGCTGATTCATTTGTTGTCAAAAGCAGTTTCCTGTCTGGTGGGGGAGGGAAATAAGGCAAATAGGAAGTGAAGTAGGGAAACCAGCTGTTTGTTAAATATTAGTAAATGACTGTTAACATTTGAGTTTTGTTTTGTTTTTTTTAATTGGGTCGAACATTAATCTTTCCTGCCTTTTTTTATAAACTTAATAGAGCCTGGTGGGGTTTTTTGTTTGTTTTTGTTTTGTTCGTTTTGGTTTTTTTCTTTTTCAAAAACTTCATTACAAAAGAGTTTCAAATTAATATCATTCTTTACAATAATATGATCCTAGAAAATAGGCTTCAGGTGAATTAAAGATGTAAACAAGTATGAACAAACAGGTTCATTTATATTGATCAAGTACATTCTATTCTTTCAATAATACCCAAAATATTTAAAAAGTCAAACCATCTATCAAGTCAAATGATTGATAACTTAGGAACAATCAATTCTGCAATAATATTTAAAAATAAACAGAAGTTAAAATAGTTAAATATCTATATTCAAAGGGATTACAATTTTTTTAGTAACTAAGTTAGTTTTTCCAGTTAGTGTTTTTGTGATTTAAAACTTAATGATATTTTAATTGAGCAGTTTTTCATACATTTTTGGCTTAATTGAATAAGCTAAAATCAAACAATAAAAGGGCCAAAATAAGAATGGGATTCCCTTCCCATTGGGCAAGTTAGCACTACTTACTTGTTGACCATAAAGAACTTGCCTGTAGACTGTTTTAAAATAAGGGTACATGATTTCTTAGGGGTTGTTTTCCTTACCCAAATTATATTTGTAATTTAATAGTAAATTTTTAATGGACTCACTTCCTGGTTGGTTTTTTTTGTTTGTTTATAGTAATTTGAGACTTCTATATTGGATTTACATTATGACTCTCATTAGAAACCTTCATTAAAAGCAACATGTAAACTGAGGAAAGATAGTTGTAGATAATAAGGAGAAATCCTTTCTTTTTACAGCCTGTTCAGTCTGTAGAACATTCTAGGATCTAATAAAAGATGAAGATTAAATCTCTGGCTGAGCCTCACACCATCAAACTGTTTAGGTATTTATACAAAGAAAGGGGTTCCAACTTTATCTCACTTTCGGCATTGATGAATCAATTGCTCTTAAAAATTCAATTCAGCATTTTTTGAAGTTGCTCTTCACCTTTCTAATTGTATTCACGCTTACTCCTCTCCCCTACCTCATCTCCAGAAGATAATCTAATGTAAGCTTAAATTTTATAATAATAGCTTGGAAGATAACTATTTGGATTTTTTAATGTAATTATTTTAATTGTATACTCAAACACATTTGAAGACTTAGTCTAGACTAAGCTTGTACTTTATTTTTTAAACCTGAATGTTTTTATTGACCCAAACTACTCACCTCATCCCCATTTTTAAATGGTTTCCATTCAAGTGATACTAGGAATAGCAGAAGTTGCTCTGGATTTTCTGGAAACTGGCCTTATGAATCAAGTTTTTAGTTTGGATTCAAATATGCTTAGCCATGTCTGAGGAATTTAGATGGATATTTGAGACCAATAACAGAAAATTTCTGTATATTTAAAAAGGTTGATTCTTTTTATTTTTTAATATAACAGGAATATGCCTAACAAAAATGTTTAAATGTTGACTTGACATACAAAAATTAACTAATATATTTTAAAGTCAAATAAGGAGGAATTTTAAGAGCCATGACTTAAATATAATTTATTTCCTATTTCCTCTGAGTCATGATTTAATTGATATAACTTGCTTATAACTTTATTCCAGAATTAGGACCACTACCACTACAAAGTTAGTTAGGAAGCTGCTAAAGTTACTTAACTTTCTGTATATCATTTCTGAGCTTTTCTTCCACATTAAAATTCATTCTGATCATAGAGAAAAGAATGAAGCAATCCAAATATTGGGTATGAAATGGGTGAGGCAACAGCAGAATTTGCAATGTGAAGCTGTCAGTCTTATCAATGTCCAGTTTTTATTAGATGTTAGGGAAATATTGCCAGGCCCAAAGGTGTTGAACAATTATTTAAGAACAGAAATAATCTCTTAGAGGTCTAATTCAAAGTTTAGGAAAGATATTAAAAGATATTTAAGTTTAGGAAAGATATAAAAAGATACACATTTAAAAACTTACTTACTTACCCTCTTTTTACCTTTTGTTCTTTATTTTTTTGGTACTGGGGATTGAACTCAGGGGCACTTGACCACTGAGCCACATCCTCAGCCCTATTTTGTGTTTTATGTAGAGACAGGGTCTCACTGAGTCGCCCTTGCTGAGGCTGGCTTTGAACTCGCGATTCTCCTGTCTCAGCCTCCCTAAGTGCTGGGATTACAGGCTTGAGCCACCACGCCCGGCTTATCTTTGGTTCTTTTATTCTTCAAGAAGCTTGTGATCTTAAAAATAAAAAACTTTATAAGTTAGTAGAGCCCTGTCTCCATCTAAGCAAGCTTTCATTTTTAAAACTTTTAGTAAATAATTAATATCTATGAATTAAAAGATCTTTATTTTCTTGATTATACTTATGTTTTCATGCTTCAAGTTTTAGTAGATAAAATACAATTTTGCTCCCCATTCTTATCATTTATCAAATGCTTAATTCAATTTAATTGAACTAATTATTAGGAGAGAAATCATTTTCTCTTTCAGTCAAATCTGTTTTGCTAGCAACGTGTTAGTTGCATAGTACCAAAATCTGATGTCTGTTTGAGGGTATTCTTTATCTAATCTGGATAAAATGACTCATAGCGAAATGCTTTTGCACTGCTTGTATAGCATTCCCTGTACATACAGAAATAGGTGTTTATATTGGCTTCTGTCAAAGTTTTAGTCTGCCTTTTGCTTCTCTTCTGCCCTATAAAATGAATGTAACATGTTCAGTCAAGATCTTGGTGGTAAAAGAAGGGAGAAATAGCATTTGGAGTACTATCCCTAAACATATTGGAGTTGGGGAGGAAGTGGGCATAGGCCCTCATGATTAATAAATAAGTAAATAAAAGACTTGTCCTGAATTAACAGAAAGAAAAAATCCCCCTCAAATTCTCAATTGCTAAGAAAATTTAGTGAAGAAATTCAATTACGTATTAGCCAATTCCACATGGAATTTGAATGAAAAAATTCTGCAACTAGAAATGACTCTTACGTTAGAATCAGAAATACACTAAATTAAACTTTTGACATTGTATTGATATATGGAAATATGAGCTGTTCATTTATAAAAAAGTTGAATTTTTCCCAGAAGATAAAATGGTGAGAATATCCAGAATAACTTCAAATATAGAACCCATTTTTTTAAGCCGGGCTCAGCGGCTCATACCTGTAATCCCTGCAGCTCCAGAGGCTGAGACAGGAGAATCGTGAGTTCAAAGCCAGCCTCAGCAACGGTGAGGCACCAAGCAACTCAGTGAGACCCTGTCTCTAAATAAAATATGAAACAGGGCTGAGGATATGGCTCAGTGGTCAAGTACCCCTGAGTTCAATCCCCAGTACCAAAAAAAGTTTTGGTTTTTGTTACCTGATAAACTTCAAAGTATTTTTTATTTAATATATAAAGGTTAACTTCGGGGTATGTGTACAGCATCATACTTTTCAAGACATCATGGTTATTAGATTCATGAATCTATTTTTATGTGTAAAATTTGATGTGTAATTTTCCTGGGGCTATAGGATCTTGTCTAAGTTTGAAATCTTTTCTGTACTTTAGCTGTAGATGTAAGGTTAGATCATTGTCAAACATAAGCAGCTTGTCTTATGAAGTATGTACTTGAATGTCTACCTAACATATATAAAATTTATTTTTGTTTACTTTCTCTAGACACAATTTTTATAAGCTTATACCTTTAAATACTTAGTTTATGCCTTTAAATATTTAATAGAAAATCTTATAAAACCAACGTATTATACTCTTAGTTCTGTAAATATATGGTAATTTCTCTACACTATTTTGTGCCAGCATTTTTTTAAAAAATGATTTTGAAGTAAACATCTTAAGAAAAAAAGCTCTAGTTTAGGTTTGTATTTTAAATGGACTTAAGATCTTTACAAGTATATCCTTTGGAGTCTCTAAACAGCAAACGTTTTCTACCTTCTGACTTTTCTGCCTACATTGATTGACTTGCTCAAGTACCACAAGTAACAAATATGATGAAAGGGTCTCTCCTAACAGTAGTCCTTAACTGTAAAGTTTAAAAGAAATTTTAATGTGGAATTTACAGATATAGTATTCACAAATGTCTCTCCTCGCTAGTTAAAATTTGCTAAAATTGTGATAATGATCACTTTCAAGTTAAACATTAAATGAAAAAGTAACATTAAAAAGAACTAAAACAAAAAAATATCTGGTAGTGCATGCCTGTAATCTCAGTGACCTGGGAGACTGAGGCAGGAGGATTACAAGTCAAGACCAGCCTCAGCAATTTAGCAAGACCCTAACCAATTTAGTGAGACCTTCTCTCAAAATAAAAAGGGTTGGGGACATAACTCAGTGATAAAGTGCCTCTGGGTTCAGTCACCAGCACACTCTCCCCTCCACCCCACCCTGCAAAAAATAACAAAAATGACATGATTGGTGGAGTGGGGGAGAGTATCAAAACACTTTCCAGAAAAAAACTAAATGTGAAAGTGTCTCACAATAAGCTGAAAAGTGATTTAGCCTTTTGGGAGAAAAGCTGATAATAATTGTACTTCAATCAGCAATCAGATTATTACAAATACACAAATATAAATATTGAATATTTTTAAAGACCTTTAAGTTCAAGGTAGGCATCCCTTTATAGCTACCTATAAAGAGAGTGAGAGTGAGCTTTTGTACTGGCCCACTGTTTCTCTCCAGTGTTTTTCAAACTTGTTGCATAAAACCCTTCAGCACCTTATTATAAAAAGTCAGACATTTTTAAAAAGCACATTAGTCATAGGAAGCTCAATATTTTATATACCAACCCCTTGTTCATTTGTTAAGACACTGTTTCTTACTTTCTGGACTGCCTAGTCACTGTTTTACATTGTTTTCTTTTGTTTTTTTTGTTGTGTTTGATAATTTTTGTTTTTGTGGTGTGAGGTATCAAACTGAGGGCCTCAGGCATACTAGGCAAGTGTTCTACACTAAGCTGCACCTTTAGCGTATATGTCATGGCTTTTAAATCATTCTTCTATTAATTGGTTTCTCTCCAGTGTTTTTCAAACTTGTTGCATAAAACCCTTCACAGCACCTTATTATAAAAAGTCAGACATTTTTAAAAAGCAAATTTGGAATTCTTGGAATAGTTACAAATTTTCATACAAGAAATAAAATTCTAGGGGAACGTGTAGGGTAGAATTAATTTTTTTTCCTGTGTTGATGAAGCCTTTGTCTCTAATGGTCTTGTCTGGTTTGAGAATCAAGGCAGTTTTCTTAAGATGTACAATTGAGCAAAGTCAGATTTAATCTACTATGACTCTTTTAAGCCACAATATTTTGAGTCATCTTGAAGCTTTATAAAAATACTTTCAAAGGGCATAGTAGAATGGTTTCTACTGTTCTGTTTAGGCACAAACATTTTCTGAAACTTCCGTCGACTTTTTTCCCCTGACTGCTGCTTTCTGTCATGTCAGAGGATGAAGTTTTTGCTGCTGCAGCAGAAGTACCTGGAATACCTGGAGGATGGCAAGGTCCTGGAGGCACTTCAAGTTCTACGCTGTGAATTGACACCACTGAAATACAATACAGAACGCATTCATGTTCTTAGTGGGTAAGGAAGCTGAGTTCTTAGACTCCAGGTTGATGATAAGGCTATTATTTTTACAAAACTTAACATTGGCCAAATTAATAACATTCTTTCATGTGAACACCTGAAAATTCAGTGGATAAATTCATAGATGTGTGTACGCCTATTTTTGTCATCCTAGGAAGAAAGATTATAAGTGGGTGAAAGGAAAAGAAATAAGTATTGCCTGTGAAATGCTATTTCAAAATTTTTACAAACCCTGTGGCTTGGATCACAGTAAGCAATGAAGTTCATACCACCTTTTTTGCAATTCTTTTGGTATTGAACCCAGGATCATTCTACCTCTGAGCTACATCCCCAGCCCTCTTTACTTTTTATTTTGAGACAGAGTCTTGCTAAGTTGCTTAGTCTGGCTTTGAACTTGCAACCCTCCGGCCTCAGCCTCCTGAGCCACTGGGAGGTATACACCACCATGCCTGGATTATTCTTTAAATGTTAGAGTACCCAAAGGCTTGGTTCTGGGCCCCTCTTTTCTTTTCAGTCTATATACTCTTTCTAAGTAATCTTTCTATAATATGCCTTCATGTACCATCTATACTCTAATGACTCTTAAATATACCCTCTCATTTGAACTCTTAATAGCCTACTGGACAGTCTGCACTTAGATTTTAATGTGTGTCTCAAAGTTATACATTCAAAACAAAGTTATTGATTGCAGTTTTATTTTCCACCCATACCCCTACAGACTTGGTTCATGTTGCCTCTAGTAAATAACACCTTCTACCCAGTCACTCAAACAGAAAAGTTGAGCCTTATCTTTGCTTTTTCTTTGTCTTTTAACTTTGACACATATGGCCTTACTCCAAAAACATTCCAAATATGTTTATTTCCCTTTGGCTCCACAATTTCCATCCTGGTTAATCCTTAAGAATCAAGTCTCCTAGAATATTATAGTAACTTCCTACTTTATTGCATACCTTTCACCTTATTCCTTTAACCATGCATATTTTACATAGCAGCCAGAAAAATACATAATAAAACATAAATTAAGCCATTTCATTCCCTTGCTTAAAACCTTCCACTAGCTTTCTGGCACAAGTAAGATAAAATCCAGAAACTTTACTTAAGCACCCAAAATTCCACACCTCCATGCTTTCTTGCTTTTTCTTTATTCATTACTTTCTAGTGACACTATTTTCCTTAACTTGCCAAGCCTTAAGGCATTTGCACAGCTTGTCCCCTCTGTCTTAAATGCATTTCCTCTAGTCTTTGGCTACTAAGTTCCTCAGGTCCCAGCCCAAATGTCTTCTCTTGGGACTGTCCACCATTTGTTGTTGTTGTTGTTTCACAATACTGGGCATTGAACCCAGGGCATTCTATCACTGAACTATACCTCCAGTCCTTTTTATTTTTTGAGACAGGGTCTTGCTGAGTTGCTGAGGCTTCCCTCCAGCTTGTGATCCTCCTGCCTCAGTCTCCCAAGTAGCTATAATTATAGGCATGTGCCATTGTGCCTGGCTTGAAATAATTTTATTTATAGCATATTTCACTATATGATATGGTCCTAGCATCTAGAAAATGTCTAATACATAATGAGTTTTTAGATACAAAATAGTAGACCAAAAAATGGGCCAAGGAAGTAGATCGTCAATTTGCAAATAAGGAAGCCATGTCTCAAAGAAAAGCCAAAAATAAAGCTAATAAATCAAGGATCCCGGTCTCAAAACCTGGTTTGACTTATTTCAAAGTTATAGGTCTTGAATCAGTGAAATTCTGCTAGATATTTTGGTACTGTGATCAACAAATTACTTTGTTCTGATTATATTTTTCCTGAGGTATCTGATGTTTTTGTCACCTAAATATTCACATGATGGATTTATACCTTTTTTTTTTTTTAATGTGCTGAAGATCAAACCCAGTACCTCCCCGTGCTAGGCAAGCACTCTACCACTGAGCTACAACCCCAGCCTCCCCATACAATTATTGATAATGAATTATTCCAGAAAGTTGTTTTAGAAACAAAATTTTCACTTATCCATCTTCTGATTGGGCTTTTTTTTAGTACAATTATTTGCACTTTTTTTTTTTATAAAGTAAGATCTTTTCATCACCTGAGTAACTATTTATTTTATTTTTTAATTTTTTTAATTTTTTTTTTAGTTGTTGATGGATCTTTATTTTATTCATTTATTATTTATATGCGGTGCTGAGGATCGAACCCAGTGCCTCACGCATGCTAGGCAAGCGCTCTACCACTGAGCTACAGCCCCAGCCCCCTGAGTAACTATTTATATACTATAGAACAAGAAAACACAATTCTGTTGGGTAAGAAGCCATTAAATCATTTGGACTCTAAGTGAAATAAGTTTTTTGCAGTTAAGAAAAGGAGAGGGCAAGCCTGGCATCGTGACCCATGCTTATAATCCCAGTTACTAAGGAGGCTAAGGCAAGAAGATCGCAAATTCTAGGCCAGCCTCAGCAACTTGGCAAGACTCCGTCTCAGAATTAAAAATTAGCAGGGCTGGGAATGTAGCTCAGTGGTAGAGCATCCCTGGGTTCAATTTCCATTACCAGGATGGGGGAGGAATACAGAAAGTAAAAGAAGTGACAATGCTCATGTTAACTGAGGGATTTCTGATACTTATCATTTATTGAGCTTTGCCCATATAGGAGGTAACAGAGCAAGTATTTTCTATACTTCATCTGTTTAATCCTTACAACCCTGTTGAACAACCTTTTTACAAGTCAGATTTGTTTGGCAGAATACCAGACAAAATAGCAAAAGAGTTAGTTGCTAGGTCTAATCTCCATGTTTGAATCAAGTGCCTTCACTGCTTTTACTCCTAAATCTCATTCTTAAAAGAGCCAGAACCAGGTTATAACCACACAGCAGGGGACCTTTATGTATTCTCCAGATGCCATGAACTTTAGTGGTTATGCCGCTTTGCACAGAGTGAGTAATAAAAAATCCCAGATTTTGTGCCCTGGGATTTTGGTGCCTGTCACAGGATGACAAGGATATTATATATACCATTTCTTAAGTGATTATTTGTTATAAATTCTTGAAGGTATGTTGTTTTTGTTTAATTAACTTATTATAAATTATAATTTTAAGGGTTTTTTGTTGTTGTTGTTGTTATGTTTTGTTTTAATTTACTGTTTAGAAGCCATGAAATTAGCAGTGGTTAAAAGCAAGGCCTGCCACGAGAATGCCTAGTTCCTACATTACTGTTTTGCCTCTTTACCAGTCCTTCCCCTAGGCTAGTTTTGTATCTAGATTTCCTCATTTATATAAGTAGAGTAATAAGAGTGCTTATTTCATAAAGGATTGTTTTGAACATTCAGTGAAGTAATGTATGTTGAGGGCTCAGAACAGAGCCTGGCACACAATAAGAGCTACATATACATAATCTACAAGAATATTATCTAATAGATAACAATAGTATTGTATGTTTAGCTGTGATTATTGTATTGCATGTTAGTAATTATATGAAGATGGCAGGTTATATGAATGAGTGGGTCCATTGTGGAAATTCTTCCTTGATATGTATTAGTAAGAACTGGATAGCCAAAATGTAGTCAGTGTTTTTCAATTATATTACAAAGAAAAGGGATTGATGTTTGCTTTCTCTTGGATTTTTAGGTATCTGATGTGTAGCCATGCAGAAGACCTACGTGCAAAAGCAGAATGGGAAGGCAAAGGGACAGCTTCCCGATCCAAACTATTGGACAAACTTCAGAGTAAGAATCTTAATATTTGCTGTTTCTTTGTTTTCTCTAAGATTAGAAATAGATATTATAGATCAATTAGAAAAACTTGTGTCTAGACATACTTTTTTTGAGTCGTTATAGAAGATGGGGATCCATTAAGAAGTCCTTTAAACTGAAGATTTTCAAATTGCCATATCTAACCTCAAGAGTCAGTGAGAGAGTGCTTGTCCCAGAACAGTTTTCCTTTTACTTGTATTATGTAGTGATGCTTTTCTTATGTTTTCTTCTGAGGAAAAGTACTGTGGTTAGAGAAAAGTATGTAAATCACAGCCTTAAGCCACAAGCATTTTCAAATTTTGTTGATTGCAATAGTGAGGTCCAGATTTTTTTTAGGTAAATTGTTTTACTCTCACTCCACTGTGTTACATAACTTACAAATTGTAGTGGCCACTTCATTTTTTCCATATCTTTGTGTAAAAGACCTTCTCTGCTCAAATCATATTATATAGTTTTTATGTTGAAGTAGGGGTAGAAATCCTGAGAATCAGAAAAACATAAGATTGGAAAGGAATAAGGTATTGAAGGAATAGGTTTGTTATTGATAACAAAACACCTCAGCTGGGCATGGTGGTGCATGCCTATAATCCCATCTACTCAGCAGCTGAGACAGGAGGGCTGTGAGTTTGAAGTCTGTGGGTAATCTAGAAAAACTCTTTCTCCAAATAAAAAGTGCTAAGGATGTAGAGCACCACCAGTTTTAATGCCCAGTACCAAAAAGGGGAAAAAACCCAAAGCACTACCAGTTATCCTCTGAATTTCCACAGTATCCTTGGCATTAGGAGCCATTTGATGGGAACTTAATCTATTCCAGCAGTTTGACTTGCTCTTTGCTAATTGGGGGGTTTTCATATATCTGGCCTCCCACTGATATACTATCATCATTAAATTTTCTTTTAATCATCTTCTGTTTTTCTTCTTTTTGTTTTTGGGGTTTTCAGAAGATTCACCTACAAAATAAAGCTCTCCTACCCAACTATGTCCCTATCTAGTGGCATTATCACTGTTTAACTTTTGACAAATATTCTTAGAATTCACATATCATGCCCTCTAGAACTTGTCTGTTAAAGGAACACAATATCATTGAGATAGTACAGCAAATGATGAACAAATGTCTACAAAGTTTACGGTTTATTATTTTTATTTCTCTTTTTTAAAATATCTTTTATTAAAGCCTATTTACCACCATCAGTGATGCTTCCCCCACGGCGTTTACAGACTCTCCTGCGGCAGGCGGTGGAACTACAAAGGGATCGGTGCCTATATCACAATACCAAACTTGATAATAATCTAGATTCTGTGTCTCTACTTATAGATCATGTTTGTAGTAGGTAAGAGAAAAATTTCCTATCTTCTGAAAAATGCTAACATTTTTAGAGTTTTGAACTTTTTAATAGAATGTGTTCTTTTTTAGAATTTTACCCTGTAGCTGTATAACAATTTGTCTGATTTAGCATTTGTTCATAAGTAAAGCTGAAACTACTAAAACTGAAAATTAAGAAAAATCTGTACTTGCTTATATAGGAAACTGTATTCAAGATCTGAAACTGGAAAGCCAGTTTTTTCTCTTCTTTCTTACCTATAATTTGGTTAGTCATTTTTTTATGTGTCTAACAATTTAACTGTGGCCCATTATTTTCTGCCTGAAAAGTTCTGTTTAGGGAAGAGGTACTCTCAAAATGGTTAGAATAATGGTTATTAACTTTATGGTATGCATTTTGGTATTATATTCATCTATGTATATAAACAAATCTGTAAGCATTCAGGCTTATTTTCTGACATTAGGAGTATTTTGATAAAAATCCCCCTTCTATTTTAATAATGATCTCCAAAATTAAAGCAGAGCTAATTTTAACATACTGAAAAACAAATTGTGAAGTCTTTCAAACTCTAGGAAGGAAATTATTTTGGTTCTGATGAACCAAACAGAAAGGAAAACAGCTGCAGTACACATGCTGCATTGCTTTTGGTAAAGCTCAAAGAACTAGTTTTAAAGTAGCATGACTAAGGACAAAGGTGTACGTGTGCCACATGTGGTGGTACACACAGGTAATTCTAACTACTCAAGAGGCTAAGGCAGGAGGATGGCAAGTTTGAGACCAGCCTGGACATTTTAGACCCTGTCTCAAAAATTTTAAATGAAAAGGGTTGGGAATGTACCTCAGTGGTAGTGTAACCCATAGTTTCAAACCCCAAAACCAATTAAAAAAAAAAAAAAAAGGGACCACTTTGGATAAACAAAGGACTTCTGAACAACCATGAAAATTATGTATATACATACATCTCTATTTTTCTGTAAAATAATATTTTAGGTATGCATAAACTACTATTTTTGGAGGGTGAATGCTACTATGGGTGAAACCCAAGGCCTCATAAACGTTAGGTAAGAACTCTCCCATTAAGCTATACCCATAGTCTCATAACCCAGATGGTCCTGCCATAACTCATTTTGATGCCACTCTTCCCACATAATTAAAAAAAATAAAATAGTATGTGCTGTTGGTCTTAAATTACTTAGAAGTGTTAGTCATCTTAAAGTATTAGATTATTGCTTGGTACATCTTAAGCATTCGAACAAAGTGACTAGAGGTCCTTTTCACTCTTTAATATTATTCTTTGACTTGTTTGAGAATTTTTAAATCTTTTCATAAAAATTGAAAAATAAGAAAAGGTAATTGATTAAAAAGCTATTCAGTTTCATGTTTCACAGCTCTTTTAGAGGATTTGAGATCCTCTGAAAGCAATTGTGAAAGCAATTGTGACTTCATATCTTTTTCTTGGTTCATAAATTTATTGCTGTTGAAACATACTTAGAAAGACTGTTATATTAGTCTTTTTAAAAGATTATTTAAATAATGATGATTAAATACCATGTTAGTGATATTCAGATATAACTTATTGTCAGACCAGATGATTTGCGCCTATAATTTTGATTGTGAATCAGTCCTTCCTTAAAGATACTTTGTAACCCTAATTTAGATACTTTCTACTCATGATCAACTTTAGCCATTTGAATTACTTGATTAAAATTTTATCCAGTCTGAAAAATATTATTTAAAGTATCATATCATATGCAAAGAAAACTGGGCTTGGAGTTAGCCGTAAGTTCAAACCCTATTTCAGGCCAAGCATGGTGGTGCACACCTGTAATCTCAGCCACTCAGGAGGCTGAGGCTGGAGGATCACAAGTTCAAGACCAGCCTTAGCAATTTGGTGAGCTCGTCTCAAAATAAAAAGGACTGGGTCTATAGCTCAATGGTAAAACACCTCTGGGTTCAATCCCCACTTGTCCCCTCTTCCCCCCAAAAAACTCCTATTTCATTTCCTTATCAGTTTTATGGTATCCAAAGAACTATTTACTGCTTTGAACCTCATGAAAACTGGGATGATAGAATTTCTCTTACACAGTAGTTTTGAGAACTAGAAATATTTTATGTAGAGCATCATACACAGTGCTTGGCACCTAGTACACGCTTAATAATGACAGCTAGTATTGCCTATGTTCAGGTTAGAGTAGTGTAATAGTTCATTTAACATTGAAGCAATTTGAAGTTAATCTGAAAGGTTAAAGTGGCTTCCAAATAGCGAACCATTGAGGCAGATTGCCATTGCCTTCTGTGCCGGGTAAGGAATAGTAATATATTTTTAAATATATTATTACCTATCAGGTTGGTGAATTGACTAAGCATATAAATAAATAAATATATTTTTAAAATATGCTTAAATATGTGTGTGTGTTTTGTGGGCGTTGGTTAGTTTGTTTTGAGATAAGGTCTTGCTATGTTGCCAGGCTCAAACATGTAGATTTAAGCAATCCTCCCACCTCAACTTTGTCCTAAGTTCTGGGACTATAAGTGCATATCACCATGTGAGGCTTCTAAGTGAGTAGCTGGGAGAAAATAGGGAAGAACATTTTTTAAGATAAACTTAAAATTTTATATATTAATATTTAAGTAATTTTTAATAATATAGAGAATTTATAATACAGGTTGAGTATCCCTTATCCAAAATACTTGGGACCCAGAAGTGTTTTGGATTTGAATTTTGCAGATGTGGGGATATTTGCATATATATAATGAAACATCTTGGAGGTGAGACCCAAGACTAAACATAAATTCGTGTATGTTTCATATACACCATGTATATCTATCCTGAAGGTAATTTTGTACAATACTGAGATCAGAGATGGAATTTTCCACTTGTCTTGTCATGTTAGTGCTCAAAAAGTTTCAGATTTTGGAGCATTTCAGGTTTATGGATTACACAGAGAGGAGAGTTAGGCTATCCAAACAGTAGCCACTAATTGTATGTGACCATTTAAGTTTAAGTGTAAAATAATTCAAGTTAAGTTCTTTAAAGTTACTACCTGTATTTCAAATTGTTTAATACCTACATGTAGCTATATTGGGCAGCACAAGTATATAGCATTTTCACTGTCACAGAAAGTTCTGTTGGACAGAGCTAATGGGCAGATTGAAAAAGGATGAAATGATTTTTTTAAAGTGAGTACTTAATGGGAGTAGTCATTTTTATACTAAAACTTTTCCTCTTTAACTTGTTAGACTTAATCATAAGTCAGAGAATTCTTTGCTCTTACCATATAATAATAGCTGCCATTTATGAAGTACTAGCTAAGTATCAGACTCAATCTACATGCTTTAGATTCATTATCTCATCCTCTTGTATCATCTTTATATAAGGAATTCTATAAGGCAGATACCATTATCTTTATTTTATTGTTGGAAAATTGGGTTGAGAAATTAAATAAAAATCACAGAATCATAGCTAGTTAAGTGGCTGAGCTACTTTTGAGCATATGTCTGTCAGACTCTCCTTCACCCATTCTTAAGGCTTTAAACTATGGTCGCCCCTGCATATATTGTATTTCTTTGCTCCTGCAAAAATAATATCAGTAATCACATTTGAGTACCCAGTGTATTCTAGGAATCTTAGATGTTTTTCTAATTCCTACAAGAATCCTAAGAACCTTGTCAGATGGATATTAATCTCCTTTTACAAATGAGAGAACTAAGATGCAGAGGAAGGAGTTACGTGACTTGATAAAGACATTACAGCTTGTGACTGAAAAGGGACCCAAACTCTTGTCTTTTCAGTACTAGAGATTGAACTCAGGGGCACTCCACCACTGAGCCACATCCCCAGCCCCTTTTTTGTGTTTTATGTAGAGACAGGGTCTCACTGAGTTGCTTAGTGCCTCGTTGTTGCTCAGGCTGGCTTTAAACTCGTGATTCTCCTGTCTCAGCCTCCCTAAGTGCTGGGATTACCCAAGTTGCTTTTCTAATTAAGTTTAACTGGATTTTATATAGTTGAAGATGTTACATTATTCCATACTCTTTCTGGAACAACAGCTAATGCCATTCAAATTATATAGAGAGGTAAACATGATCCCTTATTGCTTTTATGAGCTGACTTAATCATACCAAATAATTATCAGAAAAGGTGGGAACTAAATTTTAAATTGAAGCAGATTTAGATTACTACCATTAAAGTTTCCTTGACTAAAAGGTGTCTGTTTTTCAGGCTGACTTTAAAATGTACAAATGCATTCATATTTTAAAGTTTATGATGTGATCTCCAGAAATGTTTTGAAATAATAATTCTGTGTGGACTTCTTTGTTTTAGGAGACAGTTCCCCTGTTATACTCAGCAGATACTTACGGAGCATTGTAATGAAGTGTGGTTCTGTAAATTCTCTAATGATGGCACTAAACTAGCAACAGGATCAAAAGATACAACAGTTATCATATGGCAAGTTGATCCGGTATGTACTCCAATATGAATGGTTAGATTACAAAAAAAGGTAATTTTGAATATAACTTATTGGTTACCTATTTTAAAGTATGCAGGTATAGATAATATTCTTTTCCAAGTGCATTTTGATCATATTTATTCTTACCTCTTCTATGTTGTTTAGATAATGTGTAAATTAATATTCTTTAAATTGTTGAGCATTACATACTAGTGATAGGCTAAATCTGTGTATGCATTTAATTTAATACCCTGAATAACAGTGAGGTGCTAATATCTCCAGTTCTCAGATGAGGAAACTGAGAATATCTCTACTAATTTGTGTGGTTAGCAGTACTTTTTATAGATTAATACAGTGTCCATTCTGTCATAAGTCAAAAAAGAATTACTGCTTTGCCTTTTAAAACTCTTTATTATCTTGCAGAATCCATGGATCTTATTGTGTAAAACCTTTCCCCCCTTTTCCCAGTGGTATACATGAAAATATTGCATACTAAATTTAAAATTCTAAGTTCTAAGATTAGATCTGTAGCCAAGCACAGTGGTTCACACCTGTACTCCCACCAAATGGGGAGGCTGAGGTAGGAGGAGGATCACAAGTTTAAGGCCACCCTTGGTGACTTAGCCAGGACTCTCTTAAAATAAAAAGGGCTGGGGATGTAGCTCTGTAATAAAGTACCACTGGATTCAGTTCTTAGTACTACAAAAATAAATAAGTAAATATCAGATTTATCTTTATTTATAACCAGGTCACATACAGATTTGTACAAATAATATTTTCATTTCTTTCAACTTGAACATTTATCCAGTAGTCAGAAAAGTTAATGATTCCAAATAAGTTGAGGAGCTATACTTGATTTAGGAACCATTTATCTAAAATCATGAAGTAAATAAACTCATTTTAAAGTTTAGAATTAAAATATGATATTAGCTCAGGATTAGGTTTGGAGATTACTCCCATGTTGAAAAATTAGATAAAAGGAGCCATAAGAGAAATAATTTTAAAAGAAATAAATTCAAGAGCATCTGGCAATTCTTAACACCCACAGTATGCAATGAATGATGAGAGGTAAGGTACATTTTTTGGTGTGAAGCAGTAGTTTTTTTTTGAGATTTTTTGTTTGTGTAGTTTTGCTTATTTTATTGTTGCTATATACCCCTTTGGTAGTCAGCAAGCCTGTAGACTGTCATTTCTTAGGAAACCTGGTTATGCTGAAAAACAGTTATCAACATGGTAGAGAAAGAAGCAATATATGATAGTGCTTTATAACATATTAAATAATAAATTCTAGCAGCAGATCTAATAACTACCAGAATTTTTAATGGTGATGGGCATAAATAATATTGTAAAGTGTATGTAATATAATATATGAAAATAATATTGTAAATATCAGTAACTATGTTATATGAAAGTGTTTGAGTTTTCTGTAATAAGAATCACATTACCTAATTTACTGTATTACCTAATATACTATACTAATGTACTAACACTATTTTGTTAATTTCCTGCATTAAGATTGAAGAAAGTGGTGAATTTCAGGGTGTTAAATGAAAATAAAGATGTATCTTTTTCCCACTTAAGTGTTCAAAGACTCCTGAGTCTATCCCTAGACTCCTCCTCATAGATCCCAGCATAAGAACCCCAGTAAGGGGGATATACAGTTTAGAAAGGGAAATAAAATGCAATGAAGTAAGCATCATACTGTATACATAAGAAGTATTATGAAAGACAAAAAAAGCTTTATAGGTGGGAGTACCTCGTTAAGGCTTTACTGTGTATCACATAGGTAGAGAAAGGAAGAAAGCATTCTAGAAAGGGAGGGAACATCTCTTATTCTCTCCTGCTTCAAAAATTAGAGAATAGAATCAGTAATGTCAAAGAGTGGGAAATAAGACTGAAAAGTGGGATCAAATCATGGCCTTTGAATTCTGTTCTAAGAAGTTCTGTTTTCATTTAGTTGTTTACAAGATATCTGAAAAGGAAGGCAACGATATCAAAAGTGTGCTTTATTAAGTTTTTCCCTAGTGGCTATATATGAAAGTCCCCCTTCATTTAGCATCATAAAGTAAGTGCCTGCTGAACTTTTGCTGTAGACAGATTGAGCATATGATGATAACCCATAATTGTTTAATAATGGGTGCTCATAGAAGAGATTCTGTTGGAACTGGACAGCTGAAGAAAGTAAGAAAACTAAATCTTAAATGAAGTACAAGGAAAGAAACTATTTAAGCAAAACTAGTTAGGAATGGCCCTTGAATGAAAAAATATGACTTGGCATTTGGGCAGCTTGGGGGAAGAGTTTTGGGTAGACTGAGATTAATGAAGCAAGTAGTAGCCAGATCAAGAAAGATCTTGTGTATCATTTCCTAAGGAGTTTAGAATTGTTGTTGTTTTTGCTTTGTTGTATTACCGGGAATTGAACCCAGAGGCAATCTTATTACTGAGCTATATCCCCAGTCCTTTATGTATTTTGTTTTGAGGTAGGATCTTGCTAAGTTCCTGAGGGTCTCAGTTGCCCAGGCTGGCTTCAGACTTGTAATACTCCTGACTTAGTCTCCAAATAGCTAAGGTTACAGGTATGTGCCAGTGTGCCCGGCTAGTGTTTTATTTTTTTAATGGATAGAAAAAAAAAGAACCCTGGGATTTAATCTGATGTAATTCCAGTGCCTGGTTTCCTCTAACAGTTTTTCTTACCCTTGTCCAAAAACTGAATTTTCCCTATTCCCCACAAAATTTGAGCAAAGTCATGTAAACTCCATGTGAATAAGTTAGTATAAAGACACTGTACTTTTGAAGATATATTCTTGTTTTCAGCTTCATCTTTTATAGGATGTTATTTTTTTCATTAAAGGACATGAAAAAAATAGTTGTAAGTTAAATATTTCTGAAGTAGTTTAGAAGCAAATTTTTGTAAAACCACTACTGTAACTGTTCCTGGGAGATGTTGAGCTAATCAGAATTAGTAAATGTTGTATACCACTTTGACCTAATATTGTTTGTCTAATAGAAATACCTCATGCGCATTGCCTCCTTCCCAAAGAATCAAAAGTAGTTGCATTATTAATTATGTAATTCTGTCAAAATAATGGATATTTGGACTAGACAATTACATGAATGATAAACTCAGGGCCCCATGAAAAAACAATGTAGTAAACACAACCACTTCTCCGTGACATTTAAGCAGGGAGACCACCTAATTTTATCAGATTGTTCCAGACCCATTTTTAACTGCTTGTATGTCGTTGCTATTGGAATACCACTACCACCACCACCCACTTTGGCTGCCAGGCTCAAAAATAAGCTCAGTAAGTCTTCACACTGGAGTCTAAAGCTTATTATTTCTTCCCACCTGTAGCCAAATTCTTACTTCCTTTTTTTCCTGCCAACATTCATCTACATCCCCTAAACCAGACATCTGGAGGTTGTCTTTGAACTTTCTTGTTACATTCTGTCATGTCATGTTTATCTCCAAAGTATCTTTTCATATGACTTCTTGTAGTCCAACTAAGCAACTTATTCGAGAGCCTCATTTTGGGGAAACTGTTACTATTGTGTTGGCTCTTTTTTTTTTTTTTTTTTTTTTTTTTATATTTTTTTAGTTGTAGATGGACACAATGTCTTTATTTTATTGCTTTGTATGTGGTGCTGAGGATCGAACCCAGGGCCTCACGCATGCGAGGCAAGCGCTCTACTGCTGAGCTACAATCCCAGCCCTGTGTTGGCTCTTTACAGGTTTCTTTATCCTGTCTCTTCATTTCAATTTACCTTTTATATTGTTGTCCCAGTCCTTTCCTTAAAACCTAAAATCTTACTATATATTCCTTACCTTGACATTTTTTTTTAAACTTTTTTTTAGTTGTAGATGGACACAATATCTTTGTTTATTTGTTTTTATGTGGTGCTGAGGATCGAACCCAGTGCCTCATGCATGCAAGGCAAGCGCTCTACCACTGAGCCACAACCCCAGCCCCTTACCTTGACATTTTTTTTTTAAATATTTATTTTTTAGTTGTAGGTGGACACAATATCTTTATTTTATTTTTATGTGGTGCTGAGGATCGAACCCAGTGCCTCCTGCGTGCTAGGCGAGCCGCTACCACTGCGCCACAACCCAGCCCTACCTTGACATTTTTAAGTGACTCTTCACCCACTGGATAAAATTGAACCCCTTATTCTAAAATGAACATATTAACTCTTATATCCTTGTCATTTGCCACTTTTTTTTTTTTTAATATTTTGTTTAGTTGTAGATGAACACAATATCTTTATTTATTTTATGTGGTGCTGAGGATCGAACCCAGTGCCTCACGCATGCGAGGCAAGCGCTCAACCGCTGAGCCATAGCCTCAGCCCCCGTCATTTGCCACTTTCATGTTTGTATTTTACCATTCACCCTACAGAGCTTTAAGACCATGGGCCTTAAAGTTGGGCAGCCCAGGTCAAATTCTTATTGTATGCTATAAACAGACAAGTTTCTAACCTTTCTAAAGCTTCATTTCCTTCCCTGTATTTATGAGGGAAGGGCAAGACCCATCTCCTAGACTTGTGAGGATTAAATGAAATATTGTTTATGGGTAGTGTTAATATTTATTAGCAATAAATAAGTGGTAGCTTGCTGATGGGAATGAAATATGGTGTAGTCACTTGAAAAATAGTTGGGTAGTTCCTCAAAACATTAAGCATAGAGTTATCATATAACCCAGGAATTTCACTGCTCTATGAACAAACAAGAAAAAGAAAAACAAGTCCACACAAAAACTCATATATCTCCTTAGTCACATTATTCATAGTAGTCAAAAACTAGAAACTAAATGTTCATCAACTGATGAATGGTTAAACAAAATGTAGCATATCTGTAAAATGGAATGTTATTCAGCAAAAAAATGATAATACATTCTACAACGTGAATGAACCCTGAAAATAAAAGAAGCCAATTGTAAGAGACTGGATTACATACAATTTCATTTATATGAAGTGTCCAGAGTAGGCAAATCCATAGAAATAGGATATAGTGGTTTCCAGAAACCTGTAAGAAGGGAAACGAGTGACTATTAATGGTTATGGGACTTCTTTTGGGCATGATAAAAGTACTATAAAATTAGTAGTGATGATTGCACAACTCCATGGGTATATTAACGCCACTAAATGGCACACTTTCTGAAGATTAATTTGTGCTAAATTATATCTCAGTGAAGTTGTTAAAAAAATAAATAAGAGGTGGCTCTTGTTCTGCCCGCTTGTTTTTAGTTGCCTTGGGCAAATTCTTTGTCATCTTTGGTTCCATCTAGCAGGGTCTTCTATATAGTGGGTAGTTAATAGATGTTGAAATGTGAACAAATCTTAAGGAAACAAGCTGTTTGATGGGGGAGGTATTGATATGAAAAGTTCCTCAAATCAAATAACATCATCAAACATCTTTAGAGCTGTTTAAGTTTTTACACGAGAAAGCAATGACTTTTAGGGATGGGATTTAACTGAGTTGTCTTTCATTCTAGGATACACACCTGCTAAAACTGCTTAAAACATTAGAAGGACATGCTTATGGTGTTTCTTATATCGCATGGAGTCCAGATGACAACTATCTTGTTGCCTGTGGCCCAGATGACTGCTCTGAGCTTTGGCTTTGGAATGTACAAGTGAGCGAGTTTCATCCTTTATTTATTTAGCTTTAAGTACAGCATACTCCTCATAAACATATTCCTTGTAACTTTATTCTTGATTAATAGAACAGAGCCATTCAACCTATACTCCTATAATATATCTCTTATAAAGGATAGTTCTTCAAGTGAAACTCAGGTGTCTGATTTATAAATTTAAATATTATACTGAATAATAGAGTTTGGGGAAGAATAGATCAATGAGCATTTTGAGGACGTTTTGCTCTTTCTCCTGTGGAACACTGCTTACTGTGGTGCCTCGAAAAGATTTTATAGTTGTTTTGTATTTTCACAGTTGTACACAAAATTTAACTTTTAATTGTAAAATATCAGCATTAATTTTCCATTTTAATGATAGTTACCTCATCTCCTTACATACACTTAATATTCTGAGCTGACTAATAAAGCTGAATGATATTTTCAGTAATTAATTTTATTAAGGACTTTATTTTGTTTCTAAATAAAAACTGTGAACTTTATCAAGGGTCCCATTTTCGAAATGATTCACTCCATTATTAATGTGTTTTAGAATACCTGTGGTAACAATTTAAAAATTTTTTTTAACTTTTTTATATAAGCTGACTGGTAAGGTGATTTTTGTTTATTTGATACCTCAGGAAAGGAATGATCTAGAATATGGTTTGAGTATAAAAGCATAACCTGGCCAGGCCTGATGGCACATGCCTATAATCCCAGCAGCTTGGGAGTCTTAGACAGGAGGATCCCAAGTTTCAGTCCAGCCTCAGCAACTTAGCAGGATTCTGTCAAATGAAAAACAAAATGTCTAGAGGTGTAGCTCTGTGGTAAAGCAACCATGGGTTCAATCCCCAGTACCAAAAAAAAAAAGTATAACTTGATGGGACAGTATTTTGAATCCAAGAACTTTTAATAAGGAGTGTGAAAATAAAACCACACAGATAATTCAACTAACAAAGATTATAGTATAGAGTACAGGATGAATATTAAGATGCACTTGCAGATGAAATGACATAATTCTAATTCTGTCATTTTAATAGTAAGATTTCCTTATGCTCAGACATTTCTTTGTTTCAACCCCAGCTTTTGAATTACGAGAATTCTCAAATGTTAATAAAAGGTGAAAGAATAATACAGTGATGACCTTTATGCCCACCATCATAGATTTGATAGTTCTAACATTTTTTGTTTTATATGTACATATATGCATAAATACATTCAAATATGTCCATACATAAAACATTTGAAAACGCAGATATATTTTACCCCTAAATATTGAAGTATATATCTCCTAAAAAATAACATTATCCTACATAACTAAACACCATCATATCTAACATTAACTATATAATTCTCTAATACCCATTTCATAATCAAAATCTCCAATTGTTCCCTAAGTATCGGTCATTTCATTTTTAGCAAGCTAACAATTTATCATTGTTATATTTATGATTGGGTTCAGGAAAGTTGGCAAATCATGGAATAAAATAGATGACTTTCTCAGTAAAACAGAGCTATAAGTAAATCTGATCTGACAAAAGAATTTTTTTGTCAAAAAAGTTTATTCTTTTTCCTCTTCAAAGGTATGAAGTATGTAACTTTAATAGGGACATAATTTATAAGAACTATATAGTCTGCCTTGGAGTCAGTTGTGAATTCTGGACAAACCATGTTCGTCCATAACTGTTTTACTGTGCACTACTTTATACTTTTTACTTTTGTTCTAAAAGAATGGTCTTTTAATCTATTTCTAGATTGTTCTTTGGTGTTTTTAGGTAGGTTTCTAATAATCTGATAACTTCATAATACTTAACTGTTTTGAGCCTAATCAAATTAAAAAAAATTTCTGCCCTCAGAACTTAGTGTGTTAACATATTTATGAATAGAAGATCCCAGAGATTTATCTCTTGCATGCATATTTGTGTTTCTGGACTTTATTTTTCATATCAAGTAACAAAAAAAGGTAAATAAGTGAGAACAGCTAAACAATTTGAGGGAAAGGATTTAAGATTGCTGAACTTTTCCCCCCTTAGTGTAAGGAAGACATCTGGTTTTCTGTTTTGTGCCCTCTGCCTTTATTAGTTGGCCCCAGTTCCTAATTTTACCCTTTGTTTTCACTCTTTTATTTTTACTTTTGATTGCCCATTTCTCACAGGAAATTTATGCCCATGTACTTTTATTATACCAAGGGCAGCTCTTATCTCTCAGATCCTGTTTCTAATCCCAGAACAAAATGGAACCAAGACTAGATTAAATGGTATGTGAATACCTTCTAAATTGAATAATTTAGAAAATGTAACAAGAGAGTATCTGAGGATTATAACCACTAAATAATGCTTGCTTAGTTGGAAACAAATGTAACATGGCTATGCTTAAAAGTACAAAGATTCCTCTTTATTTCTGCCACTTTTAATTGGAGTAAGGTTACATATCAGAAGAATAATTTTCATTTCTATTTCCTTACTATATTGTAAGCATGTGATATATGACATAATTTAGACTACCCTTGGCCTAGTTTTTAAGGGCATAGTTTTACTACCCATTAATCATGTTCTTATGGAATTGCTAATTATATTAACTGCAGTTTTAGAATAAAATTCATAAAGAATTTTGGATGCATAAGAGTGAAAGCTCAGAAGGATTAGGTGTGTAGCTTTTCATTATCTCACTTGGGGAAAAATATATGTTTTAGTTTATGAATAGAATTGATTTAAGATGAGAAATTAATTTATCTCATCATATCTACTCAAGTCCTTGATTGGTGTTCTGAGGGCTATGGTCTTTTTGTGGTAAGGCCAGTTAATAAATTTCTCTGATTAGGAATCCCAAAGTAACTAGATATCCCAGTTACTATTTTTCTTTTTCTTTTCTTTACATATTCTATTTAGAGAGATATCTTGAAGGTCTTATCCTCAGTTTTATTTCCTTGTAGACAGGAGAACTAAGGACAAAAATGAGCCAGTCTCATGAAGACAGTTTAACAAGTGTGGCTTGGAATCCAGATGGAAAACGCTTTGTGACTGGAGGTCAGCGTGGGCAGTTCTATCAGTGTGTGAGTATTTAGTGCCCCTTCCCATTGTATACTTGTTTAAAAGCAAATTTAGTTTCATTTAAATAAATAATTTACTTGACTCATTTTCTTTTATAAAATATGCTATATGAAAACCTACTTTTTTGGGCTGGGGCTGTAGCTCAGTGGTAAAGCGCTTGCCTAGCATATATGAGGCCCTGGGTTCGATCCTCAGCACCACATAGAAATAAATAAATAAGTAATTGTTGTGTTAAAGGCAACAAATTTAAGAAAAAGAAAAAACCTACTTTGCGCTGGGTGTGGTGGCACATGCCTGTAATACTAGTGGCTTGGGAGGCTGAGGCAGGAGGATCACAAGTTTAAAGCCAGCCTCAGCAAAAGCAAAGCACTAAGCAATTTAGGGAGACCCTGTCTCTAAATAAAATACAAAATAGGGGCTGAGGATGTGACTCAGTGGTTGAGTGCCCCTGAGTTCAATCCCTGGTACCAAAAAAAAAATACCTACTTCAACCTACTTTGCAATCTTCCTAAATAAGCACTATCCAATGGAATTTACTGTTACTGTTCTTTCACTCCTTTTTGAACCCAGGGGTGCTTTACCACTGAGCTACATCCCCAGCCCTTATTTTTTATTTTGAGACAGGGTTTCCCTAAGTTGCCAAGAGTGGCCTCAATCTTGCAATCCTCCTGCCTTAGCCTCCCCAGTATCTGGGATTACAGGCATGCATGCCATGCTAACTTTGTACAAAGTATAGATCTTGAGGTTAGCAAAATATTTTTTAAAAGTTTTGCTAAATATTTTTGTTCTTACAGCAAGTTTCTAATATTTAGGAATGAAAGATTTAGGATTTAATTTCTTTTGAGCTTTTTAGCCCTTGAAATTTTATACCAAAAATTTGCTTAATTACGTGAGTAAACTACTGTGTTAAGTCAGTTTTCCATTGCTGGGACAAAATACCTGGGAAGAAAAACCTTAGAGGGGCAAAGACTTATTTGGCTCATGGTTTCAGAGGTTTCATTCCATAATCAACTGGCTCTGTTGCTTTGGGTCTGAGGCAAGGCAGAACATCATGGTGGAAGGGCATGGCAGAGGAAAGCTTCTCATTTCATGACAGCCAGAAAGCAGAGAGAGAGAAGTAAATGAGCCAGGGATATGATATAGTCACTCCCATTGGGCATGGCTCCTGCAACCTCTCTTTCTTCAACTAGGTTCCACCATCTCCTGATAAACTAGCTATGAATCCCTACTAATTGGATGAATTCACTGAAAAGCCGTAGCCCTCGTGATCCAATCACTTCAAAAATCTCTACTTCTAAATATTGTTGCTTTGAGGACCAAGCCTTCAACACATAAGCCTTTGGACATTCCAAATCCAAACCATAACAATCTTAAACATTTGAAGAGTAAAAGTGGTGATAAGTACTACCAGAGAATTTGTCAGTATTTGAGATATCTTCTGATGAGTAGCTGCCCTGTTTATTTTGAACTATTGGACTGATGAAAATAAGTAACAGATTAAAAGTTCTTGGGCTGGGATTGTAGCTCAGCGGTAGAACGCTTGCCTCTCATGCGTGAGGCCCTGGGTTCGATCCTCAGCACCACATACAAAGCAATAAAATAAAGACATTGTGTCCATCTACAACTAAAAAAATATTAAAAAAAAAAAAAAGTTCTATGACACAGTAGCCTATGATAGAATTATAATGTCTTTACTATTCTGTATAGATTCTGTGTTTCATATCATTGCCTTTCATGATTCCAGTGTGTACTTCAGATTTATTTTTAAGACTCACAGTAAACAAGGTAATAAATCACTTAATGTACCTAAAGATCAATTATTACAAAGATTTTCTTATGTAGCCATGACAAGTTATTAAGGTTGCTTGATAGCTCAGTGGTAGAACACTTGCCTTGTATGTGGGAGGCCCTGGGTTCAATCCCCAGCAACATGTGTGCGCGTGTGCATACACAGAGATGGCTTGAAACTAATAGGATTTAGTATTATCTACATATGGCTGTAAGTCATTAGTTCTTAGTTCTCTAGGCACAGGATGACCATGTAAGTTTTGCTGACTTTGCTACCCCAGATAATGTTAACTGCAGGATATAACACTTTGTGATTCTCTAATGTGAAAAATGGGAATGGTAATTCTTAGAGATTTGACTAGTCGGTGAGATAACATCTATAAGAGCTTTGATCTGTAAAGCTTATTACAAATTTGGTAACGTTTCAGAAAATTTCATGAAAACAGGGAAGTGAAAGTGGCCAAATTATATTGTTACATCATATGCATATACAAATATGTAACAACAAATCCCATCATTATATGCAACTTTTTATGCACCAATTAAAAAATGTGGGGAAAAAGAAGAAAAACGTCATAAAGATTTTTTTTTAATATTTTTTTTAGTTGTAGATGGACACAATATTTATTTTATGTGGTGCTGAGGATCGAACCCAGTGCCTCATGCATGCAAGGCAAGTGCTCTACCACTGAGCTGCAATCCCAGCCCCATAAAAGATCCTTAAGTTCTATATAAAGCTATAAAATGTTTTAGTAATCTTTTTTCCATATTGCAGCTTCTGAATATTATAAAACAAAATACCAATATAGTCATCCCTTGGTATCTTTTGGGGATTGGTTCAAGTAACCCCTACAGATACTGTTTGCTCAGGCCCCTTATATAAAATGGCCTAATATTTGCATCATAACCTACACACACATTCCCATATACTTTAAATCTTATTTAGATTACTTGTAATACCTAATGTAATATAAATACTACCTAAATACTTACGCTAAATTGTTTAGGACTAATGACAAGGAAGAAAAGTCTATACATCTATAGTACAGACACAATTTCAGGTTTGTTGGATTTTTTTGTTTTCAAATATTTTTAATCCTTGGGGTGCAGAACCCATGGATAAGGAGGGCTGACTGTAAAGTGAGTTTTAAAGGAATGTTTGAATTATTTTCTAATAAAGCTAAAATTTTTACATAGAGCTTAGAGATTGTTACTTTGCTTATTTTAATTGTATTTATGCATGGTGGGTTATTGAAGGGAAGATAGGTTTCCCGCCCTCTTTTAGATATTACTATGTTGAAATTTGACATATTCCAATTTGTATGGTTAAAACACAGAACAATTAGTTTAAAGTCAGTCTCTGGGGGGAAGAGAAGAGAAACCTATTTCTAAGAGATACTGCCAAGATATTCTTTCATTTCTTTCCTTTCTGAGTGCTCTTTAGTCATGGAGTTAATAATGGTTTTCTCCTGCCCAGGATTTAGATGGTAATCTCCTTGACTCTTGGGAAGGGGTAAGAGTGCAATGCCTTTGGTGCTTGAGTGACGGGAAGACTGTTCTGGCATCAGATACACACCAGCGAATTCGGGGATATAACTTTGAGGACCTTACAGATAGGAATATGTAAGTTTTTTTTTTTTTTTCATTAAGTAGTAATTATCAGGTGATATGTTAAAATATGTACGTGGTAGGACTTTTTCAAAAGAACGATTTTTATTATGTTTTTTTGTTTGGGTTTTCATTTCGCTGGTAATTTGAATTGATGATCTGGTGGTACTTAATCTAACTCAAATTCTGAATTGAAGTATAGTATGTAAGAGTGATTGCAAAGTTGTCATATTTGAGCTAGAACATTTTATATTCTGATAATCTAAATGTCTTGACTTAATTTGTTGCTTCCAACATATTTTCTGATTACAGAGTACAAGAAGACCATCCTATTATGTCTTTTACTATTTCAAAAAATGGCCGATTAGCTTTGTTAAATGTAGCAACTCAGGTATGTTTATTAAAATTTTCAGAAAAATTTAGCTCAGTACAAATTTTAATTGATTTTTTTCATATGAATGTTATATTTTTTACTTATTTGTAAATTTGACTGCGTGCATTTGATCCTTAAATGTGTAAAATCAGTCATAAACTTATCAGAATGGTGGCATTCTGCATAAATAGAAAATGAAAATGTTCCATCAGGCAAAATTTACTTTTAAAAATTCCTTTGAATTAATGTAGAATAAATACCTGTATTCTCTTCTGCCTGCAGGGAGTTCATTTATGGGACTTGCAAGACAGAGTTTTAGTAAGAAAGTATCAAGGTGTTACACAAGGGTTTTATACAATTCATTCATGTTTTGGAGGCCATAATGAAGACTTCATCGCTAGTGGCAGTGAAGGTAAATTGTTTGTGTCACTGTTGGTTTGCATATATTGATGAGTTTAAAGTTCTGTAATTCTGTCTCAATTCATGAAAGTGGTCGTGTCTCCCGAGCTATTTGTTTAATACACTGTTAATTTCCTTCCCTCCCCTTACCCCAGTTCCGGGCATCAAACCTAGAGTCTTCCACATGCTAAGCAAGTGCCCTTTTTTAAATTTTTTAATTTTGAGACAGTCTCGCTGAGTTGCCAAGGCTGACCTTGAACTTGTGATTCTCCTGCCTCTCATGTTTCTGGAATTACAAGTGTGCACCACACTCCTGGCTCCAAGCCTTCCTTATTATCACAAGTCAGTAGTACCTATTCTGACCATGCAGAAATGTCTTTGGCTCATGCATGAATCAAATCAATATTTAGTTAAATCATTATACTTTCAAATGTTGATTTGTTTTTTCATGAGACTGATACAGTTTTCAAAGGTTGGTAGTATCTAAAAAGTCAAGGTTAATTATGATGTCTTACCTATTACTTGGACAGAATTGATTGTCGTTGGATCTTTTGTGTATCTTACGTGGCCATAGAGAATAATTTATAATTCTTATGACTTCAGAAAAGCTGAAATTAACAGAATTGTCCCTACTGTTCTTTTGAATGAACTTGTTCTCCCATATAAGTGTCTGTATTCTAGGCAAGCTTGTGCCTAAAATCAGTCTAATTAAAATAGAATTGTTTAAAATATGTAAGCACAATTGAAATTGAATGTATTTTTAAAGGTGATAACATTATAACTAGTGGCAAATTATTGCAAATTTTCATTCAGTATATTTTTCTTTAATATCCACCATACTATTCTAGGTACTGTAGCAGCAGTTTATTCAAATCACTTTTCAGAATATTCATTCAGATTTTATGAGATAGCCCAGTGAACTAGATGATGTTGGAAAGCAATTATATTTCATTTATTGTATGTTTATATCCCTATTTGACAACAACCTAAAAACCTGACCCCAGTAGATAAAATAGTGACATGAGTTTTTTTTGTTTTGTTTTGTTTTTGTTTTAATAATACATATTATTTCTTACCTATTTAATTAAGTTATAGTCTTCCAGATTCTTCATTGGTTTCAATTGACTTTTTCTACGGTCTAAATGCATTGTCTTTACTTACTTTTTAGTTCCTCCTTTTCTAAGATCTCTTCTCCCCATGCTCCATTCAATCCTATTTATGTATTTCTTTTTTTCCCTGAATTTTGCAATTTTAAGATTTTTTTTTTATGATGGTTTTGGGTTTTGTTTTGGTTTGGTTTGTTTTGTTTTGTTTTTCCCCTAATAATTATGCCTCACAATCCTAAAAACATGTAACCTAGAGGAGTTTAAAGATAAGAATGGCGACTTTTTTGTAGTACAGATTGAGCCCAGGGATGCTTTACCACTGAACTACATCCCCAGTCCTTTTTATTTTTATTTTGAGAAATTATGAAGCAAAAGTTGAAATGTCCTAGTTGAAAAACTAAATATCTTAAAACAATTTTGTTCAGTAATTTTCTAAAACAATTTATTTTGGGGGGTTTGTTATTGGGGATTGAACCCAAGGGCTCTTAACCACTGAACTGCATCCCCAATCCTTGTTTTTTTATTTTGAAACAGCATTTTGCTAAGTTGCTGAGACTAGCCTTGAACTTGTGATCCTCCTACCTTAATCTCCCAAGTCAGTGGGACTACAATCATGTACCACCATGCCTAGCCTTGAAAACAATTTTTTTTCTTGTATAAAACGAAATTAGGAAAAGGGTGGGGGAGGGGGACAGATTAGCTGTCTTCCTCCTGAAATTAAAAAGCCCACAATATAGAATGAGAATGGGCTTGAAAAATATGAATTCATCTAAAATATTCCTGTATTTAGAAGAAAATCTTTTTGTGAACATATGTGTAAGAAAAATATTTGTTGAAGAGACAGGAAAAATAGGATTTCAAGTGGTCAAGGTCAGAATGACAGGCTATATGATTAAGTTCTGCTTGCTTGATCAGTCTTAGAAATCCACTGCTTATACAAAGGTAAAAAAAAATAAGTGTAGTTTTTCTATATATTGCCAGTGAAAAAGCTTGAGTATTAATGCAACTTTTGGAAGAAAGGGTTTACTCATTGCTTGTTTTTACTGACTTATTTATATATTTGGAGTTTTGTTGGGTCTTTGAAATAATGTTCCTGGCAAATGGATTACTGTGGTCATCTTGGGAGATAATATATTCACTATTTCTAACTGGTGTTCAAAACATATTTAGAATCTTCTGAATCACTTGAGTAATGAGAAAGAAAACAAATTTCTTTACTTCACAGTAAATTTCTTCTCATTTTCAGACCTAACCAAAATATAATGACTTAATTTTATTATTCTTCAGGCTTAGGTTTTAGTTGGCCTTAAAAAATACTTGATATCACTAGAGATATCATTCATTCATGCCTGGTATGGTGATGCACACCTGTAATGCCAGCAACTTTGGAGGCTGAGGCAGGAGGATCACAGTTTAAGGTCAGCCTGAGTAACTTAGAGAAAAAAAGATCAAATACCATGCTTACTTCTTGCCTTTATGTCCAGAGTTTTGAAACTAGGACACACTCTCCAAAGTTTCTTCTGCTCTCAGCGCATTCACTAAGAGTTTCCACATTGACCCCATATTTGACCAATAGATTATCAGATTAAACACCTTTCTATTTACCCTGGGATTCTGTTTCTATTTAGAACCATCACCTAAACTTAGTTAATCTCTTCACAGTAATATAAGGTGTTCATTCTGTTCAGAAAACTTTTCATATACAAATGTATTCAATCCTCATAACAACAAGAGGAGGTAAGTATCCCCATTTACAGATGAAGAGTTGCAAAGAGTGAGTAACTTGCCCAGTGTTACACAGCTAGTCAGTGATGGAGGAAGGATCTGATCTTAGGTAGTCTTGATTCCAGAGCCCATACTTTTTTTTTTTTTTTTTGATACTGGAGATTGAACTCAGGGGCACTCGACCACTGAGCCACATCACCAGCCCTATTTTGAGTTTTATGTAGAGACAGAGTCTCACTGAGTTGCTTAGCACCTCGCCATTGCTGAGGCTGGCTTTGAACTCACAATGCTCCTGTCTCAGCCTCCCAGAGTGCTGGGATTACAGACTTGCGCCACCGCGCCCAGCTCAGAGCCCATAGTTTAAACTTTCACTCTATACAGTTTGGATTTTTTGTGTGTTTGCTTCAAAAATAGTTTATCACAAACAAAGCTGTAAGGGATTTTTTTTTTTTATGGTCACTTCACAAGATTATAGTTTTCTATGTAGCTGTACAGATGATACAGATAGGAGATATTGTCTGAACTTGTTAGTAAGCTCTTGAGCAGGACTGCCTGGATTTGAATGCCAACTTCACCATTTACTAGCTGTTTACCATGATCAGGTCACTTAACCTCTCAGTGCTTCAATTATTATCCATAAAAGCATATGGAATAAGCATAGTACCCATGTCATGGGATGGTAGTGAACATTAAATTTATATATACATATATATATATAGTATTTGAACCTAAGTATTTCATAAGCACTCAGGAAGGTACAGCTGTCATCTTCATTGTTACTATTTTTATATATGGATACATTGGTTGTCATTTCACATTTCCATAGAATTTATTCTCTCTCTCCAGGACTTACGTTCAAAGACCTTGATTGTAATTATTCGTCAATCATATATCCATGGAATATTGCAGATAGTTTTGTTTTTGTATCTTAATGAAAACTAATCACCTTTAATAGGGAAAAATGTGTATTTTTATTAACATGGCTTTCCATAAGGTGATTTGTTAAAGTATTCATGTTTTATTTGTTCTCCCTTTTAAATTCTAGCAATGAAGAGTCATGTTCTATGTGTAGTGAATTAATACATTTAACAGTGGCATTGTTAATGTTAAGCAACTCCCTAACTCTTCCTCCGAATTACTGTACATTCAGATCACAAGGTTTACATCTGGCACAAACGTAGTGAACTGCCAATTGCGGAGCTGACAGGGCACACGCGTACAGTAAACTGTGTGAGCTGGAACCCACAGATTCCATCCATGATGGCCAGCGCCTCAGATGATGGCACTGTTAGAATATGGGGACCAGCACCTTTTATAGACCACCAGAATATTGAAGGTAATACCATTGTACAGTGTTCCTGTGTTTTCTCCAAATGAAACATTTGCCTGCTTACTGTGAAGATGCAGCACTTTGAAGCAAATAGTTTATTTAAAGTGTGGAATATGTTTTAATTTCTCTCTCCATGCACAAGACCCTAGGTTTATTTCCCAGTACCACAAAAAAATGAAAGGAAAGGAAAAAAACTAATTTTTCTCTTTTATTATATCCTATCTCACTCAATAAAAGTACTTTAAGAAATCTAAGATTCAGTGGTGTCTATTGTCTTAGAGGGGGGCACTGGGAAGAGAATAAGGTGGAATATGCGACCTCATATTCAGTTATCAGTATTGTTACTATAAAAATCTTATTGAAAATCTGGCTTTATTATGCTGCCTAAATGTAATATTGCAGGAAATATTTTATACACTTGAGAACTTGCCAGTATATGAAATTTGAAAAACTTCAGATGGTTTAATGATCTTTTTTTAAAATATATTTTTAGTTTTAGATGGACACAATACCTTTATTTTATTTATTTTTATGTGGTACTGAGGATAGAACCCAGTGCCTCACGCATGCTAGGCAAGCGCTCTACCACTGAGCCACAGCCCCAGCCCTGGTTTAAACGATCATTTTTTTTTTTAATATTTTTTTTAGTTGTAGATGGACACAATATCTTTCTTTCTTTCTTTATTTTTAAATATTTTTTTAGTTGTAGATGGACACAATGTCTTTATTTTATTGCTTTGTATGTGGTGCTGAGGATCGAACCCAGGGCCTCACGCATGCAAGGCAAGCGCTCTACCGCTGAGCTACAATCCCAGCCCCTATTTATTTATTTTTATGTGGTGCTGAGGATCGAACCCAGTGCCTCACACATGCAAGGCAAGCGCTCTACCATTGAGCTACAGTTCCACCCCTAAATGATCTTGATTGTAGATTTTACTAGTAAAAATAAATGTAGGTTAACACCACATAGCATAGGAAAACAGAAAGGAACTAAAATTCACCATACACCTGTGTACCAAATGGCATGCTAAGCCCTTTATTTTATACATTATTTTGCATAAAATCTTCATAATCCTATCAGAGAAGAATTTTTATCCTCATTTTTATAGGTAAGGAAACTGAAGCACAGCAGGCTAATTGACTTATTGAGTGCTTCCAGATCTTCAGATCTAGGTCTGAAAAGTTTTTACTCACCACTTGGAGACACTTGAAAATGAAGAAAGCCCACAGTATAAAGCAAACAGTTAAGGGCAAAAGCTTAATTGAACATAATATCAGTACTAGAGAAGAGAGGTAATGAGAAACTTTATGTAAATGACTTCTTTTTTTCCAAATGGAACAAGTGTTTACTGAGAAGTAATTTACCTAAAAACAGACAAACAGGGCTTTTTTGGTCAGTATGTTCAAATGTATATTAAAAAAAGATGACTGGCTGCTCTCAATTAAGTGATTCCTAGTGAGGAGGATTATCGAGGTAGCTCTTATGGTTTCAAAAAGTATAATCTCGCCGGGTGCGGTGGCTCAAGCCTGTAATCCCAGCACTTAGGGAGGCTGAGACAGGAGAATCGCGAGTTCAAAGCCAACCTCGGCAACGGTGAGGTGCTAAGCAACTCAGTGAGACCCTGTGTCTACATAAAAAAAAACACAAAATAGGGCTGGGGATGTGGCTCAGTGGTTGAGTGCCCCTGGGTTCAATCCCTAGTACCAAAAACAAAAAAAAAGTATAATCTCTTCTTTTGATCTTGTGGTACAAACTGCAGAAGGCTTGACCACATTTACTGGCAGATGAGGGTATGAGGATGTGCAGTTGGAATAAAAAAAGCATCAACAGTACTTGGATCATAAAGTTTGAGAGATGGATGCAGTGGCACACACCTGAAATCTCAGTGACTCAGGAAGTGAGGCAGTAAGATCACAAGTTCAAGGCCAACCTAGACACTTAGTGAGACCTTGTCTCAAAATAAAAAAGGGCCGGGCGTGGTGGTGCACACCTGTAATCCCAGCACATTGGGAGGCTGAGACAGGAGAATTGCGAGTTCAAAGCCAGCTTCAGCAACGGCAGGGTGCTAAGCAACTCATTGAGACCCTATCTCTACATAAAACACAAAGTAGGGCTGGGGATATGGCTTAGTGGTTGAGTACCTCAGAGTTCAATCCCCAGTACCAAAAAAAATTTTTTAAATAAAAAGGGGTTGAGGATATAGCTCATTGGTAAAGTGCACTGGATTCAATCTACAATACTACCAAAATGGGGTTGGGGGGATGGAAAACTGCTATTGAGTTGCTCAGAACCTTGAAGGGCCTTTTTATATTTGTGGGTCACTATGTAACAGAGTAACGATCCTCTGGAAAAATAAGACCAGAAATCCTTATCTTTTGTTGTCCCATTTAGATTTCAAGGCCTGCTTTCTAAGATACAGTGTTTATAGATTTACAACTGTGATTATCTGGCTTTTCTAATTTTATTAGTCATTCAGAAGGTATTTCTTCAAATAAGCAGATTTGATTTGAAGAAGTAGGAAAATATTTATGTAGTAGTAGCACATTTACCCCATATAGGATATGTATGCCTTCACTCCAGTAGAATAATAATTGCATTTCTGTTTGGTAAATCTGATTAATGTGGATACTCACTCTGGTGGGTGAGCCAAATTTTGCCTTAGTTGTAAGATCTGAGCCCAATTCATTTTCCAGCGTGGCTCTGAAAAAGATTTTTGTTGTCACCTGAAGTGAAAAAACAATTTCAATATAACCAGATATTTGGGGATTTGTTTTTTTAATTGTGTTGGGGTTGAACCTAGGTCCTTGAGTATGTGAGGCAAATGCTCTTCCATTGAGCTACTCCCCCAGCTCTATAACCAGATATTTGGTTATATGTCCTTTTTGCTGATGTCCTGGGGTCTTTTCCTCCCACCTTGAAAACATTTTTTTCCTTATTAAAGTAATACTTTTTTGGAATAGAAATATTGAAAAAATATATGAGGCTAAAAAAGATGATGCTCAGAAAACAGAATAAGGTATTATAAGTATTTAAATATGTCACTTGACAACTCTTTGAAAAAATAATTTGTTGATCTTTTATAAGAGTTACAAGATCCTGATTTGTGTTATTTTGGTTTCGTTCTGTGTTTTGAGGAATATTTAAATGAAATAGAATATAAAGTACTCAAACATGCTGTCCAACATGAACAAACCTTGAAAACAAAATGAAAGATGCCAGACACAAAAGACCACATATCATGATTCTGTTTATATGACATGATCTAAAATAGGCATATCCATAAGACAAAGATTTGTTTCTTAGGGATAAAACTGGAGATGTGTGTGTGGTTGCTGATGGTTGATGAAAATATTCTAAACTTGATTGTTGATGGTTATACAATCCTATGAATATACTAAAAATTATTGAATTATACACTTTGAATGGGTGCATTGTACCGTGTGTGAGTTAAATATTAATAAAGCTAGTGTATGCACACAGCCCAAAAAATGGAGTAGGGTGATAACTATAAAAATTTCAAAATGAGCAACCAAAAGGAGAACTAGGTACATAGTCATAATGCACATTCCTGCCTTGGGCCACTAGATTTTACTTTTCTATTATAAACTCTCATAAAGATTTTCTTATTCTATATAAATACTTGAAGGTAAATTTTTTTAAGTATGTAATTTTAACTGAATTATTCACTTGAGTTTCCAGTATTCAAAATAATTATGAGTTTACACTATAAATATATAGCCTAAGTAATGAGTTAGACATGTTGTTTTAATAATCATGGTAATTAAAATATCAAGAATTGTATATTATTACTGTATTATGTATTCTCGTGATGCTAATTTTGAAACTTTCTAACCAATAATTTTTTTCTCTCCCTCCTTCCTCTTTCCTCCTTGTACATTTCATCTTCTCTTCATTCAGAGGAATGCAGTAGCATGGATAGTTGATGGCGAATATGGAGCAGACGACTTCTGTTTAACTTAAAATTAGTCGTATTTTAATGGCTTGGGATTTGGTGCAAACAAACATGATTGATAGCTGGACAGACATGCTCGTCATGAAAAAAAGAACCATTTCTGAAGCCCGATTGGGGCCAAACATTTACACCTTGCTTCATAGTAACCAGTTGAGATGAAGCACGTCGTTAGAACGTTGTTGGACACCATGTTGAATTATCCCCCCATCGGTTGTGAAGAACTGTGCTACATTCAGGCTTACCCATTGAACTCAGTATATATATTTTTTTCCCTCTTGCCTTTTGTTTGGCAGGATACCATTCTTGTTGCTCTTCTGTGTAATGAAGTTTAAATGCTTGTTTGGAAAACTTTATTTAACAGTTTAGAAGGCTTGATAGAAAGAGTGCATTAGTCTGAAGAGTATACATTGGATAGGAAAGAATTTCCTTCTTTTGTTTCTCCAAATCTTTCCGCCTTATTTAGCTTGAGATCTTTGCAGCTTGGTTCATGGATTCTAGCCTTGCCCGTTGCGCAGTATATACTGATCCAGATGATAAACCAGTGAACTATGTCAAAAGCACTCTCAATATTACATTTGACAAAAAGTTTTGTACTTTTCACATAGCTTGTTGCCCCGTAAAAGGGTTAACAGCACAATTTTTTAAAAATAAATTAAGAAGTATTTATAGGATTAAAGTGACTTCATTTGTATACATTTGGAATCTAAACCAGCTTAAAAAACAGTTTCCTCTATGACTTAGATACGCAGTATAACTGATGCTTTTCTGGAATACCACATGAGACATGGTCAGAAACAGTGCTTGGAAGGACATTGCACAGGAAATTCAGAATATTACTTTGAAGTGTTACACACACACACATACACTTTTGCTTTATTCCTGAAGGAACATCAGTACCTGATGTTGAAGAAATTCAAGATTCAAAAAGAACTTAAATATACCAACATGAGAAATCAGTCAGTCTAGGTTTTCAACAAAGCTTGTTCCAAGTTGTTTGCAACTTCAGAAGTCACTTTGGTGTGATGTAGCAAAAGAGTAAAAATTGACAGATACAACCACTTTGAAAGTTGATAGTGTAATTGAGACCATTAGAAGAATTCAGCAGATTACAAACATAAACTGGGATTAAAACCTCATAATCGTATCTCTTAATTGCCCTTGATATTTTGACATATAGGGAGACATAAAAGAATATTCCTTAACAGTTTTTCAGATATTGCCATACTGAACCTCATTCTAAACTGGTGCTGTGGATAGTCTTTCCCTCTTCCCTCCCATTTTAGTTTAAGGAAAGGTTTCCTTCATGGAAAAGGACTTAATTTCTTGAGACTTTCACACTTAAAATAAGCCAAAAGCCTGATGTTCACCTTGTGTTTTTACATCTCAATAACAGCTAAATACAACATGCTTAGTATTGCTTAAAATTCCATTTTTCATTAGAGGATAAATAGGGTGACCACAGCTGTTATGTTGGGAATAGTGGGGATACCCCCCAAAGTCAGATTCTGGTAAAGAAAAAAGTCTTGCGCTCAATTTCCCCTATAAGGCCTAGCCAAGTCTATGATATATTATTACCATGACTATATTCCTTCAGGACCCACAAAGAAGAGAAAGGCTTGGATTCAGAAATCCTTTCATTGTGGGGTGGCAGGGAGGGGATGGCATCAGGGAGAGAGGAAAGTCAGGGAAGGGGAGAAGAAAGAAACGTTTGGCCTTAAAAATAGCATGCATTCTCCCAAAAGCCCATAGTAAGAAAATGACAGATTGTGGTCAGCAGATTATTTTATCAAATTGGTATGTAAAAGATTTCTTTAAGCTCCATTTTGCAGAGACCACTACTTAGAAAATCAAAAAATTCCTGTTTTGATACTTCTAAGTTAAAATATATGTTACAGTTTATCTGGTACTTCATTTTTCTTGACTAAAATTAATTTTTACTTTAAGCTTGAATAAAAATCTTCATTGGTAACTGTATATAATTAAGTGGCAACTTCTCTTTACCTCAGTACAGTTAAAGTCATTTTAAGTGATTCATGTATACCCTGAAGCCGTTAATACACCCCAGTCTCTAACATTACTAACAAAATGTGGGCATAGAAACTCCACAGCTGTTTACAGATTTGGTTACAATGTGCTATGGTACATCTGTAACATTTGCTGAGATTTGTCCCCATTCAGGGGCAATTTAACACTCAGATTCGAATACTGCACCCAGCCACCCCAGATCTGAGTTTTCAGAGTGCTTCGGAAGTGCAGTTCAAAACACTTTAACAAAGTGGAGTAAAGTGAGGCACATTTTATAAGAACATAACTCCTATTAAAATGGAGTAACAACTATGCAAAGGTTTCTACAGCAGCTAGGTGAGCTTGTTTTCCAGGTCTGTCATAACTGGCAGCTTCCCATACATACTGGTACTTTACTGTGCCAATTTGCTGTAAACATCTGTTTCATACGTTTGCCATGCAGTGACTGCTAGGAAGGTGAGAAAAATGATGAAGAAATCTAGGATTTTATGGTTTAAGAACCTGATGACAGGATTTTCTGATCTCTAGCTGTTAACTGAAAACTGATGATACTAGAGACTCTATAGCAGACTTGAGAATGAGAATACTATCAAGCCAGCCAAAAGATAAAAACAACTGAAAAGTACCAATACTTTTTGCACATAGATCAAAATAGAGTGGAGAATTTTGACTCCTAAAATCAGGTTAGTAGGCTCATTTCCATGTGCTTAAAAATGTTGTTATACATTAAGGGCTAGAGCAAGAATGAAATGAAATGTCTTTTTCCTCCAACTAAATGGTTATTAATGGTAAAAAGTTGGATTTGGGAGTTACCGAGATTGGTGTGGGTGGTGATAAAGAATGGGAGTTAGTTGGGAGGGATGACAGTTTCAATTTTGGTTTATGTATTAGTATTCATGCCAGCTACATTTCTGTTGCTCTTTTTGACCAGATAAGTGTGTTATATTAATCCAGGTAAGTAGTTGAAACAGAGGAAATTTTATTTGCAAATGTCCTTACAGATTGGCCCATTTTATTGGGTGGGAGAACAAAAAGGGATTCCCTACCTTTAAGTAATTAAAATAACCTGCTAGTTGAGAGGGAAAAAAGAAACGAATTTTGTCAATATTTTCTTAATCTGAAAAAACAAGTAGTAATATGGTGACTTTTATTACTAGGAGTGTTCTGCCTCTAGAGTGGCATTCCAAGACATTAATAGAAAATCCTTCTTTCCCGCCCTTCCCCATCTTGAAATTTTCTTTTTTAGGATGTTGGTTCCTGCAAACAAGAACTGACCCTATCACCTCTGCCTCACAGTGGGTAACTATATCGTACATCTCTTGAAAGGGAAAATATCCGTGTCAGTTTCTTTCATAGCAGAAGAATGGCTGCTTTTGAATGGGGAGGAAAGAAGACATTTGTCTTAATATCCTTTTGTCCCATCACTAAAATGTATAAAGATTTTGATTTAGTTTTAATTTCTCATTTAGACTTTAGCAACTCTCCTTTTGAGTTGCTGCCCAAAACATTACTTCCATTTCAGAAACCATATCTAATTTAATACAAACTGCTAATTTTAAAAGAAGAGGTAAATTTGCATTTACACTTAGACACTTTCTAAAAACAGGGTGAACTTAATTGAAATTTTTTAGTGTTGTTAAGCTATTGTTATCGTAGCTGCCCTATAGTTACAAAAGCAGAAACTATAAAAACCCATCCCCCTAGCTACTTAATCCATATAACCTGGATTTAATAAAGCTAATAGTATAAAAACGTGTGTGTATGTGTGCGTGTGGTATGTATGTGTGGGAAAGAGAGTACTTAATTCATAAAAAGTCCTGGAAACAGCCATTCTAGGTTCTTGTCAATTTTACTAAAAGTCTCGTGCACATGTGAAGTGCCCTCTCAATGAGTTTAAGGTTTGGTTAATACTGGTATATTTTTATAAGATTGAAATTGTGTCCCCACCTTTAACTTAAACAGTTTCATTATCAGGGTCAATGTGATAGAATTGAATCATAACATTTTTAGGCACAGATGGAAAGAAATGTTTTTGGCTCATTGAAAATGTGTGTGTGTGGCGAGGGGAATAGATCCACAAAAGCATGTGTGTGTACTTATAAACCAAGCTGTAGAGATCAAGAGAAGAACATAAGTGTTGATCTCAAGATTTCTAAATTGTCAAGATTTACATGGCATTGTGGTGGAACTAGTTAACACTTAGAGCTCTTGGTATGTAATAACTATTTGCTATGGACTGATTAAATGTTTCAAAGGATTGTGTTCTTAAAATTGGGGGGTTTTTTGTTTTTTTTAACTGCCTCAGATTATATTTAGTAGTTTCAATTTCTTTGCTTTATTATTTCATTAAAGTATAAAAACTTCAGGTCTCTGATATTTATTTTCACTTGTTCTACTAATTATTTACAAAACACCCTTTTGTTGACTTTTATTTTATGAATGTGTGGTATAAAACGTCTTCAAAATTTTTGTTCCATTAAAACTACATTAACTTTGATTTGCCTTACTGGGACTTTTTTTTTTTTTATACACTTTTTTCATGTCAGTGCACAGCACTTAACCAGTCATTTGTATTCTTTTCTTTCAATCTAATAAACAGAATGAGTAACTAATTCTTGGTGTATTACATCTCCTAATATCCATTAATCTGAAAGTTTAAATAGTATTATGTTTACCTGAAATAACTGGTTTGCAGAACTTAATGTCCATATATTTACCTAAGGTTTATGAATGAATTCCAAGAAGCAGTGCTCAGCATGCGGGGATGTTTTTGTGGTAGTGGTGATGGTGGTGGTGGTGGTGGTTGGGATTAGGGATTGAATCCAAGGGTACTTTGCTACTGAGCCACATCTCCATCTCTATTTTTTGAGACAAGGTGTTGCTAAGTTGCTGAGGCTGGCCTCAAACTTCCCTTCATCTTCCTGAGTCACTGGGATTATAAGTGTCCACCACATGCACAGCTGTACTAGGATATCTTTTTAAGGGCCATTGTGCAATTATGGATAAATGTAGAAGAATTTTAGAAGCATTGCATCTTAAAGGAATTATATGCCTTATTTTGTAAAAGAAGAAAAAACTGCCTCTTTGAAATGAAAACCCATTTCATAATTCATAGAATTATATGGTTTTCTAAAGATTTCCTTGGAAGTGTTCTCCTAAAGACTTCCTTGGAGAAAGCATTCAATGTGTACAGACATGGTAGATTTGTATTTATGAAAAAAGAAAAAAAAACGATTCCCCCATCAGGGTGAATTATTACAGAAGAGAGATTTCAGGTTTTTATAGCTAAGGGCAGAGAGTTCTGTATAATAAAAGGAAGTTCAAATGTAAAGCCAGGTGAAGTGGTGCACGCTTGGAAGCTGAAATAGGAGAAACATAGGTTCAAAGCCAGCCTCAGCAACGGTGAGGCACTAAGCAACTCGGTGAGACCCTATCTCTACATAAAACACAAAATAGGGCTGGGGATGTGGGTCAATGGTCAAGTACCCCTGAGTTCAATCCTTTGTACCAAAACAAAAAAAAAAAAGTAAAAATTAGTACTTGGACTATTAAAATCCCAATAACATTCTTCACGGAAGTAGAAAAAGCAATCATGAAAGTCATTTGGAAAAATGAGACCCAGAATAGCCAAAGCAATCCTTAGCAAGAGTGAAGCAGGCGGCATCACAATACCAGACCTTAAACTATACTACAGAGCAGTAGTAACAAAAACAGCATTATATTGGCACCAAAATAGAAATGTAGAACAATGGTACAAAATAGAAGACGAAAAAATCCACATAAATAAGGTTATCACATACTAGACAAAGGTGCTAAAAACATTGGAAAACTGATAGACTATTCAACAAATGGTGCTGGGAAAACTGGAAATCCTTACATAGCAAAATGAAATTAAATCCCTCTCTCTTACCCTGCACAAAACTCAAAGTGGATCAAGGACCTAGGAATTAGACCAGAAACCCTGTGCCTAATAGAAGAAAAAGTAGGCCCAAATATTCATCATGTCAGGTCAGGCCCCGACTTCCTTAACAAGTCTTCTAAAGTGCAAGAAATAAAATCAAGAATCAATAAATGGGATGGATTCGAACTAAAAAGTTGCTTCTCAGCAAAGGAAACAATAACATGAATAGAGAGCCTACAGAATGGTAAAAAAGTCTTTACCACAACACACCTCAGAGCACTAATCTCCAGGATATATAAAGAGTTCAAAAAACAATAATGGGCTAAGGAACTCAAGAGACTTCACAAAAGAAATACAATCGATCAAACATGAAAAAATGTTCATCTCTAGCAACTAGAGAACTGCAAATCAAAACTTAAGATTTCACCTCACTCCAGTCAGAATGGCAATTATCAAGAATACAAGCAACAATAAGTGTTCTACAAGGATGTGTGGAAAAGGTACACTCATACATTGCTAGTGGGTCTGCAAATTGTTGCAACCACTGTGGAAAGCAGTATGGAGATCCCTCAGAAAACTTGGAATGGAACCACCATTTGACCCAGTTATCGTATCTCACTCTTCCGTTTATAACCAAAGGACTTAAAATCAGCATACTACAGTAATGCAGCCACATCAATGTTTATAGTAGTTCAATTCACAATAGCCAAACTCTGGAATCAACCCAGATGCCCTTCAACAGATGAATGGATTTTTTAAAATGCAGTATATATATATACAATGGAATATTACTCAGCCTTAAAGAATGAAATGGATGGAGTAAATGGATGGAGTTGGAGGATTTCATGCTAAGTGAAATAGACGAATCCCCAAAAACAAAAGGCCGAATGTTTTCTGTGATAAGCGGATGCTTATCCATAGTGGGGGAGGGGAGCGCGTGAAGGAACTTTGGATTGTGCAGAGGGGAATGAGAGGAGTGGGGCAGTGGAGATGGGAAGGACAGTAGAATGAGACAGACATTCCCCTATATACGTGTGTGTGATTACACTACTGGTGTGACTCAGCACCGCATACAGCCAGAGGAAAGAACTTATGCTCTATTTGTGTACAGTGTATCAAAATGCATTCTATAGTCATGTATAACTAATTAGAACAAATATTTAAAAATAGTACTTGGCAGTCAAGTGATGATGGCCATTCTGCTAAGGACAGCAGATCCACTGATGGAACAGTAAGCAGTGGTACCTTTGTAGTCCTGCTCGATGCTAGGAAAGTCATAGTTTGCAGCTTCCTCTGAATAAGCAATAGAAGGAAGTTTTCTGCTTATTTTCTTTAAACATATGTACTTCGATGACAGATTTAGCTAGTTTAGTCAGATTATTCGTCAACATTTAAAGTCAGATCCCAGCACCAGGTATAGAAATTGTCCCAGCCTTAACAAACGTGAGTACAGACTTGTACTAAAAACATAATCTAGCCAGGCACAGTGGCACACTGAGGCAGGAGGATTGCAAGTTCAAAGCCAGCCTCAGCAGTTTAGCAAGGCCCTAAACAACTTGGCGAGACCTGGTCTCAAAATAAAAAATATTAAGAAGGGCTGGGGATGTGACTCAGTGATTAAGCATTCCTGGGTTCAATTTTAGGTACAAAAAAAAATTTTTAAGTATGTAAATAAAAGAAAAATCTACAGTTATATCATGTAATGATTTCTACTTGAAGAATTTTTTTTCACCAGAAAAAAATGTTGAAGATTCAGTGAAACCAAATGATTCCATTATCTTACACTACTTCCAGTAGTTTTGTTTATTGGTTTTGTGGCAGTGAGCTCGTTTCCCTCAAACTTGAATTAACCTAAAGTGTACTTGCAATATGTAAAACAGTATTCTAATCCTGTAGTTTAAATTATTAAATCAGTATGTAATCAGAGCTTTACGTGAGAAGCAAAAAAGGACAAGTTTTAATTTCTCTTCCTATGCGAGGATTAGTGGCTTCTTTCATCACTCTATTAAAAGTTGATTCAGCCGGGCGCAGTGGCTCAAGCCTGTAATCCCAGCACTTAGGGAGGCTGAGACAGGAGAATCGTGAGTTCAAAGCCAGCCTCAGCAACGGCGAGGTGCTAAGCAACTCAGTGAGACCCTGTCTCTACATAAAACACAAAATAGGGCTGGGGATGTGGCTCAGTGGTCGAGTGCCCCTGAGTTCAATCTTCAGTACCAAAAAAAAAAAGTTAATTCAACTCTGTGCATGAGTTCCTCACATACAACATAAGACTTTAAATTCCATTGCCTCAGGAAAAAATCTTCCTTAAAACATAGTTGGCTATGGTGTGTGGTGATAGACCATATTTAGGATTCAAATTAACAAATAAACAAAATGTTCTTCATTTAAGTCCTTTCCTGCCTGTTTTGAATATAGTGAAGAAATGAATTGGGCAGGTATGTGACTCAATAGTAGAACACTTACCTAGTATGTGCAAGAAGGCCTTGGGTTTGATCCCTGGCACCATGGGATTTAAAAAAAAAAAAAAAAAAAAATGGAGCCGGATGCGTTGGCTCAAGCCTGCAATCCCAGCACTTAGGGAGGCTGAGACAGGAGAATTGCCAGTTCAAAGCTGGCCTCAGCAACTCAGGCGCTGAGCAACTCAGTGGGACCCTGTCTCTACATAAAACACAAAATAGGGCTGGGGATGTGGCTCAGTGGTCGAGTACCCCTGAGTTCAATCCCTAGTACCAAAAAAAAAAAAAAAAAAAAAGGAACTATACGTTGAATTGGAAGTTGTGTTCTACATTATTTCCAAATATTAATTTCCTCTTGTAGCTGAAAAATACCAGTGATCCTTGATTTTATTATCAACAACTTTTAAAATTTTGAGAGCCCTTTTACAAGAACAGATGCACATCGTTTTAAATTTTTTTATTTGTTTTAATTATACATTACAGTAGGCTGCATTTTTGCACTTTGAGATGTCATACATAGATACGGTATAATTTCTCATTTTTCTGATTGTACACGTACAATCACATTGATCATGCAGTCATGTATGTACATAAGGTAATAATGTCTGTTTCATTCTACTGTCCTTCCTGTCACCATATCCTCTCCCCTGCCTTCCCTTCACTCCCCTCTACCTAATCTGAGGTAACTCTATTCTTCCCTAGTGCCCCCCCACTTTATTGTGAATTAGCATCTGCATATCAGAGACAGAAGCACTTCTAATAGAAAACAAGATATATTGGTTCTTAATACTATGGCTTGAAAGGGAGTGGGGCTTTTTAACATGCCTGAAACGTTCCCTGGTAAGTATGTTTAATTGGACTCTTGCCCCAGTAATGGGTTTACATAAAAAGACCTTTCAAAAGTGCCTGTTACCTTGTCCACAAAGAAGATAGAGAGCAACTAGTTTGGTTTTAATTTGTTTTTGCAGTGCTGGGCTGGGGATCAAACCCAGGGTCTCATACATGCTAGGCAAGTTCTCTACTCCTGAGCTGCATGCCCTGCCCTCTTCCTTAGTATACTTACTGTATATCTTAGTAAAATTATTCAGTTAGGGGACTTATTAGTGCCAGGCACAGTGCCAAACATTTTATATACAGTATTTAATGTAAACTGCTACCTTAAACTGCCAGGCACTGTGATACACACCAGTAATCCCAGCTACTCAGAAGGCTGAGGCAGGAGGTTCCCAGGCTGGGCAACATAGCCAGATCCTGACTCAAAAAGGGTTGGGGATGTAGCTCAGTAGTAGAGTGGTAGAATGCCTCTGTAAGCTTAACAATTATTGATCACTTTTTTTCAAGTGATAAATTCAAACTTAAAAAAATAACCCATTTGATGCCAAAGCTTGTGCTTTTAACCTCTAAATCCAAGTACATCTGACTCAACTAGGGGCTTTTAAATTTCAGATTTCTAAGCCACATTTCAGATTTGGGTCGGGGGGTGCTGGGGAATGAACCCGGGGCATTTAACTACTGAACCACATCCACAGCCTTTTAAAAAAATTTTGGACAGGGTCTTGCTAAATTCCTGAGGCTGGCCTTCAACCTGCAATCATCCTGCCTCAGCCTCCCAAGGCACTGAGACTACAAGTATGTGCCACTACACCTGGCCACCTTTCAGATCTTCAGTCAAAGGAGAGATAAGGAATTTTTTTAATACCCCAGGTAATTTTATGGTGTCAGCCTGGCACCAGTCCCCTTATTGTTTTTTGAACACCCTAACACTATGCTATATTACTTTAGTGATAAGGTCACAAATTAATAGCAGTAGCAAGAAAGGTATTGAAAGAGACTTACCACATAAATATCACACACACATATCGTACAATGTGAATAAGTGACAGCAATTCATTTGCGTTAATATGCTGGGTACTTAACTGTAGTTCTCACTATGAATGAGCCACTTTATATGTGTATCAGGGAAGATTTTGGGGCAGATACTCTCCCATTTTAACAAATGAGAGAAATTGGATTAAAGAAAGCTAACTGGTATGAAGAAACTGGAGTTCAAAATGAAGTGTCTCTGAGCTCATGTCTTTAATACCACACCATACATTGTTCCCTTGGTCTAGAGATGGCCACTTGGGATATTTTTTTTAACTAATAAAAAAAAATTGTATTAGCTGGGCACGGTGGTGCACGCCTATAATCCCAGCACTTTGGGAGGCTGAGACAGGAGAATCACAAGTTCAAAACCAGCCTTAGGGCTGGGATTGTAGCTCAGTGATAGAGCGCTTGCCTCACATGCTTGAGGTACTGGGTTCGATCCTCAGCACCACATAAAAATAAATAAAGATATTGTGTTTATCTACAACTAAAACAAAATGTTAAAAAAAAAAACAGCCTTAGCAATGGCAAGGCGCTAAGCAACTCAGTGAGACCCTGTTTCTACATAAAACACAAAATAGGGCTGAGGATGGATGTGGCTCAGTGGTCGAGTACCCCTGAGTTCAGTCCCTGGCACCAAAAAGCAAAAATTGTATTTACTTAGAAGCATTCAGAATGTCAATGAAACAGCTGCAACTTTTTTTTTCAATTACAGAGTGGTATTCAGTTAACAAAACAATTATTTTGTATAACCTGCATCAGAAGCAACTGAAGATGAAAAACTATCATCCCCATGTATAACTAATTTGTGCTGTGCACCAAGAACCTGATTTAAATTTCCATGCCAATTCACAACCCCCATACTGTACCAGGCAAGGTTAGTGGCTACTAAAAATACCACCAGGAGAGGGCTCTCTAAAGACATTTGGTAGTATGTTAACTATACAAAAAAAGACACTGTACAGTTTAAAAACGAATCTTACACAGCCTTACATTTCAATTTTTTCTTTAAAAGGAGCGAATGCTGTACTGGGGTGCTTAAATGCTTTATAGACAAGAAAAATAAACTTCACTAGAACCAACTTATTCATCATCTTATCTCTTCACCTTCCTCCTCTTCCTCCTTTTTCTTGCTTTTTTCAGCCTTGACAGCTCCTTTTTAGCTACATCAGGTTTTCCTTTGCTTGGAAGGCAGCAATATCCTTTTCGTAGTTTTCCTTCAGCTTAGCAGTTTTCTTTTCATAAGGCTTGTCATCATCTGCAGCAGTGTTTTTCCACATCTCTCCCAGTTTCTTTGCCATATCATCAATGGTTAGACCAGGATATTATTTGGGGGCAATACATGGCACAGAACAAGGTGGCCAGTGGAAGCCTCTTGGGTACATTGGGATCCTTGAATTTCTTTCTGTTTCCTATTTAGGCGGGATATAGATTTTCATTTCTCCTTCATTATGGGCCTTGTCCTCCATTGCCATGTCTTCAAATTTTTCTTTCTTTCTTTTTTTTTTTTTTTTTTTTTTTGGCACTAGGGATTGAACTCAGGGGTGCTCGACCACTGAGCCACATCCCCAGCCCTATTTTGTGTTTTATGTAGAGACAGGGTCTCACTGAGTTGCTTAGCGCCTCGCCATTGCTGAGGCTGGCTTTGAACTCGCGATTCTCCTGTCTCAGCCTCCCTAAGTGCTGGGATTACAGGCTTGAGCCACCGTGCCCGGCTAAATTTTTCTTTCTCTTTAGCAGATATGGTCTTTCACTTCTCTGAGCACTTTTTTTTTTTTTTTTTTTTTGGTACCAGGGATTGAACTCAGGGTACTCGACCACTGAGCCACATCCCAGCCCTTATTTTGTATTTTATTTAGAGACAGGGTCTCCCTAAATTGCTGAGCACCTCACTGTTGCTGAGGCTGGCTTTGAACTCATGATTCTCCTGTCTAAGCCTCCCAAAATGCTGGGATTACAGGCATATGCCACCACGCCTGGCTTATGTGTATTTTTTTGTTGCTCTTTTTAGTTATACTTGACATACATACTCCATGTGTAAATTCCATTTTTGTGATTATACATGATGTGGAGTTACATAGGAAAGTTTATGAACATAGGAAAGTTATGTCTGATTTATTCTACTGTCTTGATAATGTGTTTTAAGAACCCTTATCTGGGGCTGGGATTGTGGCTCAGTGGTAGAGTGCTTGCCTGGCATGCATGAGGCACTGGGTTCAATCCTCAGTACCACATAAAAATAAATAAATAAAATAAAGATATTGTGTCCATCTACAACTAAAAAAATATTTTAAAAAAAAAGAACACTTATCTTACAGATACATACCAAAACATTACAGGTATAATGTCTGGATTTTGCTTCAAAGCAGGATGGGGCAGGAAACGTAGTAGGTTATGAATAAAGAGTTGATTATTGCAGCTGGTAAATATAAAATTACCAATTAACATGGTTTAGACCTGTTACTCTCTTCCCAAAGTTAGTAAATTTGCTTAGAGCTACCATAGAGCCAAAGGACTAGCCCTGCCCAACTGGCCTCTTTGTTGGAGATAATAGTATAGCCAAATATGCAGCCTTCAGTTGAACATTAAATTCAGCTCCCACTCAGTAGGCATCTAGTCTCTGAAACAAGTTGCTGATCAAATCATGATGAGACGTTTGGCTCTAGAGAGACCTTGTCTTTGATCTAATTTAATTCCATGTTATAGCCTCTTCTCCCTCCAAGATTATCAATTTGAGTGAACTGAGCTGTGAGAATGGACCAAGGATTCAAGCTCCTGTTTTCATGCCAGCCTCTTGTCCCAAGAATACATAGTTCTTAAAATAATGGATGTTGATGAGATTGAATCCACTGAGTCAGCAAAACTGTGGGAATTCTGATCAAGCACAGGACCCTGAAACATGAACCTGGAAAAAGAGATAGCTGAAGAGTGATGGTTTACTAGTGTGTAACTCAGACTCTTACAGGGTTGGGAATACGGGTGGGGGTGGTGTAGCTCAATGGTGGAGCACATCTTACTATGTACTTTCTGTATCTGATACACAAGGTGCTCCATTAGAAAATAGGAATTCAACATTTGACTAGATTCTAATGTTTAATGGGAACTGATATATATGAAACAAAAATTGCTCCACAGCGGATGTAGCAAAGCAAATACATGCAGAGGAAGCCAGTCAAGCCTTGGAGATCTCAACTAGCTGATTCTGACCACTCACCCACGGACTTCCCCACCTATCCTCAAGAGGAAAGCAATTGCAAATAAAAGCCTTTACCAAAGAACTTTTTCTAAAGAGCACCTTGAGTGCAGTACCAAGTTAGCTTTGTGATTATTACTGTGATAGCTGCAGTTCAGAATGATAACCCTAAGGCTTTTTAAAACTTTTTTTAGTTGTTGATGGACCTTTATTTATATGTGGTGCTGAGAATCAAACCCAGTGCCTCACAGGTGCTAGGCAAGCGCTCCACCACTGAGCTACAACCCCAGCCCAACCATAAGGCTTTGATGACCCTCAGTCATTAGCAGAAAATTAGTTTCCGCCTTTCAAAATATTCATAGAAAGTGTGGCTTAAATCCAAGACTTCACTTACAAACCCTTAGAAAACCTGAATGGACATTCTTTGAATAGCCTTGTTAACTGAAGCTTCATCATACCAAAAATATTCCAATCTATTACACTGCATTAGCAAAATATTTGGTTTCAAGTACAAAAATTCAGATGGCAGAGATCTACATAAGTACAGAATTTAAAATTAATCTTCTCTATCTTGCTACTTATTTCTATACATTTGAACAAGTTAGTCTACATTTTGGGGGGACAACTAATCGCATCAAGTGCATGTATTTTTCATAGCCATTTCTGACAAAGTATTACTTGTGAGCAAAGCTGATTTCCACAGTATCAAGTGGACCATATACAGCAGTTTTCTTTCCTAGCCTAGCAGGTCTTAGAATTTTCTATTTTGTAAATGACTGCCTTGAAAACAAAGATGGCGGTGGAATTTGATTATGTTGTTCCATTGCTTCTTACTTTCCCTGACTTAAAGGACATCAGTTAGACTTATTGCTGAAAGAGCAATAGAACAACACAATCAGTTACTTGTTACTCAACGATCATTTATTGTTTCTGTGTTCAAGGCACTGTGTTAGGTGCCAGGAGAAAAAGGATGAAAATACAAATATGAGTAAGAGTGGACTCTGCCCTTCAGGAGCGTACAATCTAGTAGGAGAGATTAATTGCATGTGAATAACTAATACCAAATAGAAAGTACCACAGGAGATAAAGTACTGCAGGAAACTTCCTTAGCTCTCAACTTCAAAGTTAAAACCAGGTCACAGGAAGGTGATTTGGACTCTTAATTCCATTGTCATCTGTGTGGCAGGCATGAGAAGGCAGCTGAAACGACCTGCTAGGCTCTGATGAACTGAGCTGCATCTTGGATCTTGGTTCCCCAGTTCTCTCAGCTGAGGTTCCAGTGATTAGCAACAGTGTCTATCACTGAAAGAATGGAAGGAAAATGGGAAGGGAAAATGACAACACACAGATTAAAATATGCACAAGAGCTCCCCATGGTAGTCTGCACTGGCTGGGTCCTCAGTACTGCCTTTATAGAGGGATAGGGTAGAGAGGGTAAAGGAGAGCACTGGACTAAACAACAGGATTTCAGATGCTCATACTTAATGAGATATTGGGCAATCTCTAGGCCTCAAGTTTTAAGATGAAGTTAAATCAAATGATCTCCAAGGTTCTCTGCAACTCTCAAATCCAAAAATATAAAATCAACCTTTAGCATCTTAACCACAGCTATTTTAAAATCAGTGCTTTTGTCCCCTCCTTTTCATCTTTTGTAGAAAAGCCCCTGAAAAAATAAAAACTAGATTCCCCTCCACCTCTTTCCTAACTTTGATACAGACAATACAAGAAACGAAGTTTTTATTCTTTTAACTAGTAAATGCCTCAGAAATAAAGCACTCCTGGTTCTTTGTTATGAACAGGCACCCATTTGCTCAGCCCCAGCACCTTGTGCCTCACATGTAGAATTGCGGCCCAAAGGTTCTCAGCTATGTGAGTTTCAGTTTGGGTTATTGAGAATATTTGAATGAAAAGATGAAAGATTTTGGTCAAAAGTTCTCCACTCTTTTGAGCTACTTTAAGTAGACCATTTGTCTCTCAGTTTTCAGGATTTAAATTCTCCAACAGCTTCATTTCTTTAAAAGCCTGAGCAGAACATTGAGAGGCACTGACAGTTAGGGAGAGGGATTGTTTTTTAAACAAAAGGTGCCTCCAAGGGCAAAAGGTAAGAACAAGATGCAAGCAAAGTAACTTCAGAAATACAAGATTACCACAAAGAGAATTTCTGTGACCCTTCAGAGGCCAGTAGAAGCAACTTTACTTTGGTTTTCAGGATTTAAATTTCCCTCCATTTCCCTCTTCCTTTAATGTGCTGCCAGAGCACCACTTCTATCCCTGAAAGGTGGTCTGTTTGCACAGAGAAGTTAGCTTGGGCTAACTACCAAAGCTTGGGCTGAAAGTCCATGCAACATTAAATTTTGGGGGGACCACACATCTTGTTCAGCCACCCAATTCTGTCATGCCAGAATAATCCTTTTGAACTCTGCCATAGAACAGTCATGTTTTGCATAAATGCCAATGCTTAAGATAGCAACATTAAAGCATAAGCTAGGCCTGAATGACCCAGCAGGCTCATTTGACACCATGAGAACTGAGAGACAGCTGGGGGCGACTGCTCTCAACACAGCAGGGTTTACAAACAGCGCCAAGAAACTGAGTTCTGTTAGATATTGCTATGAGCACAAAATGGCTTGTATTGGTTCTCAGTTCACAAAGTGGTCAGTGCATAAGAACAGAAGAAATGCAGTTAATCCTGGCACTAAGCAGAGCACTAGTAGGCTCGATTTCACTGACAAAGAACAACCCTTCCCGCTTATAATCTGATGAGCATCTTCTATCAAATCACCTCTCCAAACCCATGAAATAAAAAGAGATCAAAAACAGTTGAATCAATTGCAATACAAAAATAAGATCCTGCAAGGACCAGGGGGGATTATATGAGTTTGGGAGTGATTATGGAGGCAGTAGCTTTTAAATGAAAGCTCCTGATAAAATCTTGGATTTTTATTTATTTTCCCTTTCTATAAGCACGAATTACTTTGTACCTGGGCAAATGGCTTATAAGGTTTCACAAATCGTGCAAAGAAATATAAATTTTTTGAAATGTAATTTTCTATTAATATTCTTGTAGAAAGACTTTTATCTGACAATCCTATAAATCTTTAAGACATACTAATATGAAGTTGCCACAATATAGGCGAAAACGGTGGGTAGCTTTTTATCTTTTTAATATTTTTTTTAGCTGTAGATGAACACAATATCTTTTATTTATTTTCATGTGGTGCTGAGGATCGAACCCAGTGCCTCAGGCATGCAAGGCAAGCGCTCTACCACTGAGTCACAATCCCAGCCCCAGCTTTTTTTCTTTAGTATAGATTAACAGTGTTGTTTTATACTTTTACTTTTCAGTAGACTTGAGGACAGTCTGGCTTATTTATCAAGTATTCCCTTTTAAGGTGTGTCCTTTATTTCTTTGGCATGCAAGGCTGACAGGGCAGTCCTACTTCTACATACAAATAACCTTCTTCAACACTCGGATGATTAAAAAACACCTTCATGTGTTAGGGTTCAGGCTAATGTTGAGAACCAGAAATCTACAAAAACTCAATTCATGTTTTTTAAATACTTTATATGGTAAAAATACAGCAAAAATAGTATCTGTTCAAAGACGAAAATATATACTGCTATGGTCACGGTTCTAAGGATGATGTAAGTAGTCTCTGGCTCCTCAACTGTGCACTGTACTGTAGGTTAACTCCAACCACAGCTTCTCCGGCTTCAGTCATTTATCAAAGCTAAAATCATACTGTGGAAAGAAGAAATTAATGTTACTAATGTTTCCTTAGAAATGTTCCTACAGTCTGGTCTGTCCAGACTTGCATCCCTGAGGCTCATCAAGGAACATTCATCTGAGTAGAAAACAATCATATTTTACCCAAAGGGAAGAATATTTGTAATAGGACCTCTTAATGTCCTAATTTTTCACTAAATAATAAGTAACTGGGGGTGAAGGTGGGGGTACAATCTAAAAACAATACGGGAGTATATGTTTTTTTAAAAAGGAGCTATATGTAAGGCAAGGAACAACCTTTAGTTATCTCACCATATTTTTGCACAAGCTGTCACTATGCCTGGAATCCCTCTCTCCCGCGCCCCAACACACACTTGGGCTCCCATGACTGGGCTTTGTGGAGGCCAGCCTCAGCCCAGAGCACTTGCATGGCTCCCTCCTCAGCTCATCATCTTGCATGCTTTGATCTATGAAGTCTTCCAAAATGAGAGCAAGATCCTAGCACCTGCTCTTCATGTCCTATGTGACACCCTAGGACTGCAACTGTGAAGCTCAGAGCACTCACTGCAGGGATTCTTCACTGCTCTGTCACTTGCAGTGCTTTACAGTGTCTGACACATAATCATCCAATAAATAATCTTACGAATCACTTCAGTTGAAGGATAAAAAACGATCCGTTCCTTCTATTTTTTATTTTCCTTTCCTTTTGTTCAGCTGAGATCAAATGACATACACAAAAATGCCCTTATATTACCAATGGTATAGATTATTAGTTCTCTAAATTTAACCATATGCACAATGCACAGCACAGATTAATAGCAGTAGCCGTTTTTTTTTTTGTTGTTTTTTGTTTTTTTGGAGAGGTACTGGGAATTGAACTCAGGGGCACTCAACCACTGAGGCACATCCCCAGCCCTATTTTGTGTTTTGTTTAGAGACAGGGTCTCACTGAGTTGCTTAGTGCCTCGCCATTGCTGAGGCTGGCTTTGAACTCGCGATTCTCCTGTCTCAGCCTCCCTAATTGCTGGGATTACAGGTTTGTGCCGCCGTGCTCAGCTGGCAAACACTTTAATACTGAGCTATATCCTAGTCCTAAACTTTTCTTTTTCTTTTTGGGCGGGAAGACCAGGGGTTGAACCCAGGGTACCCTCCCTGAGTCATACCCCAGTCCTTTTGATTTTTTATATTGACACAGGGTCTCACTAAGTTGCTGAGACTGGCCTCAAACTTTCAATCCTTCTGTCTCAACCTCCCATGTCACTGGGATTACAGGCATGTACTACAATGCCCAGCCCTAAACTCTAATTTTAATCTATTCTTTGCTAGTAGGTAGATTCAACACAGTAAAGGATATCCATAAGGCAGCTTTATCAGGCAGAAGCCAAGACGGCTATGACTTTAAACTATTTCAGATAAAACAGCATTATCTCCATATAATTTCTAGTTATCAGGAGTCTTGCAAGTGGTAGAAGCTTAGTTCAGTATAAATTTTTCCTAAATAGTACTTATGCTTATGCAAAAAATTAAAATTTAATAAGGCTTAGGGGTGTAGCTCAGTGGTAGAACACTTGCTTAACACACATGAGACCATGCATTCAAGGCCCAACACCACAAAAAAATAAAAATTTTTTAAAAAGGAGAAAAAGTAGGAATAATCTAATTAAAGATTTGATATAAAAGTTAAGCCTGATTTCTAACTTCCTATAGGCTTAATCAAATCATACAGGGGCATTTATTTTTAGCTCCCATTTGCTCTGTTCTATTAGTCTATGATAGATAAAGGAAAATGTGGTATCTTCATCTCTAAAACATAGAGATGTTTATGTTTATGTCTTTTTTTTTAATATTTTTTAGTTGTTGATGGACACAATGTCTTTATTTTATTGCTTTGTATGTGGTGCTGAGAATCGAACCCAAGGCCTCACGCATGCAAGGCAAGCGCTCTACTGCTGAGCTACAATCCCAGCCCTATGTTTATGTCTTAAAAAATATTTTTTAAGAAAATAAATTTAAGTTTTAAACAGGACCATAAGGCTTCCAGTGTGTGACAGTCAGTTCTTCATATTAATTCTTATTTCCATACGTTATAACTAGAAGACATACAATTTTATCAGAATACAGCATTTAGAATAAAGGAAAATCAGAATCATACCTAAATTCCTCACTGCCAAGAAAGATCAGCCCAATTTGATATAAGTTGTTGAGACCTGCTGCTGGTAGTGTAACTCCCCAAAGACCCATAAGAGGTATGGTCTCTGGGGGTACATATATTAATGCTTGTAATAGGTGAAACCTACTATAAGTAAAACCTCACAGCTAAACACTAGGGCAGGAAAAGAATAGCCGAGACAGTTTTAAGCATGTTGATAGCCTCAATGACTAAGGAATAACCACACAGTAACTCTACTATAGACTAAAAAGAATGTTGATTCAATACACACATAAAAGAATCTACAGAGCCACACACAAGAAATTCATATAAAACCCAAAAGTTCTAAAATGTCAATGCAAAATCCTATACTATAGTAATAATTCATCCATCAAAAGCAGACATAACATCTGAAAAGATGTCAAGAAAACTTTAAACTTACCTATAAAGATACATGAAAAAACAAAGCAAGTGGAAACCAAGCTTGATCATGGCTTCTTTCATGTGTGACTTCAGTTGCCCTCGATTGTGTATTTCTGTTGGATCAAACACTCCCATGTTGCCACTTGGTACCATAATGAACCTGATAAATAAAAGGATATACATACACATCAGAAAAAAAAAATCAGGGGCTGGGGTTATGGTGCAGTGGTAGCGTGCTCGCCTAGCACACGGGAGGCACTGGGTTCGATCCTCAGCACCACATAAAAATCATCGCAGCTTTTAATTCAAATCAAATATAGCCAGAGATGGGGTAATGGGCTACCACTTAGTTTTCCTTTGGAAATTATAATACTGTTAATTTTTTTTTTTTTTTTTGGTACTGGAGATTGAACTCAGGGGCACTCGACCACTGAGCTACATCCCCAGCCCTATTTTGTGTTTTATGTAGAGACAGGGTCTCACTGAGTTGCTTAGCGCCTCGCTGTTGCTGAGGCTGGCTTTGAACTCGCGATTCTCCTGTCTCAGCCTCCCTAAGCGCTGGGATTACAGGCTTGCGCCACTGCGCCCGGCTGAATATTGTTAATTTTTGGTGTAATTGTTTTATCCTCTGAAACAAATACAGTAACATTCTAAAGAGGGATGTTTTATGCACTAAGAACCTTTTATCCATCTCCTATAGAAAACTACCAAACCAGCCATCCCTATAGCTCTTTTCCAGTATACGCAGGTTAATGGAGACTTTAAAACCAAACCAATTTCATCAAGTTCTTAGAAACTTCTTTATAAGAATTGAGGAATTAAGAAAACTAGCCAGGCACGGTGGTGCACGCCTGTAATCCCAGTACTCTGGGAGGCTAAAGGCAGGAGAATCGTGAGTTCAAAGCCAGCCCCAGCAACAGCAAGGCACTAAGCAACTCAGTGAGACTCTGTCTCTAAATAAGACACAAAAAAAATAGGGCTGGGGATGTGACTCAGTGGTCAAGTACACCTGAGTTCAATCCTCAGTTCCAAAAAAAGTAAACTAGATTACTTTGTAAGTGCCTAGGTTTCAACATCCAGACTGTGCTGTTTGTATAACATACATGTTCTGACTCAGAATTGTTTATAATCTCTTCTGGTTCTCACATCCAAGCTTCTAGGATAATCTTGGTTTCCTCATTCTTGCCACAATGAGTTATCACCTCTGGAAATGCAAAGGCCCTCCTGAGCTCCACAAATCTTAAATTCTCTCCCAAATCCTAGTAGCATATCTATACCTGAATAGAAAGTATTTTCAGTAATACATCCAGTCTCAAAGATTCTTATTGTTCTCTAACTTCTAAGTTATCTAAGAAGAGTGTCATCATTTTTTTTTTTTGGTTGTTCTTAAAACCAAAAAACAAGCATTAATACAGTGACAATGGTATGGCCAATCAATTTTGGAATTGATTTAGCTGGGCGTGTTGGCACTATATGGAAGTCATACAGAGATTGAGAAACATTTCCCTATCTCAGGTTCTAGTTTCACTATCTTTTTAAGATCATTCCTGAAAATCTAACTAACTCCTTCTTCATCTCTACTATCTTCCACTATCATATTCTTCTTATCTTCCTCCAACACTTCCTTTGTTCTTTCCTATGTCATTTTTATTATAATTGTACTTTATATCATGCTTAAGAATTGGCCAATGAATGGTTTTATGTACCCCCTCAAAAAACTAGATACAAATAAAGTAAAACTTAAAAATACAGAGGCTGGCACAATAGACTATAATCTCAACCACTTGGTTGGGTAAAACAGGAGGATGGCAAGTTCAAAGCCAACCTCAGCTTAATGATACCCTAAGCAACTAAGCAAGACCCTGTCTCAAAATAAAAACTAAAAAAGACCAGGGATGTGGCTTAGTGGTAAAGCGCCCTGGGTTCAATCCCCAGGGCCAAATACACACACACACATACACACACACACATGCACAACAACCCACTAACATAAGAACAATAATTCTAGGCTTGTCCAGATTTTTCCACAATTATTCACAAGACAATATGCTTCACAAAAGTATAACTATAAAATTATATCCAATCACTATTTCCATTGGGCTATTTTTTAACAAACTTCCTAAATTTATTAAGTGAAAAAATTCTCATAAGTTACCTAATTTGCAGGTTTTTATGCAATTTTCTTTGGAATATTCCAAGTATAGTACACTTTAATTAAAAATTGTAACTATAAACAAAGAGAGCTTACATTTTTAGATTTTTGACCATTCTTAAAGAAAAATTATACTCAAAGCAATGAAAAAGCATTGCACAAGTCTTTAGACATTACAACTAAATCACATTACATGTAAATTTGTGCTTTAATCACAAGACTGAGACATACAATTGCCATTTGTCCAATATTCCAAAGTGAAATTCCAAAATTTATACTGATTTAATAAAGCATTTTCATGGAGAAAGGTTGTTTAGTTTTTTTAAAAACTGTTTAACTGCCCTGACACAAAACAGTAAACAAACTATACTCACCGATATATATTCCAAGTAGCAACAGGTAAGTTGAGAAGGAATATGAACCAGTGCAATGAAACAAGCATTAATACAGTGACAATGGTATGGCCAATCAATTCTGGAATAACCCACTGCAAGGGAAGAACATATTATACATCACGCCCACTGCTATGTCTTTTCTGACTATACATGTTATTTGAAACTAAACCAATGAATGTACAAAGAGAGTTTACAAGCTACCATTTCAAGATTATTTTTAGACTCAGATATCCCAGATTTGCATAGTGTTGACCCTATGCAAATACATCAGGGAGCAGCTTAAATATAAAGCACTTAAAATTTCAATTGTGTTTTATCCTAAGCAAAGGCTTAAAGTCAATCACTAAGCAGGTTTAAATGCTAACTAGAGAAAAAATAAGAGTATTATTTATTTTCTATTCCAATCTATGCTAAACCCTCTTACTCTACTTTGGGATGATTAAAATGAATATTCATGGTGCTTTCTAAGTCAGAATATCATCTTGAAACATTTTCCTATCTCCAGAATCCTTCAAAAGCTTACAATATCAGACCCTTACAGCAGTAGTTTTCAAACTCTGGATTTCTTTTTCTCTTCTTCCTTTCTTTCTTTCATTCATTCATTTATTTTTGTGGTACTGGGGATTCAACCTAGGGGCACTCTACCACTGAGCCACATCCCCAACCCTTTTTAATTTTTATTTTAAGACAGTGACTTGTTAAATTGCCCTGGCTGGACTCACACTTGCAATCTGCCTGCCTCAGCCTCCCAAGTCACTGGGATTATGTGCCCCTGCATCTCGTTTAAACTCTGGATTTCTTATGGTGGGCTGTACTCATCTTTGTTTTACACACAAACACTTACCTGAAACAAGATTTAGGCTAACCTTATTATCTTTGGTTTACTGACTTTTAACAAGTCCTCTGTTTTGTCTCTTCCCTCAAGGATATGTCTTGCACCTCACTTGTTCGAAGAATAAGAAAAGACCACGGGAGGCTCAGATCCCCCAGGCAGGAGCTTGGAAGATTCTTCTCTGGAGTAATTTAATTGATCAAGAAAAAAAACACCTTAGAGCAGCAGTGCATGCCTCTAATCCCAGTGATTCCGGAGGAGAAAGCAGGAAGATCAAATGTTTAAAGTCAGCCCCAGCAACTTAGTGAGACCTTGCCTCATAATAAAAAATAAAAAGGGCTGGGATGTACCTTAATGGTAAAGCACCCCTGGGTTCAATCCCCAATGCAAAAAAAAGGAGAGGATGATGGCATCAAAGAAAGAATACAAGAGAGGTTGGGAGTGTAACTCAGTAGTAGAACACAAGCTCAGCATACACAAAGCCCTGTGTTCAATACCCAGCATCAAACGAGAAAGAAATGACCACACACAAAAAAAATTCCCAGTTGAAAGAGTCCATCAAATGCCCAAAACTATGAAAAGGGACTAAACAAAGATACCCAAAGGCATACCACTGCAAACTTTGAAAACACTAAGGATAAAGATTTTAAAACTTCCATGGGGAGGATGAGAAGGGGGGAGATCACATATAAAGAATAAAAGGGCTGAGGATGCATTTCAGTGCCTACCATACATAAGCCCTAAGTTCAGTCCACAGCACCACAAAAAAAGGAACATATAAAGACAATAAGAAATCAAATGGTGTAATCCCAGCAGCTCAGAAGGCTAAGGCAGGAGGATAGCAAGATCAAAGCCAGCGTCAGCAATTTATCCAGGCCCCAAGCAACTTAGTGAGACACTGTCTCAAAATAAAACAAAAAGGGCTGGGGTGTGGCTCAGTGGTTAAGACCCTCTAGGATCAATCCTAGGTATAAAAAAAAAGAAAAAAAGGAAAAAAAAGAAAGAAAAAAATCAAATCACTTCAGATTTTCAGATTTCCCAATTTGAACAACACTAGAAGACCACCAGCAATGTCTTTAAAATTCTGAAATGAAAGTCTTCTCCAACCTAGAACGCTATACTCAAACTATTAAGGGTATGGGTAAGACATTTTCAAACATGGACATTTCAAAAATTTCTCATGTATTGTATGTTAAGAAGCTATTCCAGGGCCGGGGTTGTAGTCAGTGGTAGAGCACTTGCCTAGCTTGTGTGAGGCACTGGGTCTGATTCTCAGCACCACATAAAAATAAATAAAATAAAGTTCCATCAACAACTAGAAAAAAATTAAAAAATAAAAGAAGCTATTTTAGCAAAATGTGGTAGTGGGCCAAGAAAAAGGAATACAAAAGATACAAGAATATCAGGGAATGCAGAACAGGAGTCTCAGAATGAAACTGTGAAACACACCTAGAGAGCAACCAGTCCAGAGTACAGTAAGAATATGGAGGCGTTGCAGAGACATGGGAAAAAAACTCATAGGTTATTTTAATACATTTTACCATGTAGAAGATAGTACTGAAGGGCTTTGCAGATGTATCTGAAGACTCAGTAACAGGTGAATAGAAAATTAAAGAAAAGTAATTTTCCTGGAAAAATTACCCATAAAAAAAAAGAAAGAAAAATACTATCACTATCTATTGAGTTTCAGCAATAAAGAATATCTATATTTTTATAATATAATAGTACATGATGATGTAAACATTGAATATCAATTTAGTCCCAAAAAATAGAATAATAGGAAAATAGATGTTTAAGTAAAGGAGTACATAACAATGTTTGGAAACTCATAGTGAGATCTACTAATTTGTAAAATTAATACATGTTAATTTTAATTTTTCTGAGTTACATTTTTCCAAAAAAATATATAACTTTATTTTCCTCACGGGTCAGACAAACTAAACGTATACTGAAATGTGAAGACACATGAAAATTGTCTTTAGGTCAAGCCAAAAATACCTCTCAAGTATTATATTTGTATTTGAACTTTCATCCAGAAAGTTTTTGTCTGCTCATTTTGTAAAATCAATCAAGGACAACTGGTTTCCCTGTATCTAGATGAGTTCTGCAGTTCAGAGTATTAGTATCAATATAAAGTTGTGACTATACTAAAAGTAAAATGGCCTTAAAACCAATCTACTAATCAAATCACTTCTGTGCAAGCCACACAAGAAAGGTCTTCTTTCATCCAAAAAAGACAGACTGAGCATTATATCTATAAGTGGGAAGAAGAGGTTTGGATTCAGAAAACAAAAACGACTACCCTCATAATGAACCTCTGCCCAGTCTGAATAATGAGGCTGCTTACTGTAGATAGACAGGGAGACAAGGAATATGCAGAATAAAGAAGTGAAATTTCAAGTCAGATCTTCTAGCATAATTTCATGATCTGAATAAAATATTGCAAAACAGCAGTTTTACCAACAGTCTAATAAATATGTACTCCAAAATGAACTCTAAAAGCAACATGCATTCTAAAATAAAAAATACATGTTGATTATAATAATCTTTAATATGGAAAATGAAGCAATGACTTCAATGACAGAAGATGAGCAAAGAAATGTCTTACCTTGTTTAATTTCGAGCAACATGATCTGGCATTAATGTAATCACACTCTAAATCAGACAATGTAATTATCTGATGATCAAGATAAGGAATTATACTTTTTTATAAAAACTAAGCATTTAGGTTTCAGAAAGCAATCCCAGTTGCAAGGCAGAATTCAATATGACTTCAAAAAAATGTATTTTCTTAAAGTTTCCTCATTAGACAAATCAATTTTCTCATTTATGTTCATTTAACAAATTATTTTCACAAAATAATCCTTTTTATGCTCAAATCTAATTTGACCCATGCAAGAACATTTAGCCTGAATTCCCCAATTGTGGAATAATGGCTGTACGAAATGAAAAATAAGGCCAGGCACAGTGAGTGGCACATGCCTGTAATCCCAGCACTTTGGGAGGCTGAGGCAGGAAGATCGAGAGTTCAAAGCCAGCCTCAGCAACGGCGAGAAGCTAAGCAACTCAGTGAGACCCTGTCTCTACATGAAACACAAAATAGGACTGGGGATGTGGCTCAGTGGTTGAGTACCCCTGAGTTCAATCCCCAATACCAAAAAATATTTGAAAGTTAAAGATCTGGGGACTGGGCTGGGGATATAGCTCAGTTGGTAGAGTGCTTGCCTTGTGTGCACAAAGCCCTAGGTTCAATCCCCAGCCCTACAAAAAAAAAAAAACCTGGGGGCTGGGGCTGGGGTTATGGCTCAGTGGCAGAGCGCTTGCCTAGCATGTGTGAGGCATTGCCTTCGATTCTCAGCACTGCATGTAAATCAATAAATAAAATTAAAAAGGTCCATCAACAACTAAAAAAAAATTTTTTTTTTTAAAAACGTGGGGCCTGGGGCTGGGGTTATGGCGCAGTGGTAGCGTGCTCGCCTAGCACGCATGAGGCACTGGGTTCAATCCTCAGCACCACATTTAAAAATAAATAAATAAAATAAAGATATTAATTAAAAAAAAAAACAAAAAAAAAAAAACGTGGGGCCTGAGGATGTAACTCAGTGGTACAGCTGCACATAGCCCTGAGTTTGATTCTAAGCTTAAAAAAAAAAAGTTAAAAATATGAATTTCTACTAGTAGAAAAGTAGTGTTTATTTATGATATATCAATAAAACGTCTTTGAAGACTTAAAATGTAAATAAATAAAACAAGATACAAAATTATAAACACCCTATGGTCACATGTTGGCAATGATTATGTATCAAAAATTAGATTACAAGGCTGGGGTTGTAGCTCAGTAGTAGAGCACTTGCCTAACCTGTGAGGCACTGGGTTTGATCCTCTGCACCACATAAAAATGAATAAAATAAAGATATTGTGTCCATCTACAACTAAAAAAATTTTTGAAAAAAATTTTAAAGTATTATAAACAAAAAAATTTTGGATTACAGCCAGGAGCTGTGACCCACATTCATAATCTCTGTTACTCAGGAGGCTGAGGCAGGAGGCTGAGGCAGGAGGATCATAAATTCAAGGCTAGCTCTTAGCAATATAGCAAGACCCTGTCTCAAAATAAAAAATCAAAGGGATGTAGTTGAGTAGTAGAGTATTCCTGGGTTCAATCCCCAGTATAAGTATGGGAGGGGAGTGGGGGATAGATTACAAATGTTTTTTCCCTTAGTGCTTTTCTCTGTTTTCCAAACTCACTACAGTAAACCTATCTTATATTGGAATTAAGCAAACAAATAAATCTAAAAGCATTTAGTACAGCCAGGCACAGTGACGCACACCTGTAATCCCAGTGGCTCGGGAGGCTGAAGCAAGAGGATTGCAAGTTCAAAGCCAGCCTCAGCAATTTAGTGAGGGCCTAAGCAAATTAGCAAGACCTTATCTCAAAATAAAAAGTAAAAAGGAGAGCCAGCCTCAGCAACAGTGAGGCGCTAAGCAACTCAGGGAGACCTTGTCTCTACAAAAAACACAAAATAGGGCTGGGGATGTGGCTCAGTGGTCGAATGATCCTGAGTTCAATCTCCAATACCAAAAAAAAAAAAAAGTAAAAAGGGCTGGGGATGTGGCTCAGTCGTTAAATGCACCAGGTTCAATCCCCAGTACCAAAGATAAAATAAAATGTTCCACTCTTTCCTCTACTCAGTAGTTAGAGAAATGAAAAAGCATGGCAAACACTGAATATGAATGAAGGTAGGTGATAGGATCATGGGATATATTACATTTATTATTCTCTCTATATTGGTTTATGTTCGAAAATGTCCATTAAAACAAGTAATAAGAAATGTTTTCAGCCGGGCACGGTAGCTCAAGCCTGTAATCCCAGCACTTAGGGAGGCTGAGACAGGAGAATCCCAAGTTCAAAGCCAGCTTCAGCAATGGCGAGGTGCTAAGCAACTCAGTGAGACCCTGTCTCTACATAAAACTCAAAATAGGGCTGGGGATGTGGCTCAGTGGTCGAGTGCCCCTGAGTTCAATCCCTAGTACCAAAAAAATAAATAAATAAAAGAAATGTTTTCAATAAAACAGTAAACATCTCCACAACCCAACACTTTATCCATAAATTGCTCTTCCTCCAATGTTTTCTGTAGTGACAAAAACATCATCTGTCCAGGTTCAAAATGTAGAAAGCTATCTCTGACTTGTTTCATCTCATAAGCAGTCATTGCTGAATCCAAAGTATATTTCTTCCTAATACCACTCACATTATTCCCTTCTTTTACCTGCTCACAATTAGCATCACATTCAGATGAACCTATTCCCCCTTGGTTATCTTCCAGTCTTTCCTGTTTCTAATCCATTCTGCAGATAAATCCTCCTAATAAATCACTTTATTTGGAGTTTTCTGAATTAATTCATTAGAATGATAAAAATTGATGTTTTGAAGAATAAATACTAAACTGTTAATTATTATGCATTACCTCCTGTGCTTATCTTTTTTAACAGTGAGAACCCTTAATATTCACTCTATTAGCATTCTTCATGAATACGATATTTATTAACTATAGTCACTATATTGATTGAACAACAGCTCTCTTGAACCTATTCTTCCTATCTGAAATTTTGTATCCTTTGACCAAAAACACTTTTTCAAAACTTTTCAATGGTTCCCTAATGCCTGCAGAATAAAAATGTCCTCCAATGAAGTTTCGAGCCCTTCAAAAACTGATCAAGTCCTGTCTTTCCAGTATAGTCAAAACCAACATATGCTCCAGATAGTATCTTCATTAATCATCACCAAAAAATGCCATGAATATACCTAACTCTGCATCTTTATTCTTTTCAGGATCTGATTTTGAATATCCATCCTTTTCCCCTTTTGTTCACCATTTAAAATCCAAAATGTTGGGGCTGGGGTTATGGCGCAGTGGTAGCGTGCTCGCCTAGCACACATGAGGCACTGGGTTCGATCCTCAGCACCACATAAAATAAAATAAAGATATTCTGTCCACCTACAACTAAATAAATAAATAAATAAATATTTAAAAAAAAAATCCAAAATGTTCCCGTACTCTATGTGAAGTATACTGACATTTTTTGACTTCTATCTCTAATACTTAGCAACTATCCTAAAATACAGTAACATGCTGAATTTCATCAAAACATACCTTGAATGTACCTTAATGTCTAGCAACATCAAACATTCCCCCTAACATTTTCCCATACATTTGGTGTAAACCAAGCCTGTTTTAAATAATCAAATTTAGTTTTCCAAATGGAAGAAAAAAATCCAGTTTCATTTCTCAAGTGTAATACAGCTCCAGTTCCTTATATTACAAGGATATAGATCATCAAAATTTGCAGTTTTGATGGGGGAAGGGGTGACGACATATAATTCAGGCAAGTGATGCTGCTCTTTTAGTCAGCTCCCCAAACCTAGCAAAACTAAGGGCTCTCCTCATTAGAAACCATCAAAATAAAAACTGCAGCTCAACTCGACAAGGTGGAAGTGGAAAGGCAGAACAATATTTGTTGGACATTTGCTATGGGGCAGGCACTGAGCTAGGTGCTTAACACACCTTCTCATTGAACATATCTACAAAATAAAAATTTCCCATTAAAAAAAGATAAGAAAACTGAGGCTTAGATGAAGTAATGTATATAATAAATAGCTAATCAAAAATTTCTTTTATTCCAAATTCTGTCCCTTCCCATTAAAAGAGATTGCCAGTCCACAATAAAGTATGAAATCACAATGAAGACATACTCTGTCTTAGCTATCCTATGCTAACATGTTCCACCAAACAAAAAGATGAATTTGATCAGAAACGGTTACATGTGATTGCCAAGAAAAAAAGATAAAATGCAGAGTTCCTCATGCATTTTTCCTACATTTAATTACTTAAAACTATATCCTGAGCTGGGCGCAGTGGCTCAAGCCTGTAATCCCAGCACTTAGGGAGGCTGAGACAGGACAATCGCGAGTTCAAAGGCCAGCCTCAGCAACGGCGAGGTGCTAAGCAACTCAGTGAGACCCTGTCTCTACATAAAACACAAAATAGGGGTGGGGATGTGGCCCAGTGGTCCAGTGCCCCTGAGTTCAACCCCAAGTACCAAAAACAAACAAGCAAACAAACAAAAAAAGAATGGAAGTGTTAGCAAGGCACGGTGGCATACACCTGTAATCCCCAGGTTCAGGCAGAAGAATCGAAAGTTACTCTCAGCAACTTGGCAAGCCCCTGTCTCAAAATAAAAAATAAAAAGGATTGGGGATGTAGCTCCGTGGTAAAACACCCCTGGGTTCAATCACCAGACTAATAATAATAATTTTTTTTTTTGGTACTGAGGATTGAACTCAGGGGTACTCGACCACTGAGCCACATCCCCAGCCCTATTTTGTGTTTTATGTAGAGACAGGGTGTCACTGAGTTGCTTAGCGCCTCGCCGTTGCTGAGGCTGGCTTTGAACTCGCGATTCTCCTGTCTCAGCCTCCCTAAGTGCTGGGATTACAGGCTTGTGCCACCGCGCCCGGCTAGACTAATAATAATAATTTAATAGTTTTTAAAAATGAAAAAAATTTAAAGAACAGGGAAGCATTGTATTCTACACAGATAGTACAGTGCTATGCTGCTTTACAACCATTTACTGGTTGGAATGCACAGTTTAAATAGTAACATACTGGAGTTTAACCTGGACTGACAGAAAAACGTAAAGTTGAGAAACGATTGCGAATTACATCACGTGTAGTTACTGAATTTACAATCTTGAACGGTGAGAGTCAACCAAAATATTAACTCTGCAGATGGTTTTTTAAATAACTCCTTCCCAACACAAAATACAAAAGGGCATCGTGAAGGAGGCACGTCGCCGGTTTGGGAATGAGTTAACTCCTGGAAGTACAAGGTCCCCACAAGCACCCACGCCCGCGAGAACAAAGGGGCGGGCGGCAGGGCTGTTGCCGTGGGGAATGACAAGAGGCGGCAAATCGCCGTAGATCGCCGAGCGTCCGACTGTCTGCGGGCGACCGTCCCTGGAGCTTCCGACATACTAAAAGGGCATGACGCGGGAGCTCTCCACGAAAGAGGGTTAGGTAACCGTTCTCTCCCGAGGGCCAAAAGGGAGGCCAAGAGCCAGCCGCTGCTCAGGGCAGGGCTGGTCCAGGCGTCGTAGGTATTGCAGTGGGCGGATGCGACGGCCAGGCCCGGGTGCGCCAGGAGCAAGGCCCACTCGGAACCCCGGGAAGGGCAGGCGGTGGGGTAAGGCCACCGTACGGCAGCGGAGCTCCTCTCCCGGTCCTGGGGGCCCGCGCCTCCGCCCGGCCAGGCCAGCGCCCCAGGAACACGAGCCCGCCGCCGGGCGCCTTCCTCGTTCCCACACACCTGCCCCAGGTTCCCCTCCGCCCGCCTCAGGCAAGGATACGAAGTAGACTGAGAGGAAGATGAGCGCGCAACAATCGAGGAGCGAGAAGATGAACACTATTGCCTCCATCATCCTCCTCCTCCTCCTCCTCCTCTTCGGTCGCCGCCGCTCCTACCGTCAAACCGGCTCCCGAGCCCCCGCTGCCCCTGATAGGCTCCTGTGGCGGCCTGCTGGGGTAAGTATTCCGCGCCGCCCCAGCACGGCATGTCGGGAGTTGTAGTCCACTTTTCAAAACTACCGCGGTGGTGTTGATGCATGCTGGGAAATGTAGTCCAGAGGTACGAATACTACGCGGAGAGATGGGCGAAACCTCTAGCATCAGTCTGATTATTTCCAGAAATGGTGCCAGGCAATTAGTCATTGAGTATTTATTGAACTCTTGTAAACTGCTGGATACTCAGTAGAAGTTATTTGCCATTAGTGTCTGCTCTGTACCCACTTGCATGCCTCAAAACAGTTCCAACCTTAACGTGCCTGGCTTAATAATTGAGACTCATCCATCAGTTCCTGATCTCAATTTCTCCGGAACTTTTACAGTTACTTGCTTATTCTCTTTATAGCAGGGTTTCCATCCTCTCTAGATGTTAAGATCTTTAAAAACTGAATTCGTTGTTTTATCATTCCATTTATTTAACAAATAGTTACTGACAACACCCTAACTGTAGGCCAAGAATAGATCTGGGCTTCAGAGATATAGAAATTAAAAGAGCAAACAAGGTGCTTCTCTACTAGAATGAGTGGGAAATAAAGTAGCAACTAAATGGGGGCGGGACAGATGGAAGGGAGAAAAAAGTCAAAGGGTAGTAGGGTGCTGTGGTGCACTCCTGTAACCTCAGCACTTTGGGAGGCTGAGACAGGAGAATCACGAGTTCAAAGCCAGCCTCAGCAATGGCGAGGTGTTAAGCAACTCAATGAGACCCTGTCTCTATATAAAACACAAAATAGGGCTGGGGATGTGGCTCAGTGGTCGAGTATCCCTGGTACCAAAAAAAAAAAAAAAAGTCAAAGGGTGATAAACTTCATGAGCTAATTACGGAAAAGTCAGTCATTCATTATAGAGGGATAGTGCTAGCCTAGCCTGTAATCCCAGCCACTGGGAGGCTAAGGCAAGAGGATCACAAGATTTTATTTTTTATTTTTATTTATTTATTTATTTAGGTATTGGAGTGCTTTACCACTGAGTTGCATCCCAGCCCTTTTAAAATTTTATTTATTTATTTAATTTTGAGACGGGGGTCACCCTAAATTGCTTTGGGCTTTGCTAACTTCCTGAGGTTAGCCTCAAATTTGCGATGCTCTTGACTCAGTCTTTGTAGTCGCTGAGATTACAGGCATGCCTACCATCCCTGGCTCAGGATGGTGAGTTTGAGGCCAGCTCCGGCAACACAGTGAGACTCTGTCTCAAAATGAAATTTTAAAAAGGGATCAGGCTGGGCGCGGTGGTAATCCTAGCGGTAATCTTAGTGTCTCAGAAGGCTGAGGCAAGGAAGATCAAAAGATCAAAGCTAGCTTCAGCAATTTAGCAAGACCCTAAGCAAATTAGTGAGACCCTGTCTGAAAACAAAAGATCAAAAAGACTCGGGATGTAGCTCAGTGGTTAAACATCCCTATGTTTAATCCCCAGGTACAAAAAGAGAGAAAGAGAGATGAGAATGTAGCTCAGTGGTAAAGCACCCCTAGGTTCAATCTCCAGTACCAAAAAATAAAAATAAAGTCACTTGTTCACCCATTCATTCAACCAATATTTTCTTTTTCTTTTTTTCTTCCTTTTGGTACCATAACCCAGGGGCACTTTACCACTGAATCACATCCACAGCTCTTTTTATTTTTTATTTTGAGACAGAGTCTCTCTAAATTGTTGAGGCTGGCTTTGAACTTGTGAACCTCCTGCCTCAGACTCCTAAGTCTCAACCAATATTTTCTGAACAGCTAGTATATGTTCTAAACCTTAGGAATACAAGTGAACTACAGAAGAAAAACCTCTACAAGTCTGTATCTTGCATTCCAGTGGAGGAGGCAGAAGACAAAACTAATCTATTAATTAAAAGCAGTTATAAGGCCAACTGCACTGGCGCAGGCTATAATTTCAGCATTCAGGAGGCTGAGGTAGGGGATTACAAGTTCCAGACCAGGGTCAGCAATTTAGCAAGGCCCTAAGCAATTTAGAGAGACCCTGTCTCAAAATAAACAAAATGAAAAGGACTAGGGATATGACTCAGTGGTTAAGTGTCTCTGGATTCAAATCCTAGTACAAAGGAGGGGGGGCAGTTATATGTACCTTGAAGGGGATTGAAGAGGATGAGGAAATACTTAGGAACTGGGTGACTGGAGAAGGCCAAGCTGAGAAACTTACATTTACATAGAAATCTGAATAAGAGCAATTTGAAGATTTGCATGCAGCGTTTCAGACAGTGATTGAAAAGGCCCAATTATAGTAGAAGCTTAATATATTTAAGAAAAAGTTAAAAAAAAGTCATTATGGCTAAAGCACAGTGAATAGTGGTAAGAGAGTTTTGAGAAGTCAGCAGTAGGTACGGCAAGGTCACATGGGGGAGGACTCATAGGACCCTTGGCAAACAGTTTAACTTTTCTTCTAATATCATGAGAAACCACTGGAGAATTTTAAGCAAGAAAGGACCTTAATCTGATTTACTTTTTTAAAATATTCTTTTATTAGTTGTTGATGGACCTATATTTTATTTATTTATATGTGGTGCAGACAATCAAACCCAATGTCTCACACATGCTAGGCAAGTGCTGTACCACTGAGCCACAAACCCAGCCTTTGATCTGATTTACTTTTTTTTTTTTTTTTTTTTTTTTTAATATTTATTTTTTAGTTATAGGTGGACAGAATATCTTTATTGTATTTTTTTTTTTTATGTGGTGCTGAGGATCGAACCCAGTGCCTCCCGCGTGCTAGGCGAGCACGCTACCACTGCGCCACAACCCCAGCCCTGATTTACTTTTTAAAGTAATCTGCTGAGACTAAATTGCTGAGGCTACCCTTGAACTTGCAATCCTGCCTCAGCCTCAAGAGTCACTTGGATTACAGACATATGCCACCATACCTAGCTGATACTACATTTTCAAAATATCATTCTGATGGTTTGGTGCATTAAATTAGGAGCAAGCTGGTCAGCAAGGATATCACTTATGAGATAAAAGGATGGCTAGAGTATTAGTGTGAATGCAAAATCAACTCGATTTGCCTGACACAGCAGAGGTTTGTGAATTTATTAAGGGTTCATAGGTTAAAAAGCTAGGAGTACAATTAACAGATTTATACACCAGTTATCACCACATTCCCCTTGGACCTTGTACATACCTCTATCAGAACACTTAATATGTTAACTATCTTCCTTACATGCTGGGCCAGTTATACCTTAGATTATGATAAAAGAAACATATTTTGTTTTTGCATGTCTATTACCTTCTGTTCTGTAAATAGCTGATGCTTAATAAATGATTATCAAGCAAATGACCATACCAACAGAGGAGATTTTATTAAAAACAAAAGTCTCATCTCACACTCATTCCCACTGAGATGGAATAGAAAACATTGACTATCTTTTTTCTTTATCTGCTCTTTAATCCTAAGAAAATTTAAAAGCTGGCATCACAATCAATGGTAGTTATTAAGTTACCATTTCTAGTAATGGTAATTTTTGTCTTTTTCTACCTCAAAACATAGTTATGATGTCAAAGCTATGGGGAATACAAAATTTGGGAGAAGGAAGTGATCAGGATAAAAAAAATAGTGGTGTGCGTGTATGTGTGCTACCTGAAAAATCAACTCAAGCTCAGTTTCTCCTACGATTTTCTCACAACATAGATCACTTCTGACAACAGATTGGTGGTGGGACCTGGGAGAGCTCCCCACATACAAAGTAAGCAATCACCTCTGCAAGAGACACCAGCTTGTTGTACCCTAATTCATTTTTTTCCCACGTTTTTATTGTTGTATTATCACTCTCTAATTCATTTTTAAATATGCTTTTAAGCCGGGCGCGGTGGCGCAAGCCTGTAATCCCAGCACTTAGGGAGGCTGAGACAGGAAAATCGCATGTTCGAAGCCAGCCTCAGCAACAGCGAGATGCTAAGCAACTCAGTGAGACCCTGTCTCTACATAAAACACAAAATAGGGCTGGGGATGTGGCTCAGTGGTCAAGTGCCCCTGAGTTCAATCTCCAGTACCAAAAAAAAAATATGCTTTTAGTTGTAGATGGACACAATATCTTTATTTAATTAATTTATTTATTTTAAATATTTATTTTTTAGTTGTAGGTGGACGGAATATCTTTATTTTATTTTTATGTGGTGCTGAGGATCGAACCCAGTGCCTCACGCATGCTAGGCGAGCACGCTACCACTGCGCCATAACCCCAGCCCCTAATTTATTTATTTTTTTATATAGTGCTGAGGATTGAACCCAGTGCCTCATGCATGTGAGGCAAGCACTCTACCACTGAGCTACAATCCAGCACCCCCTAATTCACTTTTTTAAAATATTTTTTTAGTTGTAGGTGGACACAATATCTTTATTTTATTTTATTTGTATGTGGTGCTGAGGATCGAACCCAGTGCCTCACGCATGCGAGGCAAATGCTCTACCACTGAGCCACAATCCCAGCCCCCGCCTAATTCATTTTTAATTATGACACCATCTCCCTGGAGAGAGTGCCAGATCCCATAGGTTGAGGGCTCAGTCCCCAACACTGCTTTACCACTTCAGATGCCTGTCCCAAGTCCCAAGTTTGTTTTACCTGTGCTTCTGATCAACCCGCTATAAATCAAGGTTCCTGCCAGGAGGACAGTGCATATTTGTAATACCAGAAACTTGGGAGTCTGAAGCAGGAGGATCACAAGTTTGAGCCAGCCTCAGAAACTTATTGAGACCTCCTTGTCAAAATAAAAATCAAAAGGGCTAGGGGTTTAGCTCAGTGACAGAGAGCTCCTGGGTTCAATCCCAAGTACTGCGAAAAAAAAAAATCAAGTTTCCCATAATCCTCTCACCAGTTGATTAATTGGCTGTAGTGACTCACAGAACTTAGAGAAACACTTAAAATTTATCAGTTTGTTATTATAAAGGATATTACTAAGGATACAGTTGAAGACATGTATAGGATGAGGCATGCAGGGAGAGCCACAGGAGCTTCCATGCCTGTCCACGCCTGGTGCACCACGCCCTAGGAAACTCCAGGCATTCAGATATCTGGAAACTTTCCAAACCCTGTCCTTTTTGGTCTTTGTGGAGATTTTATTGTGTATGCATAATTGAAGCATAGACAATCATGTAGAAATATGATTGGACCCAAAAGGCACTATCTGATGCTACTAGACTGAAAAAAAAACCAGTAAGATGTCTCTGTTCAGTTTTTCTTGATCTCTCTGTGTAGCATTCCTTCTTCCAGGGTGTCAGGTAGGATCTTTTGTGAAATAAAGACCTTGTGATCTATGATCACAAGATAAGGTAGGTTGGAAAAAGAATATCTTTGTTGGAGGAGGGTACTAGGGATTTAACTCGGGGGCATTCTACCTTTGAGCTACATCCTCAGTCCCTTTTATTTTTTATTTTGAGACAGGATCTCACTAAATTACAGAGACTGGCCTTGAATTTGCAATCATCCAGCCTCAGCCTCTTAAATTGCTGGAATTACAGAAGTGTTTGCTTTGCCTACATTGGAGAATATCTTTAAAGTCAGCAGCTCCAAGGCAGAAAGGCAGGGGAAGATTTAGAATTTGACCCATCTTGGGGAAGAAATTCTAGTTTCGGTTGGTACTGGAGATTGAACTGAGCGGTGGCACACGCCTGTAATCCCAGCACTTTGGGAGGCTGAGACAGGAAAATCGCGAGTTCAAAGCCAGCCTCAGCAACAGCCAGGCGCTAAACAACTCAGTGTCTCTAAATAAATCACAAGATAGGGCTGGGGGGTGGGGGGCTGGGATTGTGGCTCAGTGGTAGAGCGCTTGCCTCGCCTGCATGAGGCACTGGGTTCAATCCTCAGCACCACATAAAAATAAATAAAGATATTGTGTCCATCTACAACTAAAAAATAAAATAAAATAAAATAGGACTGGGGGTGTGGCTCAGTGGTCAAGTACCCCTGAGTTCAATCCTCAGTACCAGAAAAAAGAAAAAAAAGAATGAATAAAAATGGCCAGAGTCAGGTCCAGTGGGACAAGTCTGCAATTCCAGTGACTAGGAGGCTAAGACAGAAGAATTGCAAATTCAAAGTCAACCTCAACAATTTGATGATGCCCTAAGCAATTTAGCAAAACCCTGTTTCAAAATTAAAAAAATAAAAAGGATTGTGATATAATTCAGTGGTAAAGTGGGTAATTTCCAGTACCAAAAAAGCAAAACAAAAAGATCAGAGTATATGAAGCTTTTGGGACCCTAAGAAGAGTAAGTACGAACATATGTATAGCGAGAGTCTAAGAATAAAGGAAAAGAAAGAAAGGGTTAGAAACACCAGATGTGGTGGCACATACCTGTAATCCCAGCAAGTCAGGAGATTGAGGCAGTGACCAAACAAGACAAAAAAATGTAGACTTCTAGAAAAATTACAGGATCTAAGTTTGAGGCCAGCCTCAGCAATTTAAGGAGACACATAGCAAGGCCCTGTCTCAAAATTAAAAAACCAAAATTAGCCGGGCGCGGTGGCTCAAGCCTGTAATCCCAGCACTTAGGGAGGCTGAGACAGGAGAATCGCGAGTTCAAAGCCAGCCTCAGCAATGGCGAGGTGCTAAGCGAGCAACTCAGTGAGACCCTGTCTCTACATAAAACACAAAATAGGGCTGGGGATGTGGCTCAGTGGTCGAGTGCCCCTGAGTTCAATCCCCAGTAC
>CM053410.1:44558909-44579917 GCA_028644305.1 Xerus rutilus
GTAATCCCAGCACTTAGGGAGGCTGAGACAGGAGAATCGCGAGTTCAAAGCCAGCCTCAGCAAGGGCGAGGCGCTAAGCAACTCAGTGAGACCCTGTCTCTACATAAAACACAAAATAGGGCTGGGGATGTGGCTCAGTGGTCGAGTGCCCCTGAGTTCAATCCCCGGTACCAAAAAAAAAAAAAAAAAAAAAAAAAAAACTTGATCAATGTAATATACCATATGATAGAATGAAGGGGAAAAATTCTCATAATCATCTCAGTTGATGGATAAAAAGTATTTGACATAAATGCTTTGCTTAGCAGCTTAGCAAGGCCCTAAGCAACTTATTGAGACTTTGTCTCAAAATACAAAATAAAAATGGCAGGGATGTGGCTCAGTGGTTAAGTGCTCCTAGGTTCAATCCCTGGAACAACAATAAAAAAATTAAAAAACAACAATAAAAAAAGTCAGATATGAAAAAACCACAGCAACTATCGTATTCAATGATGAAAACTTCTCAAAAATCAGGAGCAAGTCAACTATGCCCACTTTCAGTACTTCTATTCAATAGAAGACTAGAAGTTCTAGCTGCAGTGGTTAGGCAAGGAAAAAATAAATAAAAGGCATCTAAATTGAAAAAGAAGAAATAAAACTATCTCTGTTCATATATGATTTTTTTCAGTTATGGAGGACTGAATCCAAAGGCACACTGCCACTGAACTAGATCCCCAACCTTTTCAATTTTTATTTTAGACAGGGTCTCACTACATTGCTGAGGCTGGCCTCAATCTTGCAATACTTCTACCTCAGCATACAGAATTGCTAGAATTACATATATGCACCACTGTGCTTGACTATGCATGAGATGATATGAAGAAAACTCTAAAGGTTCCATAACAAAAAAACATTAGACCTAGTAAATAAATTTAGCAAAATTGCAGGATTTAAAGCCAACACATGAAAATTAATTGCATTTATATACACCAACAATGAATAATCTGAAAAAAAAATTAAGAAAACAATTCTATTTAGAAGCATAAAAATACTCAGGAATTAGCCAAGGAGGCAAAAATATATAGAATGAAAACTATAAAACATTGTTGAAAGACATAACTAAATGGAAATAAATCCCATGCTCTTGAATTAGAAGACTTTATGTTGTTAAGAAATCAATATTAGGGGCTGGGGTTATGGCTCAGTGGTAGTGTGCTCGTCTAGCACGTGTGGGGCACTGGGTTCGATCCTCAGCACCACATAAAAGTAAAATAAAGATATTCTATCCACTTACAACTAAAAAATAAATATTAAAAAAAGAGCCAGTATTTCTAAAAAAAAAAAAAGAAATCAATATTATCTAAAGTGCTCTATAGATTCAATGCACAACTTATCAAAATCTCAAAGACTTTTTTTGCATAAATAGAAAAAGTCACCTTAAAATTCACATATAGAATTTGAAGGGATCCTGAATAGCCAAACCAAACTTGAAATTGAAAAAAGCTGGAGGATTTAGTTGGTGATTTCCAACTTACTACAAGCTACAATAATTAAAACAGTATGGTACTGTAATAAAGAAAGATATATAGGCCAATGGAAAAGAATAGAGAACCTAGAAAAGTTCCCTTACCTATACAGTCAAATGATTGATTTTTTGTTTTTGTGAGAATGGGGATTGAACTCAGTTCTATTGAAGCTACACTCAGTGATTTTTTTTTTGAGACAGAGTTGAAACAGGAATTTAAGAATAGAAGGAAAAATACTAAGTCTCAAAGAAAGTGCCCATAAATCACTGAAATGTAGAAAGCACCCACAAACAATTGTAACTCCTGAGCTACACAACCTAGGCCAATTGCCTTGACCCATGCCCTTGAGGGCAAAGTGCAAGTGCAAGGAAACTGGCATGAAATTGTGTAGCCTCACCTTGCCTCCTCCTCTAGTTCAGCCTCCAGCATTGACCCTCTATAAATAAGTATATATATATATGACGTACTTGGAGTACTCAAAATCATAGAGATATAAAGTAGAATGGTACTTGCCAAGGGTTGAGGGTAAGGAAGGAATATAAGACATAAGACAGCGAGGAAATGGGAAATGAAGTTGGAGCCAAATGGACCAATATTGTTAACTGGAGTGGAAAATCTATATTTAATTCAGAGTTCAGTTTAGAGCCATTGAAATGAGTAGGGATATGATCTGAACTTTTATTTATTTATTTAGGTACTTGGAATTGAACTCAGGAGGACTCAACAACTGAGCCACATCCCCAGCTCTATTTTGTGTTTTATTTAGAGACAGAGTCTCACTGAATTGCTTAGCACCCTGCTTTTTCCTGAGGCTGGCTTTGACTCCCCATTTTCCTGTCTCAGCCTCCCAAAGTGCTGGGATTACAGTTGTGCGCCACCGTGCCCAGCTGATTTAAACTTTAAAAAATTTTTTTAAAATTCTTTAAACGTTTTTTAATTAGTTATATGTGACAGCAGAACACATTTCAATTTGTTGTACATAAATGGAGCACTTTTCATTTCTTTGGTTGTACATGATGGGTAATGATGTTCATCTCATTCCACTATCTTTCCTGCCCCCAAGCCCTCACACCTTTGCCTACAGTTCCTCCATTCTCCTCATGCCCTTTCCCCCTATATGGATCAGCATCTACTTATCAGAGAGAATATTCAGCCTTTGGTTTTTTGGGATTGACTTACTTTGCTTAGCATGAATTTTTTTTTTTTTTTTTTGGTACTGAGGATTGGACTCTGGAGTACTTGACCACTGAGCCACATCCTCAGCCCTATTTTGTGTTTTATTTAGAGACAGAGTCTCACTGAGTTGCTTAGTGCCTTGCCATAGCTGAGGCTGGCTTTGAACTCAGGATTCTCCTGTATCATCTCCCAAAGTGTTGGGATTACAGGCGTGCACCACTGCACTCGGTTAGCATGAACTTTTTGAGGGATAAGTTATGTATGACTTGCAAGAGCAGATAAAATTATCTATTGACATCTTCTCTAATCCCTTGTGTTCTTCAATAAGAATAGAAGGAAAAATATTTTTTTGTTTTGTTTTGTTTTTTTGGTACCAGGGATTGAACTCAGGGGCACTCGACCACTGAGCCACATCCCCAGCCCTATTTTGTGTTTTATGTAGAGACAGGGTCTCACTGAGTTGCTTAGTACCTCGCCATTGCTGAGACTGGCTTTGAACTCGCGATTCTCCTGTCTCAGCCTCCCAAAGTGCTGGGATTACAAGCATGAGCCACCACGCCGGCTTCTTCAATATGTTAGGTAGTAGGTAGCAATGAGCAGTAAAATGCATGGTAAGGTCACAAAGCGTTCTTTAAATTACTTTAGGTTCCTTCTTTGAACTATCTTAGAGTAGATGAGAAATCTAATGGTTGCTGTTAATCTGTAGAAAATAAACAAAAGCAAGGGAGCTAGTTGGAAATTATATGAAGAGAAAAGGATTAACGGGACTAATTTTTGAAAGATTCCACTTAAGTTGATGTGAAGTTAGGAATTATAGCTATGTGTCTCCCTTTGTCTGGGAAGGAAGATTCTTTTAGTAGAGCAATCACACTAAAGTAACATCTGACCACCTATTGACCCTAGTGCCCACATTAACAAGTAGATGAAGCCTAAATAAGATGGCCACCATGACAGTTACAGAGAGGACCAACTAAAGTTAAAAACTGCACTGCCCCAACAAGAAGGAGGAGCTAAATATTTATCGGCTAGAGTGCAGAAGGAGGTCCCCTTTTCTCTTGGTAAACGTCAAACTAATAAATTTGGAGACAGCCATTGTCTCCTTTGTCATTCTCTGCTCAGAGAAGGGCCACTGTCTCTTGAAAGTGCTCTCTGCTTAAGACTCTCTTTGCTTTTACTTTATTTTCACCTCACTTTCTCTTCACTTTCACTTATATAAGTTCTCTTGCATGGCTTTTGGTGTCTGACTTTAAATTTTCTTTCAATCAGAACACAGGAATCAAGGTTTGGAGTTTCAGCTCCCTGCTTTCCTGTGACAAATAGGCAGCATTTAATATTGTCTTAAATAAGACCTGAAATAATATTGAAAATAATAAAAAAAAATAGAAACTAAAAACCTTTTTTTCCCTTTTTCCTAAACGATAACTGTCTCATCATTTGTATATCTCCATAAAAACAATAAAACTTAGGATAAACTTCTTGGGGAAGACACGTACATTAAGGAAAATTCTGAGAGTCTTGTACTGGATGTGCTCAATAAATTATCTGTTAACAATAGCGTCAGATCAAATAAGTTCCAAAAGTAAATTAAAAAAAAAAAAAACCCACCGAAACCAAATCCCTAATTATCTTGGTCATTTCTTTTCCTTTTTGTTTTTTGGTGGTGGGGATTTATCGGCAAGAGAGCTTTACCAATGGAGATACATCCCCAGCCCTATTCTATTTTTTAAAATTTGAGACGGGCAAAATTGCTAAGGCTAGTCTTGATCTTGAAGAGGTCCCACAAACTTGCGACCCTCCTGCTTTGCATCCCCACTCGTTGGGATTACAGGCGTGCGCCACTGCGCCCCACTCCTACCCTTTCTTTTTACATCTATACCCTTTTATCCTAATTTAATCATCCCTAGTATCTTTGGTTTTGTTCAGGTTCCTTGCTAAGACTAATTCTGTATTAGAACAGGGTGTGGCTGGAACGCTGGATGTGACAAAAGAAACCCAGTTAACCACCAGCTCCTGCCGAGAACCTCCGCGGGCCTCCAGGGGCAAAGGGTCCTTGTTCACCCAGGCGGGAACCAATAAAGTTGAGCATATTCAAAGGGGGCCTAATCATCCAGGGTGTGTTAGACAAGCCTGAAAAAAAATAATGCTACCAACTCCCTGAGGTTTTCGTCTTCTCCTCCGCCATAATAGTCCCCACTCCTCTCACTTGCAGTAATCTTGTCTTGAGGATAATGACGCGGGTTAGGCCGGGCGGGGAACATTTCGGGTACGGCGAGGACGGCGATTTCTGCGGACAGCCCCGAGAAGGACCCCGGTTCATGTGGTACTGGCGGCCGGAAGCGCGGTGGCAGAGATAGATGCAATGAAGCCCAGACCTGCAGTGTTCGTGGATAATAAGCTCAAGCAGCGAATCATCCAGGTGTGTATTTTACTTGGTTCGGCCTCGCAGTGGTCCCTAGTCACAATCCCAGTGCGTTGCTTTTTAAAGGGCGAAGTCGACTAGCTTCCTGCCTTATTCCCTCCCAGTCTGGGTTCGGGCGTGGGACTGTCGACAACTCTACTATTTCGAGGATGAGACAGTGCTTTCTTTACGGAGAGTGGAGTTCGCTTTCCAGTGACAACCACGTTGTCTTGTTAAGTTAGGACAGAAACTTTATTCAGACGTCCACATTGTACGAAGCCCTCAGAGGGTCATAAAGAAAACGTTAATGGTCAGGGAGGTAGTCGTCAAATTGTGAAACAGTAAAAAAGGAAGCACGGGTTAGGCATTATGATAGATTTCTTACTTGATTTTTTTTTCATTTTTATAACTATCAGTACAAAGTAGTATGTGGCAAATGGTAAGGTCAGCAAACAATCAGTTAAAAGAAGAGAGATTCTTTCACATTGGAGTTTGTGACCTATATACTTAACTTGTTTTGCCATTACCTCATCAGTCACTATTCAGTCTCCTTTTTGGATCCTTTTCTACTGGCCTGGAAATGTTGGAAGTGGCCCCAGGAAATGTTGGAAGTGGCCCTAGCCTCTCGTTCCTTGAACCTGCATCCTCCCTCAGCCTCTCGCTGCACTCTGGTTTCTTACCTCTGCTTCCTCCTCTTTCCACATCCTCCTCGCTTATCTTTCTCTACTTTGGTTATCTCATCTAGTTTCATACCTTCGAATATTTTCTACATATTCATGATTCTTAAATTTGTATCTACAGTCCAGGTTTTATCTTGGATTCCAAATTGGTATATTTAGCTGCCTAGTTGACTCTTCTCTTGAATGTCTGTCCAGTAACTATCTCCAACTTAAAATGTCCAAACCAAGCTTTTGATTTTTTCTCCAAGTGTGTCAATGTTCTGTATTTCAGTAAATGACTCCACCCTCCATCCATTTGTTAACAAAAACCTTAAGGATCATTCTAACTCCTTTCACTCCTACATCCAATTCATCAACAATCTGGTTGGCTTTCCTTTAAATCAGAGTATATTCCAAATCCAAGCACGTACTATCTCTTCCTCCAACCATTCAATTCCTAAGCACCAATCTCCATCTAACTGATGTCTTTAATTCTACTTTTACCTAAAACCTATTCCCCACAGAGCAGCCAGAGAGATTGTTTTAAAGGCTAAATTGGAGCTTGTCAGAGCTCTGCTCAAAACTCTTCAATAAGCCAGGCACAGTGGTGCATGCCTGTAATCCTAATGGATAGGGAGGCTGAGACAGGAGAATCACAAGTTCAAAGCCACCCTCAGCAACTTAGCAAGGCCCTAAGCAACTTAGTGAGACCCTGTCTCTAAATAAATATAAAAAAGGGCTGGGGATGTGATTCAGTGGTTAAGTGCCTCTGAGTTCAATCCCTGGTACCAAAAACAAAACAAAACCTTCCTTCAACAGACTTTGGGACACCTGGAGTAAAATCCCATCTAAAAAAGCTGTCTACTTTTTTGTCCCAGTAGTTTCCTTTTGCTCTCCCTTGCTTACTCTGTCCTAACCACACTGACTTTCTCATACATGCCAAGCACAGGACTTTTGTTCTTGCTATTTACTCACTCTTTTTTTTTTTTTTTTTTAAATATTTTTTTAGTTGTTGATGAATCTTTATTTTACTCATTTATTATTTATATGTGGTGCTGAGGATCGAACCCAGGGCCTCACGCATGCTAGGCAAGCGCTCTACCACTGAGCTACAACCCCAGCCCTATTTACTCACTCTTAAATGACTCTTGCTATAGATACTCCCACAACGCACTACATCACTTTATTCAGTCCACTGAGCAGTAACTCCTAACTGTTGAATCAAGTGGTCTTTTCTCAGTCCTACACACAGTTGACTGTGTTTCAACTTTTGACATTATCAACTTTATAGTTTTCACTTTGGTTCATTGTAAAAATAATAGGTCTTATGGCTTAAAATAAAAGGGACAAAGCTGGATGTAGTAGTCCAGGCCTGTAGTAGCAGCTACTCATGAGGTTGAGGCAGGAAGATCACTTGAACCTAGGAGTTTGGGGCCAGACTGGGCAATGTAGTGAGGTCCCGTCTCTTAAACAAGAAAAAAAGGACAGATGGATTTAAAATGAAAAGAAGTCTTTTTATCTGTATTCCTCTTTCTAGTGGTGCCTATGGAGAGTTTCTGTTGTATTTTCTAAAGATTTTGTATGCATATACGTACCTATGTATTCTTTTTTTTAGTAACACTCATTTTTTTCTGCTTGGTTTTTTTTTCACTTGGTATATTTTTGACATCTTTCTATTCTGTTTCTTTTTTAAAAATGGAAATTAGACTTATTTTTTGTGGTGCTGGGGATCAGACCCAGGTCTTCTCACATTCTAGGCAAATGCTCTACACTGAACTACATCCCTGGCTATTTTCTGTTTTTTTTTTTACAGCAGCTATGAGATATACACAATTGAGTATAATTTAAAATAACTGTAGCAGGGCTGGGATTGTAGCTCAGCGGTAGAGCACTTGCCTCGCATGCGTGAGGCCCTGGGTTCGATCCTCAGCACCACATACAAACCAATAAAATAAAGACATTGTGTCCATCTATAAAAAAAAATAAAAATAAAAAAAAATAAAATAACTGTAGCAAATGGCAACATGTTGTAGGAGGCCAGAGAAGGGGAAGATTAGCTAGAATGATCCAGTTTTGGGTGCTGAGTCTGTGTCATATGCTTGGAAAAAAAGAATTGTTCTATGAAGTGGAAAAACCAGACTGGATATTAGCAAATATTGAAACACAGAGGCTGACAGATAGTCTAGGCTTAAATTCTGTTCCTATAGTATATTATGTGCTGCCTGGCAAATAATTAAACTTTTTAAGCATCATTTAAACTTTTTTGCCAATAAAATGGGGAGGCTAATATCTACCTCATAAGAATGTGTTAAAAGAGAGACTAAAAGGCCTGAAAACAGTGCCTAGGATAGAGGTTCCCAACTCTTTAGTTCACAGGGCCCTTAGGTTCTCAGTAATTTTTTCATGGTATCCCTAGGTCCACAATAATAGGGAATCTGTCTATTAAGTAATGAGGTTCAAGTAACCTAATAAGAAGTTAGTCCAGATAACTTAGTAGCTGTTTGAAAAACAATATACAAAAGTCAAATGAAAATTAATGTATTTGTATTTCATTCTTAAATAATCACAGTTACTTTTTGGGGGGAGAGGGGAAACCAGGGATTGAACCTAGGAGCACTTAACCACTAAGCCACATCTCTGGCCCTTTTTAATATTTTATTTAGAAACAAGATCTTGTTGAGTTATGTAGGGCCTTGCTAAGTTGCTGAGGCTGGCAGGGTTTTTTTGTTTTTTGTTTTTCTTTATTTTAAGTTTTTTTTATTCTTTTTAGTTATACATTACAGGAGAATGTATTTTGGCACATCATATATACATGGAGTGTAACTTCCCATTCTTGTGGTTGCACATAATGTGGTGTTATACTAGTTGTGTATTCATATATGAACATAGGAAAGTTACGTTTGATTTATTCTATTGTCCCCATTCCCATCCACCTGTGAACCTCCCCCCCCCATTGTGAGTCAGCACCTGCATATCAGAGAGAACATTTGGCCTTTGCTTTTTTGGAATTGGCTTATTTCACTTAGCATAATAGTCTCCAGTTCCATCCATCTACTGGCAAATGTCATTTCATTCTTTATGGTGGAATAATATTCCATTGTATGTATGTTTCACCTGAGGCTGGCTTTGAACTCAAGATCCTCCTGCCTCAGTCTCCCAAGTCTCTGACAGTAACTTAATAATAGGATGTGTGTGCCCAATGGGCATTGCACAGATATTCTCAAACCTTTGGATCAGATTGACACAGTCACTGTCATTTCCTGTTTCACATTGATATTCAGGATATTTGCTTTTCATTACAGAAACGTTTAAAAACCAAGTTTTGTGAAGATCCGATATCATAAGGCGATTTAATGTTTAAATGAATTTCCTCAAAGTTAATAGTTTATGCAATGTCAGATGACATGTCACTTTGTTCCCTTATTTAAAATATATGGGCAGTGTACTGCTGTATTTGGGAACATAGGTTATAGTAAGCCCACACTCACTACTGTAAAGCTGTTCTAGTTATTAGTATTTTTGTGTTGTCATGGTGATTAATAATGTTAATTAAATTCTGATTTCAGATTGACAATTATTTGGTGATTTTTTAATGATTTTAGTATACTTTATAAATGAAGGGTTTAAAATATAATGTTTCAATTGCTTGGTCTCTTGTTTCTTGATAAAATCACAGAGTTTGAAATACTGAGTATTTTGTTTTTCATGTTTTCTGTTTTAGTACCTCACCAGTAATAGATGTGGCAAATATGTGGACACTGGAATTTTAGCATCTGATTTGCAAAGAATGTACAGGTAAAATGTAGTTTCTAGATCCTTGCTTCCCCACCTCTGCCATTTTATTAGTTTCCATCTAGCTTAAATTTCCAGTTGATATCAGTGGCTGCTGGGATTACCTCTTCAATCATGGAATTCAATCTATGTTATATAGACATCTATAAGCACCTATTATGTGCAGTGAGCTGTCCTTTTCAGTCGGAGTGATAGCTACCTTTTACCTTTCAGCATCTCAAGCAGTCTTGTCAGGAGATAGAGATATTTCTTTCTTTCCTGCTGCATTAGAAAAGCAAAACTATCAGTAATGATCTCCTTCAGTTTTTCATCTAGAAATAAGTCAGTCATTTAGACTCCCCACTGAAGATTAAATTCTTTTTTGCTTTTAATCCCACATCTTTTCTTTTTTGTTCATTCATTGACCCTGCTTTGTATGTTTCAATGTCTTTATTTTCTTTGCCTCCTTAGAATATGAATTAGTTTGCTACAGGCTGCTGTAACAAAGTATGTTGACTGGGTGGCTTAAATAAGTTCAATTGCTCACAGTTCTGGAGGCTAGAAGTCCAAGATGAAGACATCAGTAGGCTTTGTTTCTTTGTCTTCACATGGACTTTCCTCTGTGAATACCTATCTGTGTCCTAATCTCCTTATAAGCATAACATTGGATTAGAGCCCACCCATGTGACCTCATTTTGCCTTAACTACTTCTAAATACTCTGTCTCCCGTACAGCTACACGGTATTGGGAATTAGAACTTTAACATATGAGTTTGTGGGAGACACAGTTCAACTCAAGGAATTCTTGTGCCCTCACTTAGTCGTTTAAGTTTTCCTGTAGTACTATAATTTATTTCCTTTCTTATTACCAGATAACATATTTACATAGTTCTGAAATTATGCTCACCTACTGTGAATAATTTACAAGTAAAAATTTGCTGAATCAGGAGGGTGCAGGATCACATGCTTGATTTGTGGCTTTTTAAAAATGGGATTGCAAAGGGATTGGAGCCATTAATGCTAATTTCAGTATGGAGAAGGACTTTTTCTTTTGTCTTTGTCATTCAAACCATACCAAGATTTTAGTCTGATAGGCTGAAAAAATGTGTGCCAGAAATAGAAGTATTCTTAGATCTTCATTTAAGAAGCAGAATAATATAGCTCATTTTCAGAGACACTGAAATTGCTTTGTCTCATGTTAGTGATTATATTTAGTGAAATGTAGCAGAATATAATAATATATGATTTATATCAGATTGTTATGCAGATTTTCCCATTTTATATTGTAGTTCTCCCATTAGATATCAGGAGCTTTTGATTTTTCATATTATAACAGATATTTATTAAATGCCCATTTTATATAAGGGCAGTTTCATATGCTATAGTAGATATGAAAGTAAATGTAAATCAGAAATTCTCAGTCCAGAAGTAGAAGAGGATAAAAGAGCACTCACCAGTAACTATAAAACAAAGGATAGGCCCAGTGGTTGGAATAAGTTCTATCACAGCATGGAGGAGATTTTTTGAAAGAAAACTTTATGTGTCAATATATAATCTGTAGTTTTTGGTATTTGAATATCACATAAACAGTGCTAAAATTATGTTGTCTATATATATTCTTAGTTTTTTTTCTTTTAAATTAGATTAGTAAAATTGTTTTAAATCTTAGGTTCATGGTTGTACCTTGTGTTTAGTTACAGTCATTTTCTAGTTCTCTTTTTAGTGTTAGGTAAATGTGGATTGCTAGATGCTTTTGGTTGAGTTTTATTAAAATCAGTTTAGAAGAGTAATTCTGTTGAAAGAGGTAAGGATTTACATCCTAAATATTGACTGTCACTTGGTAGGTGTTTCCTGCTTGATGTAAATGAATGGCAAAGGTTTAGTAGGTAACTACTACCCTTTTTTTGGGGGGGGGGGTACTGGAGATTGAACTCAGGGGCACTTGACCACTGAGCCACATCCCCAGCCCTATTTTGTGTTTTATGTAGAGACTAGGTCTCACCGAGTTGCTTAGCGCCTCGCCATTGCCTAAGGCTGGCTTTGAACTGAGATTCTCCTATCTTAGCCTCCCTAAGTGCTGGAATTACAGGCTTGCGCCACCGCGCCCAGCTGGTAACTACTACCCTTTTTATTGTCTTAAGTTTTGTGTTTTTAGTTTTCTCAAATTTTCATATGATTTGCTAATAGAAGCATTTCAGCTTCATGGTTTTTAGCCCATTCCCCATTTAAATTAGTTAATTGTCTGATTTTTAAAAGCATAAACCTGTTTGGAAGGAAAAACTTTGTATCCATATGTTCATATGTTCATATTACTTTAATGTATTTTGTTTAAGTTCCTTTTCCATTGAGTTTTTTATTTTTTGAGATATGGTCTCACTAAGTTGTCCAGGCTGTCTTCAGATTTGTGATCCTTCTGCTTCAGCCTCCCAATGAAGTTGCTTTTTAAATTTATTTATTTATTTTTGCAGTACTTGGGATTGAACCCAGGGCTTCATACATGCTCATACATGGTAGGCAAGTGCTCGACCCCTGAGCTACAATCCAATACATAAATTGCTTTTTTTTTTGATATCAGAGATTGAGCCCATGAGCCCTTAACCATTAAACCACATCCCCAGTCCTTTATATTTTTTATTTTGATGGTCTCACTAAGTTACTTAGGGCCCTGCAAGTTGCTGAGGCTGGTTGTGAATTTGCAAACCTCCTACCTGGGCCTCCCCAGCTGCTGGGAATAAAGGTATATGCTACGGCACCCTGCCAAAAATTGCTTTTTTTTTTTTTTTAAATGTCTTTATTTTATTTTTATGTGGTGCTGAGGATCGAACCCAGTGCCTCGCGTGTGCTAGGCGAGCACGCTACCACTGCGCCATAACCCCAGCCCCAAAAATTGCTTTTTAAAATGGCCATCATTTAGTATAATATTTGCTTTATTTAAAACTTTGATACAATTTCAAACTTAAAGAAAAATTGAAAGAATAGTATATACAAAGAACATTTGTGCACTCCTTACCTAGAGTGCCTCTATTGTCTGTTCCCAAAAGAACAAAGATTTTTGTGTGTGTATGTATGGTGGGGTGGGTATCCAGGACCTCCAGTTTGCTAGGCGAGCACTTTACTAATGACCTACACTCCGCAGCCCTTTTGAAATTTTATTTTGAGACTTAGTCTTGCTAAGTTGCAAGGCCAGACCCAAATGTGGATCCTCTTGCTTCAACCAACAAGAGTAGCTGGAATTACAGTTATGGCCACTATATCCCTAGTAGTGAAAAGACTTTCTATTACATAACTGTAGTTCATTAATTAAAACTAGAAAATATAATGGTTATATAATAACTATCTAATTTGTATTCATATTTTGCCTGTTGTCCCATTAATGTCCTTTATTGTTTTGTGGGATTTTTTTTCCTAGACCAAAATTCAATCCATGATCATATTTGATTGTTTCATCCTTTTAGTTTCCTTTAATCTACTAGTTCCTCAGCTTTCCTTTGTTTTTCATGATTTTGATGCTTGAAGATTATAGGATAGTTTTTATATATTAAATCCCTAAATTTAGATTTTTCTACTGTTCCATCATGGTTAGAATCAGGTTATGTTTTTTAAATGGAGTATTATAGAAACAGTGTGACCTCAGAAGCCACAGAATACATTTGTGATGTTAATTGGTTAAGTTTGTTTTGCTTTTTAAGGTTATATTTACTGGATAAATCTTTCCTATATTAATTTGATATAAATAATTTTAAAAGCCAGGCACAGTGGCGCACTCCTGTAATCCCAGCACTTCGGGAGGCTGAGACAGGAGAATTGCGAGTTCAAAGACAGCCTCAGTAACAGCGATGTGCTAAGCAACTCAGTGAGACCCTATCTCCACATAAAACACAAAATAGGGCTGGGGATGTGGCTCAGTGGTCGAGTGCCCCTGAGTTCAATTCCTGGTACCAAAAAAAAACTTTAAGAATTTACTCTGAAGTTATATATTCTTTCCCTTATTAAGCTTTTATCTGCTGTCTTTAGTGCATGATCTTGCTAGAAATGTTTAACTTGAATTTAATAATGAGGAAATACAAACTCTATATTATGGGACATTTTATGAATTAACTGGTCTGAGCCTTTCAAAAGTTTGTCTGCAGAAGATCCAAAACACTCCACCAAAAAACCTCTAGAGCTAATCAACAAATTCGGCAAGGTAGTAGGCTACAAAAACAATATCTTTCCTATATACCAACAATGAATCTGCTGAAAAATAAATCAGGAAAACAATTTAATTCACAATAGCCTCAAAGCAAAAACAAAAACATAAAACCCAACAAAATCCTAGGAATAAATCCAACCAAGGAGGTGAAAGATCTCTACAGTGAAAATTAAACACTGAAGAAAGAAATTGAAGACCTCAGAAGATGGAAAGACCTTCCATGTTCATGGATAGGCAGAATTAATATTGTTAAAATAGCCATACTACCAAAAACAACATACAGATTCAGTGTAGTCCCCATCAAAATATCAATGACATGCTTTTTTTTTTTAAATTGATGTTCAAAGATTTTTTAATCTTTATTTTATTTATTTATGTTTATGTGGTGCTGAGGATCGAACCCAGTACCTCATGCATGCAAGGCAAGCGCTCTACCACTGAGCCACAATCCCAGCCCCATCAATGACATTCTTCATAGAAGTAGAAAAAAACAATCCTGAAATTCATTTGGAAGAAGAAAAGCCCCAGAATAAATAAAGCAATTCTAAAACAAAATAGCAATGCTAGAGGCATCATAATACCTGACTTCAAATTATACTACAGGGCTATAGTAAGCAAAACTGCATGATACTGGCATAAAAACAGAGACCAATGGTACAGAATAGAAGACATAGAGACAAACTCTACATATCTACAGTCATTTGATCCTTTGACAAAGGTGCCAAAAACATAGGAGAAAAGACAGCCCTTTTAACAAATGGTGCTGGGAAAATTGGTTATCCATATGTAGAAGAAACCAGACCCCTCTCTCGCCCTACACAACAGTCAACACAAAATAGATCAAAGAAAGCATAGGGTCAACACTGTAGCATATATGCACAGACAACAGCTTTCTCAGTAGGATCCCTAAAGCTCAAGAACTAATGCCCAGAGTTAATAAATAGGATGGCATCCAATTAAATAGCTTTGGCACAGCAAAAAAAAACAATGTGAAGAGAAAGCCTAAAGAATGGGAGAAAATCTTTGCTAGCTACTCTTCTGGTAGAGGATTAATATCTAGAATATATGAGGAACTTAAATTTTTTTCACCAAAAAATCAAATAACCCAGTTAATAAATGGACAAATGAATTAAACAGACACTTCTCAAGAGAAAAAATACAAATGTCCATCAAATATATGAAGAAATGTTGAACATCATTAGCAGTTAGGGAAATGCAAATCAAAACTACAGAGATTTTATCTCCCACCTGACAGAATGGCAATGTCAAGAATTCAAATAATAATCCTGGCGTGGTAGCGAAAGTCTGTAATCCCAGGATTTAGGGAGGCTGAGACAGGAGAATTACGAGTTCAAAGCCAGCCTCAGCAACGGCGAGGCACTAAGCAACTCAGCGAGACCCTGTTTCTACATAAAACAAAATAGGGCTGGGGATGTAGCTCAGTGGTGGAGTTCCCCTGAGTTCAATTTCCAGTACCAAAATAATAATAATAATAATAATAATAATAATAATAATAATAATAAATGCTGGAGAAAAAGGAACACCGTTGGTGGGCTTGTAAATGAGTATAACCACTATGGAAATCTGTTCAGAGTTTCCTCAAAAGACTAGGCATGGAGCCACCATATGACCTAGCTATCTCACTCCTCAGTATTTATCCTAAAGAATTAAAGCCGGGGCTGGGATTGTAGCTCAGCGGTAGAGCGCTTGCCTTGCATGTGTGAGGCCCTGGGTTCGATCCTCAGCACCACATACAAAGCAATAAAATAAAGACATTGTGTCCATCTACAGCTAAAACTAATATTAAAAAAAAAAAGTCCGTTGACAACTGAAAAAATAAAACAATAAAAAAAAAAAGAATTAAAGCCATCACACCACAGTGATACATGCTTACCCATGTTTATAGCAGCACAATTTACAATAGCCAAACTATGTAACCAGCCTGGACGTCCTTAAATGGATGAATGGATAAAGAAAATGTGGTATATATAAGTAATAGAAATTTATTCTGCCACGAAGAAAAATGAAATCATGTCACTTACAGGAAAATGAATGGAACTGGAGACCATTAGGTTAAATGTAATAATCTTTATATGTGGAAGCTAGAGAGGAGAAAGGGAAAGTAAGGTGGTGGTGGGGATGATCTCATGAAAATCAAAGGGACATCAGTAGAGAAAAGGGACAAGGGGGTGGGAGGTAGGGAGGAAGAGGGAGAAGTGCAGGGGAGTGATACCAAATTATATTGTTATATTGTGTGCATGTATGAATATGTAGCAACAAATTCCATCATTATGTACAAGCATAGTGTACCAATAAAAAAGATGAAAGACGAAAAAAGGTGAATAAAAATGTCAGTGTCAAAAAGAGATGATTATAATTTTAAATAAGTCTAAAGAGGTAAGAGAACAATGAATGTGCATGAACCTTGGCTAGACCCTACATTAAAGGAAAAAAAATCTAAGAACAGCTTGTTTTGTTTTTGTTTTTTTGGCACCAGGGATTGAACTCAGGGATACTTGACCACTGAGCCACATCCACAGCCCTATTTTGTATTTTATTTAGAGACAGGGTCTCACTGAGTTGCTTAGTGCCTCACCATTGCTGTGGCCGCCTTTGAACTCATGATCCTCCTGCCTCAGCCTCCCGAGCCACTGGGATTACAGGTGTGCGCCACTGTGCCTGGCTAATTTTAAATTTCTTTTGTGTGTTAATTTTACCGTGGTTATGTAGTTAAATGTTCTTTTTTACAGAGAGGCATGATGATTTTTGAGGTGAAATGCCTGTAACTAATTTTCAAATGATTCTGCCAAAAAAATTCTCTGTATACAGAGAGAAGTGAAGTAATATGTTAACACTTGCAAAGTGTTAACAATTTGAGAGTACAAGTAAAGATTATATAGGTATTGATTACATTCTTTCAAAATTTTGGTAGGTTTGAAATTTCAAACTAAAAATATTCATAGAAAATCAACTAGTAAGTAAAGAATGATACTGAGAAAATGCAGTGTATAAGTATAAACTTAAAAATTTTTCAAAAAATAGGTTCATGGCAGTATGAAGAGTGGCATAATTAAATATTTATGCCAAATTATGTGATCCTTTAGATCGAGCTTAATGAAAAAATATTGATGGATATCACTGTACTAAAATCCTCTTTTTTTTCTCCCCCCAGTATAGACTATGGTCGAAGAAAAAGAAATGCTTTTAGGATTCAGGTAGAAAAAGGTGAGCCTTGTCTTTTTTTTGGTACCGGGGATTGAACTCAGGGGCACTCGACCACTGAGCCATATCCCCAGCCCTATTTTGTGTTTTATGTAGAGACAGGGTCTCACTGAGTTGCTTAGCGCCTTGCTGTTGCTGAGGCTGGCTTTGAATTCGTCATTCTCCTGTCTCAGCCTCCCAAAGTGCTGGGATTACAGGCGTACCACTATGCCTGGAGAGCCTGTTCTTGTCAGAGTTTAATCAACAGTTATTAGAACTGTTTCAACTCATGGAATTTTGGTTTTTTTTTTTTTTTTTCAGTATTTAGCATAATTAGTAGTGAGAAAGAAGTGAAGAATCTGGCAGAATTAGAAGATGAACATCTGGCAAAAAGAGCAAGGCAACGTGAAGAGGATAATGAGTAAGTATTACAAAATGGAGAATTTTATTTTCCCTCTGAAATGTCATCTTCACACTTGCAAAACTTTCATTGGCACTTCATTGCCAGTCTGGCCCCGCATAATGCTTACCTAATCTCTCTATACCTTTTTCTTCCAGTTTTATTGGATGCTTACAGCTCCCCAAAGACTTAACATTTTTTTTGTGTGCGTGCTTTTCTATGGTGATTTTATGTGAGTGTAGTATTCATTTTCCTTTCATAAGTTTCTACACATCCTTGTAGAGTCAGTTGAAGCTAGGTGCAGTGGTACACATCTGTAATCCCAGCTATTGTGAAGGAGAATCACAATTTTAAGGCTTGGCAGTTTGTCAAGTTCTGTCTCAAAATCTTTAAAAGAGAGACTGGGGATGTAGCTTTGTGGTAGAGCACTTGCCTAGTATGTGTGAGATCCTGAGTTTGATTCCCAGTACTGTAAAAAAAAAGCAGGGAAGGAGTCAGTTGACATGTTCTTAAAACACTCTTTTTGGGGAGGATTCTAGAGATTGAACCCGGTGGTACTTTATTACTGATCTATACCCGTAGTCCTTTTTATTTATTTTTTAAATTTTGAGATAGGGTCTCACTAAGTTACACAGGCTGTCCTCCAGGTTGGGATTTTTCTCTCATGGTCTCCCAAGTTGCTGGGATTTCAGTTGTATGCCACCGTGTGTGGCCTTCTTAGACATTCTTTTTAGTGTTTCCTTATCTCCTGGTTATAGATATTTATTATAATCATTAGTGTATCATATTGCATTCAAATTATTTGTGTACTTTTTGGCATTAGTACCAGAACTGTCATGTTATTTTTGTTTTTCTATGCCCAGATATAATGTCAAGTACATTAAAAGTTGTCAGTTAATTTTATTGCTTTATAATGTCAAGGCCATGCATGTGGGGACATTCCTATAATCCCAGTGACTTGGAAGGCTGAAGTGGGAGGATTGCCTAGTTCAAGGTTGGCCTGGGCAGCTTAGCCGGACTCTACTTCAAAATAAAGTAAGAAAAGGTCTGGGGATATTGCTCAGTCTTTTTTTTTTTTTTTTTTTTTTTTTGGTACCAGGGATGGAACTCAGGGGTACTTGACCTCTGAGCTAGATCCCCAGCCCTATTTTGTGTTTTATTTAGAGACAGGGTCTCACTGAGTTGCTTAGCGCCTCACCGTTGCTGAGGCTGGCATTGAACTCACTATTCTCCTGTCTCAGCCTCCTAAAGTGCTGGGATTACAAGCTACCATGCCTGGCTCTTTTTTTGGGGGGCGAGGTTACTGAGGATTGAACTTAGGGGCATTCGGTCACTGAGCAACAACCCCAGCTGTATTTTCCATTTTATTTAGAAACAGGGTCTTACTGAGTTGCTTAGTGCCTCGCCGTTGCTGAGGCTGGCTTTGAACTCACAGTCCTCCTGCCTCAGCTTTCTGAACTACTGGGATTACAGGTGTGCACCACCGCACCTGACTTGTTGCTCAGTTTTTTTTTTTTTAATATTTATTTTTTAGTTGTACGTGGACAGAATATCTTTATTTTATTTTTTATGTGGTGCTGAGGATCGAACCCAGTGCCTCACGTGTGCTAGGCGAGCACGCTACCACTGCGCCATAACCCCAGCCCTGTTGCTCAGTTTTAATGTGCCCCTGAGTTCAAATCCCTTTACTACAATCAATCAATAACTAAATAAAAAGAAAGGAAGAAATAATGTTGAGGATTTTAAAATAATTCAAGTTAAAATTGAGATAGAATAATCTGTACATTTTAAAAGTATACATTTTGTTTTATTTTAATGTATGTCTGTCTCATTAAACCATCACCAGAAACAAGATGCTAGAATTTCCCATCAACTCCAAAAGTTTTCTTGTTTCTCATTGTAATTCACTTTTCTTTCCATCCCTGTTCCCAAGCAGCCACTGATCTGTTTCCTGTCTGTGCATGTTAGATTGCATTTTCTAGGATTTAATATGAATGGAATCATTTATAATTTGCTTTGTGTATATGTATAGTCCTGAACATAGGGCCTTTTGCTTGCTAGGCAAGCACTCTACCACTGAATTAAATCATCAGCCTTTTTTATTTTATTTTGAGACAGTGTCTCTTCCTAAGTTGCCCAGGCTGGCTTTAAACTTGCCATCCTTTTGCCTCAGCCTCTGGAATTGCTGGGGTTAATAGCTTGTGCACCACTATGCATGGTTCAGTATGTAACTTTTTCTTTTCTTTTGGCACTGGGATTGAACCTGGAGTGTTCTACCATTGAGCTACTCCCTTTTTATTTTGAGATAGGGCCTCATTAAGTTGCTGAGGCTGACCTTAAACTTGGGATCCTGCCTCAGCCTCCTGAGTTTTTGGGATCATAAGTGTGTGCCACCACACCTAGCTCAGTATACACTTCTAAAATTTGGATTCCTTGCCTTAGCATAATGATTTTGAGAATGAGTGTTGTGTCATTGGAGAGGGTTCGATAGATCCCTAAAAGGGGAACCTCAACTTAAGACAATGCGGTCCTTGACAAATACCATAGAAAAGAATTTCTAGATGCATCAACTATGGAGGCACAGAGATGTGTGTAAAACTAGGAATACATATTCAAGCGAGAATGTGGACCATCTGAAGAGTGAGAGGTGCTTTTGGAGTTCTGAGGCTCTTGTTTTAAAGGAAACTTGGTAAAGGATGGACATAGGAAGGTCTGTGGGAATAACATCAGTCTGGTGATCACATGATGGTTTATGGTTGTTTGGCAATTCTCAGGATCCTTAGGTTGACATCTTCATAATCTGATCAGTAGGTAAAGTTGGGAAAGTACCCAATATTACAGGTTTCATATCTTCCTTTCCTTAATCTATTATAAAAATACATGTGTAACTGGGCTAATTAATAGTGCACATGAGAAAATACCCTATATTATAGGTTTCATATCTCCATTTCCTCAAACTATTCTAAAAATATGTGCCTTACTGGGCTGATTAATAGTGCACAGGGCAGGGCTGGGGTTATGGCTCAGTGGTAGCGCGCTCGCCTAGCATGCGTGAGGCACTGGGTTCAATCCTCAGCACTGCATAAAAATAAAATAAAGATATTCTGTCCACCTACAACTAAAAAATAAATATTAAAAAAAAATAGTGCACAGGGCAATCTTCATAAATTGGTGAATTCAAGTAACATAAGATTATGAATGAAGATTTGTACATTTTTTGGAAATTTCTGAGTGTCAGATTTGGGAGGAATACTGGCTTTGAGAGTGAAAGTATGAGGAATGTTAGCACAGGCTTTTAGATTAAAGTCATTTCTTCCTTTCTTCTTTCTTTACACTTGGGATTTAACCCAGGGATGCCCTACCACTGGGATGCATACCCAGCCCGTCTAATTTTTTTGAGACAAGGTCTCACTAAATTGCTAAGGCTGGCTTTGAACTTTTGATCTTCCTGCCTCCGAAGTAGGTAGTATTATAGGTGTATACCACCATGCCCAGCTGAGGTTGTATTTTCTTTTTTTTTTTTTTTGGTACTGAGGATTGAACTCAGGGGCACTCGACCACTGAGCCACATCCCCAGCCCTATTTTGTGTTTTATGTAGAGACAGGGTCTCACTGAGTTGCTTAGCGCCTCGCCGTTGCTGAGGCTGGCTTTGAACTCGCGATTCTCCTGTCTCAGCCTCCCTAAGTGCTGGGATTACAGGCTTGAGCCA
>CM053410.1:44580017-44599421 GCA_028644305.1 Xerus rutilus
AGCTTAGGTTGTATTTTCTTTATCTTTCCTTTTTCTCCTTCTCTTTGTCTGTAATCGTTCATTGCTTTTTATTGGTGATTTTGGATATGCCACAATTTTTTTTTATTCATTTGTCTATTCAAGGGCAGTTGTATTGTTTCCAGTTTTTGGCTATTATCAAAAAAGCTACTAAGAGCATTTATATCCAGGTCTTTGAAAAATCTTTTGATTTCTTTTGGTAAATACATAGATGTAGAATGGTTGTGCATTTATGATAAATGCACATTTAACTTTATAAGAGATTGCCAAACTGAGCCGGGGGTGGTGGTGCACGCCTGTAATCCCAGTACCTTGGGAGACTGAGACAGGAGAATCGTGAATTCAAAGCCAGCCTCAGTAACAGCGACGTGCTAAGCAACTCAGTGAGACCCTGTCTCAACATAAAAGACAAAATAGGGTTGGGGATGTGGCTCAGTGGTCGAGTACCCCCGAGTTCAATCCCCAGTACGGAGAAAAAAAATTGTCAAACTGGTTTTCCAGAGTGTTCGTTCTATTTTCCCTTTAGATTAGCTATTTATGAGAATTCTATTTGTTCCTTATATTGCCAGTATTTAGTATGATTGGTCTTTTTTTTTTTAAATTTTTTTTTAGTTGTAGATGGACACAATATCTTTATTTTATTTCTTTTTTTTTATGTGGTACTGAGGATCGAACCCAGTGCCTCACACGTGTGAGGCAAGCGCTCTACCACTGAGCCACAATCCCAGCTCGGTATGATTGGTCTTTAATTTTAGACATTCTTTCCTCATAAGTTTGAAGTTAGTTTCTTTTTTTTTCTTTTTTAAATAGTGAGTAGGGATTGTATTTGTCTAATACTTTTTGATATCTATTAAAAAATCTTAGTTCATTGGATGAGACAAAGGGGAATGAAGGGAAGGGAAGGGGAATGGGAACAGGAAAGACAGTAGAATGAATTGGACATAATTTTTCTATGTTCATATATGAAACTGCACATCATGTACAACCACAAGAATGGATCCTAAGTAGAATATGTTCCGTGTATATATAATTTGTCAAAATACACTCTACTGTCTTGTATCTAAAAAGAACAACAAAAAATTCTTATGGGCTGCATGGTGGTGCACATTTGAAACCCCAGGAACTCGAGAGGCTGCGGCAGTCAGAATCCCAAGTCTAGTCTCAGCAATTCAGTGAGACTCTGTTTTAAAATAAAAAGGGATGGAGCTGTATAGCTCATTGGGAAAGTGCACCTGGTTCAATTCCTAGTACAAAAAAAAAAAAAAAATCATGACTTTTCTTCTATATCTTTTTTTTTTATTTTTATTTTTTTTTTATTTTTTATTTTTTTTTTCAAGGTAAATTGTGTATTTTATTTTTAGTAATTAGGTTTTTTAGTTTTATTTTTTTCATTACAAATTATTTTCTGTAAAAGAAAAAGAAATTGAAACAGTATAAAATAAGTAGTTTTTAAAAAATGAAACTATCTACTCCCACTCTCCAGGGATAATGTTTGTTAACATAAACTAAAAAAAAAAATCTCATTTTTAAACACATAGGGCAGTATTCTTGTAAATGGGAATAAGAATCTATATTATATTTAGAAAAAAGTCAATCAAACAAATAGAATGGTAAGGAGAGAATTTATATCCTGCTGAACTAAGCTTTAAGTAATATTTAATGGTATAATGGAGAATACACTGTTTTATTTTTTATTTTTTTTTATTTTATTTTTTTAATTTAGTTATTTTATTTAAATGCATTTCAAGTCATAGTACATAACCAGATCTCTGTTTTTCCATTTCTCTGATTGCAAACCAAATAAAGTCACACTATTAGAGTCTTCATAGATGTGCCAGGGGTAGTAATGACCATCTCAAATAACCATCATTACTATGCCCATTTCCCTTTCCTTCCTCCCCCCTCCCCCACCCACGTTTAGAGTTCCTGCATTTCTCCTATGTTTCCCGTTCCCAACCCCCCCCTTTTTTTTTTTTTTTTAAATAAATAGTACTGGTTATTGAATCCAGGGTCTCACATATGATAGGCAAGTGCTGTATCACGGAGCTACAATCCCCAGCCCTTTTTATTTTATTTTGAGACAGCGTTTCTCTGCTAAATTCCTAGACTGGCCTCAAATTTTTCGAAAATATTTTAAATGTTTTGCATTTGTAGTAATATTGGTCTGAATTTTCTGTTTCTTTTCTTTTTTTCCTACCTCAAGATGGGGTCTTGCTCTGCTGCTCAGGTTGGCCTCCAACTACTGTGCTCAGGTGATCCTCCTGCCTCAGTTTCCTGAATATCTGGAACTGCAGGTGTGCACCACCATGCCTGGCTGTTTTTTTTTTCTTTTTTCTTTCTTTGCTCTTTTTTTGAAGTATGACTTTATTTCTAGAATTTCAATTATATTTCATTTATCTATTTATCTATATGTTTATCCTTATGTCAGTACCACACAATCTTTTGTTTTGTTTGTGGTATTGTAGATTGAACCCAGGGCTTTATTCATGCTAAGCTGAGTGACATCCCTACAGCTACATTCCTAGCTCCTAAATTTTTCTTTCTTCCTGTTTATTATCTGTCAGGTTTTAGGTTATATTGGCCTCAACATCAATTGGAACGTGTTCTTTTGTTCTGTTTTATGAAAAAGAACTATGAAATTATTTTCTTGAATTTTAATAAGAATTCACCTGGGCTTTTATGAAGAATTTTTTTTTTTTTTTTCTTTTGGGTACTGGGGATTGAACTCAGGGGCACTCAACCACTGAGCCACATCCCCAGCCCTATTTTGTGTTTTTATGTAGAGACAAGGTCTCACTGAGTTGCTTAGCGCCTTGCCTTTGTTGAGGCTGGCTTTGAACTTGCGATTCTCCTCTCTCAGCCTCCCTAAATGCTGGGATTACAGGCTTGTGCCACCGTGCCTGGTTTATGAAGAATTTTATAAATTTTAATCGGTATGGTTCCTCCTTAAATCTTTTTCTTCTTAAATGTCAATTTGGGTGGTTTTTTTTTTGTGGTGGTGGGGATTGAACCCAGGAATGCTCTGCTACTGAGCTATATCCACAGCCCTATTTATTTATTTATTTATTTTTAAAATATTTTTTAGTTATACACGGACACAGCGTCTTTATTTTGTTTTGTTTATTTTTATGTGGTGCTGAGGATCGAACCCAGTGCCTCACACGTGTGAGGCAAACGCTGTGCCACTGAGCCACAACCTCAGCCCCCTTTTTATTTTTTATTAAGAGACAGGGTCTCACTAAATTGCTGAAGCTGACCTAACACTTGGTGTCCTCTCACCTCAGCCTCTCAAGTAGCTGGAATAATGGCAGGCACCACCATGCTCTGTGAGTTGTTTTTAAAGAAATTTGTCCATTTCATCTGAAGTGTGGAATTTGTTTGTATAATGCTTTGCAGTTTATTCTTATTCTCTCTCTTTACTTTGTGCTGAGGATACCACCCATGATCTTGTGCATGCTAGGAAAGCACTTTACCATCAGCCTTTTTTTTTTTTTTTTTTTTTTTGGTATCAGGGATTGAACCCAGGGCACTCAACCACCGAGCCACATCCCCAGCCTTTATTTATTTATTTTTTAAAATACTTTTTTAGTTGTCAGTGGACTGTATTTTATTTATTTATATGTGGTGCTGAGAATCAAACCCAATGCCTCACACATGCTAGGCAAGCGCTCTACCACTGAGCCACAATCCAACCCCCCAGCCGTTTTTTGTATTTTATTTAGAGACAGGATCTCACTGAGTTGCTTAGGGCCTCGTTAAATTGCTGAGGCTGGCTTTGAACTCATGATCCTCCTGTTTCAACCTCTCTAGCCACTGGGATTATAGGCATGTGCCCAGCTCGCTCTCTCTCTCATTTTTTTTCTTTTCTTATTTTAATTTTTGAAACAGGGTCTGGCTAAATTGTCCAGGCTGGTGTTAAAACATGCCATCCTCCTGCCTCAGCCTCCTGAGTGGTTGGGATTACAAGTCTGCACCACCTTACCCTGTTGTCCTCTTCATTCTTTATAATTGAATCTTTTTCATTTGTATTTACCATAACTTCTTTTTTTTTTTTTTTTTTTTGGTACTGGGGATTGAACTCAGGGGCACTCAACCACTGAGGCACATCCTCAGCCCTATTTTGTGTTTTATGTAGAGACAGGGTCTCACTGAGTTGCTTAGTGCCTCGCCGTTGCTGAGGCTGGCTTTGAACTCGCGATTCTCCTGTCTCAGCCTCCCTAAGTGCTGGGATTACAAGCGTGAGCCACCGCGCCCGGCTTATTTACCATAACTTCTTACCTAGTTTCATATTCATGGATATTTGGTTATTTCTTATTTTACAGTATTACATATTAAGTAATCCTTTAGTAACCATATCTTTGTACAAATCTCATTATTATTACTATTTTTGGTCTTTTCTTTTCTGGAATTGAGGATTGAACCTAGGGTTTCGTGTATGTGAGGCAAGCGCTTTGCCACTGAGCTGCATCCTAGCCCCATCTCTCTTTTCTTTTTTTTTGGTACTAGGGATTAAACTCAGGGATACTCAACCACTGAGCCACATCCCCAGCCCTATTTTGTGTTTTATTTAGAGTCACGGTCTCACTGAGTTGCTTAGCACCTCGCCTCCATTTGAACTTGGGATTCTCCTGTCTCAGCCTCCCAAAGTGCTGGGATTACAGACGTGTGCCACCCCTCCCAGCTCCATCTCATTTTTTATGCTGAATTCCTGAGGTGGAATTTCTAGGTTCAAATTCATTTATTGTTTTGAGAATTCTGGTACATTCGGAGTTGCCTTTTACATAAAGGTTGCCTTAGTGTGTACTCCTGGTAATTTTGTATCAAGGACACATTTATTTCCCTGCACTGTTATAACAATCCTAGTTATATTGTTATAGTATTACTCATTTGAAATGCTTGGGACCAGAAGTGTTTTGGATTTTGGATTTTTTCAGATTTTGTAATATTTACATGTACATAATGAGATATTTGGGGATTAGGACTCAAGTCTAAACATAAATTCATTTATGTTTCATATATACGGTATACACATAACCTGAAGGTAATTCTATTCAATATTTTTAGTTTACCTGCTTTTGGAATGCAACCTGTCATATGAGATCAGGTGTGAAATTTTCTACTTTTTGTGGCATATTGGTGCTTACTCAAGAACTTTGGAATTTTAGAGCATTTCAGATTTTGGATTTTCCCATTAGGGTTGTTCAACCTATATTTACTCTTGGCTGGTTTTATAGGCAATTACATCATTTTTGGTTTTCTTCTTTTTTTCTTTTTTAAAGGGGAACTAGGGATTGAACTTGGGCGCTCTGTCACTAAGCTCCATCTGCAGCCCTTTTTGAAAAATTTTAATTTGGAGTCAGTGTCTGCCCTTGAACTTAGGATCTTCCCGCCTCAGCCTTCCAGCATTTGTATTGTTTTTATGTGGAATCTTTTGATAACTTGTGAGGTTATAGTCTGGTTTGGGTTTTTCATATTTCCTTTTTAAATTGCTTGCTTAAGTTTTTTTTCCTCCCTATTTCATTTGTGAAATCATTAGGATTTTGCATAAAATGCCACCTCTTCTATGCATTGGAAAACTTTCTCATTTTGCCGAGTCTTTTATTTTTGTTTATAATGTCTTTTGATTAGTGAAGTTGTGCATTTTTACCTAGTTAAATTTATTAATTTTTTTATAGTATGTGCTGATATGCTTAGGAAGACCTTTTTCACAGGAATATATGTGACCATTATCTATCCCTATTTTTGTTCTTCATGATATTTTAACTTTTAAAAAATTTTTCCTCTTTTGGTACTGGGAATTGAACCCAGAGGTGCTTTACCACTAAGCCAAATCCCCAGCCCTTTTTATTTTTTATTTTGAGACAGAGTCTTGCTCAATTGCTTAGGGCCTCACTAAATTGCTGAGGCAGGCCTTGAACTTGGAATCCTACTGCATCAGCCTCCCACAGTGGTGGGATTATAGGCATGTACCACTGCTCCTGGCAATATTTAACTCTTTAATCCATTTGGAATTAAATTTTGGGGGGGCATATTATTCCTCCCAAAGAGTTGATAGTCTGCTATTTTTACATTGATTGGAAATGCCATAATATTGACTGAATTTAATGAATTCAAGAAAATTAATGTCTTAGTTATAAAGTTATTTGTATAAGCATTTTTACTTAGGAAAAGTCCTTCTCTTTTTGTACTAGGGAATGAATCAAGGGGTGCTTTACCACTAGGCTACATCTCCAATCCTTTTTTATTTTTATTAGGGTCTAAGTTGCTGAAAAGGGTCTTCCTGAGTTCCTGAGCCTAGCCTCAAACTTGCAATCTTTCCATCTCAGCCTTCATAGTCACTGGAATTACAGGTGTGGGCCACCATGCCCAGTAGGAAAAGTCCCTTTTTAAATTTAAATACCTTGTAAATTTAACTCCAACTTGCTGGAGTTGTAGCTTAGTAGTAGAGTGCTTGCCTTGCATGTGTGAGGCACAGGGTTCGATCCTCAGCACTATATAAAAATAAATGAATAAAATAAAGGTATTATGTCTATCTACAACTAAAAATATTAAAAAAGAGAAACCATCAAATAGAAGCAGAGTATAGTAACTAGAAACTATTAGATATCAACTTTCAGTTATAATGAACTAAGACTATATTCTCAGTTTATAGTTATTAGGAGTTAAACTTATTTTTGATATATTATATGAAAAATTTCTTCATGACTTTATTCCTCCTGAACAGACACAAAGTTGCATTTGGTTACATGGCTTGAATTGTGAATTTGTTATTCAAAGTGCTTAATTAGCTTGCTGAAATATTTCTTCCTCCTGAGTTTAATGTTCTTAAATGAAGCCCTTGCATCTGATGGGAATTTGTATTTCACTTTTATTTGTTGCTAGGATAAAGATAACTGCAATTTATTTAGCCTTTGCTATGTAATAAGAACTTTGAGGTGGATGTTACTTATTATTTTATAGATAAAGAAGTTGATCCTCAGAGACATTAGGTACATACAGTCTAATAACTGGTTATGCTGGATTTTTTTTTTTTTTTTTTTTGGTACTGAAGATTGAACTCAGGGGCACTTGACCACTGAGCCACATTCCCAGCCCTATTTCGTGTTTTATGTAGAGACAGGGTCTCACTGAGTTGCTTAGCACCTCGCCATTGCTGAGGCTGGCTTTGAACTCACAATTTTCCTGTCTCAGCCTCCCTAAATGCTGGGATTATAGGCTTGTGCCACTGTGCCTGGCTTATCCTCGACTTTTGTATCTCATTTTCTCTAATTTTAAAACATGAACTCTTTACCACCATAATAAGTAATAGTATATTTAACTTGCTTTGGGTAGTAATTTTCTAGGATATTGGAGAAAAGCATTTAAAACATTTTCCCTCTTTTTACTGAGGTACACTGAAAGCTATTCTGAGGATGATTCAATTGTGGAAGATTACCCAGATCCACAGGTAAGCCAGACATTTAATGGCCTCATTGTGATTTTCTTTTTCTTAAAATTATGAGACTTTTTGAAGAAAAAAAAAGGAGTAAAAAAGTAGAAAAAGAGATTTGGGACATCTTTATCAAAAAATAATTGAATATTTCCTACATATCTGTTGATGATGGATTAACCAGCCTTCTAGTATTTGTGTTTATAATTAGGGTTTTTTTTTTGGTACTGCAAATTGAACTCAGGGGCACTCGACCACTGAGCCACATCCCCAGCCCTATTTTTTTTTTATGTAGAGACAGGGTCTCACTGAGTTGCTTAAGTGCCTCACCCTTGCTGAGGCTGGCTTTGAACTCGTGATTCTCCTATCTCAGCCTCCCAAAGTGCTGGGATTACAGGCTTATGCCACTGCGCCTGGCTTATAGTTAGTTATAAAGGCAAAAAGAAAGGAATAGCCAGAAATAAGGGCAAACAAATAGAAAGAGAATTAATAGTAAAATTGGTGCAAAAATAAATTTTCTGTCTAGGAATTACTGATGAATATTCTTGACTAAAGAGATATGGAGGTAATACATCAAGTTACTCCTAACATGCCTTCTGTTTTTTCCCTTGGCATATCAGCTTTTGGATATATTAACCAAGTAAGGATGATACACAGTTACATTTGATCCATCTTTGAATTGATGGAATAGTAGTGACTCCCAGTGACTACTTGTTCATTTCCATACTTGGTTCTGTTATGTTTTTAAAAAGCAACCATGCTAAATGGATGGAGTTGGAGAATATCATGCTAAGTGAAGTAAGCCAATCCCAAAAACCCAAATGCCTAATGTTCTCTCTGATAAGTGGATACTGATCCATGATGAGGGAGGGGACACAAGAAGAATGAAGGAACTTTGATCAAAGGGGAGGGAGCTGGGAGGGGGCATGGGGCAGGAAAGATGGTGGAATAAGATGGACTTTATAACCCTAGCTTCATGTATGACTGCATATATGATGATGTGATTTTATATCAAGTATAACCAATAAATAAATTTTAAAAAATTAAACTAAAAAGCAACCATGCTTGTTTCATTTAATCATCAATTATGAATTGGCCCTCCATTAACATGGAGTAGTAGGTATACATATTTTTGAATAGTAAATGCTTTTTTGTGAATCATCTTATTTTGAACACCTGTATATTCTGACTATAAATGTCAGGTTGGTGAAAGCAAAATGTAGAAACATTATTAGTTTGGATAATGGAACTTTTCATGAATACCTGAGTAATTGATGCTAAAATCATGTTTCTGTCAGTCAGCAAATCACATGAACAGTTCGCTGCTCTCTTTGTATCGGAAAGGAAATCCTGATTCTGTCTCAAATACTCCAGAGATGGAGCAAAGAGAAATTACTGCTTCAGTACCACGATTAACTAAAACAAGCTCCATTCCTTTGAAGACCTCTGCAAGAGAATCTGAGGGAGGATGGTTTATCGATACAACGCCAGATGGAAAAAAAGACAGTTTTTTCTTGGACCTATCAGATAAGAAAAGTAACCATAAAAAGCCAGTATCTGATATCCAGGTATTTTCATAGTGAACCTTTAGCCCCATGTAGTTGGAATATGTTACACTCCTTTCACTGAATTCATTATCAAGCAGACACTTGTGTTTTATAGGTCATAGGAACTTTGTAATACATGGAGTACACTTTGCATTATTGCTGTCATTACCCTCCTAACCTGCGCCTCTTTCTTGCCTTAAGTATTAAAATAGTCTTTGAACTGAAATCCATCCATTCTTGTTCCCCTTGGTTTACTCTTCACGCAGAGATACCTTGTTTTATGAGTTAACTTAGGTCATTGCCATTCTATTTACAACTCTTCAGTTGCTTCATTCAGTCTCATATACAAAACCCATAAAGTCCTGTATGATTAATCTCATGTTCTGCCATTGTCTTCTCTTACTGCCCTGGTTTGCTTTGGCCACAGTGGTGTCTTGCTGTTTCTAGAACATACTATCTTCTGCTTGGGGCATTAGCACTTGAACTTTCTATCTAAAACACTTTCAGATTCTTGTGGTTCTCTTCATCCCTTCTTCCCACCTCTTTTCTCATGTAATCTTTGTAGAGAGGTCTTTCCTCACATGAGAGATAGCTCATTGTTAGGTACTCTGTTTCCTAACCCTCATTTACTTAATTTTAACTACCTAAAGTCATTTTAACTTGTGTAGTTTTTTTGAAAACTCCTTTTGTTTTCCTCCACTAGAATGTGAGTTCTTGGAGAACAAGAACTTAGTTTTTTTTTGTTTTTAGTATTTTTTAGATGTTGATGGGCCTTTATTTCATCCATTTATTTATATGTGGTGCTGAGAATTGAACCCAGTGCCTCACACCTGCTAGGCAAGTGCTCTACCACTGAGCCACAACTCCAGCCCTAAGAACTTTGTTTTGTTATTGAATTAGTGCCAAATGAACTCCTCAAGATATATTTACTAGTGAGAGTTTAAAAATAACTGCTTTGGTTATATATTGCACAGGTGATAAATTTAGGAAGAAGGGATGATTGTTGCTGAAGCAGCAATGTGATTTATATTCAGTTCAGGGTAATACCTTAAATCCTATATAAATAGATATATGTGAAAATATATAGATTAGGCAGGTGCCTTTATTTTATTTCATTTTTTTTTTGTTTGTTCATATTTGTTTTTGCCTTAATCCAGAGGCACTCAACCACTGACCTACATATCTAGCCCTTTTTATTTTTTATTTTGAGGCAGGATCATGCTAAGTTGCCCAGGCTGGCCTTGAACTTGAGATCCTGGTGCCTCAACCTCTTTAGTGGTTGGGATTAGAGGCATGCACCACAGTACCTGGCAGCAGATGCCTTTTTAAAAAGTTTTGAAAGGAAACTTAGGAAAAGTATAAATTGCTAAATTATCACAAAAGGAACACATTGGGTACTTTTCTTAATGATTATTTTAATGCATAGTAGAATAAGAGAGAGTTTAAAGTCATCTGTCCTATGATACTGTGACTGGGTATAAGGGGTAGTGCTAGTAGCCACATGTGGCTATTGAGCCCTTGAGGTTTGGCTAGTGCAAATAAGGAACTGAATTTTTAATTTAAGTGTAAATTTAAAGCTTATAATTAATTCAGTTTTTGGGAAGTCTCTAAATATGTTTGAAACAATGTAGGTATTTTAATCTACTTTATCAGGGGTAAATTCTACAAAATTTAAGTACAAATCAAGTGTTTCCTATGAAAATTTAAAAAGTTGAGCTGGAATTCTTTTTATTTATTCTTTTGGTGATGCTGGGGCTTGAACCCAGGGCCTTGTGCCTGCAAGGCAAGCACTCTGCCAACTGAGCCATATCTGCAGCCCCTATGGTGTCAAAAGTTGATATGCACTATAAAAGTACACATTAGATTTTGTTGCTTACTATAAAATATAGAATGTAAAACATCTCATTAATAATGTTTTATGTTAAGTCTATGTTGAAATGAGAATGTTTAGTATATATTGAGTAAAATAAAGTACATTATTGGCTGAGGGTATAGCTCAGTTATAGAGCCAGTGCTTAGTATGTACAAGGCCTTGGGTTCTATCCTTACCGCCCCCCCACCCCCAAAAAAGAAAGATTATTAAATGAATTTGAGATGGTTCTATTTTCTTCTTTTTGGTACTGGGGATTGAACTTAGGGGTACCCGACCACTGAGCCACATCCCCAGCCTTATTTTGTGTTTTATGTAGAGACAGGGTCTCACTGAGTTGCTTAGCACGTCGCTGTTGCTGAGGCTGTCTTTGAACTTGTGATTCTCCTGTCTCAGCCTCCCTAAGTGCTGGGATTACAGGCTTGAGCCACCGTGCCCGGCTTCTATTTTCCTTTATGTAGTTTTGAGACAGGATCTCACTAAGTTGCCGAGGATGAATGGCTTCAAACTTGCCATCAGTTGTCTTGCCTCAGTGCTTGTGTGTTGCTGGGATTACAGGCATGCAGTGCTCCACCTGGCTCCAATTTTTTTTTTTGGTACCAGGGATTGAACTCAGGGGTACTCGACCACTGAGCTACATTCCCAGCACTATTTTGTGTTTTATTTAAAGACAGGGTCTCATTGAGTTGTTTAGTGCCTCACAGTTGCTGAATTTGGCTTTGAACTCGGGATTCTCCTGTCTCAGGCTCCCAAAGTGCTGGGATTACAGGCTTGCGGCACTGCACCTGGCTTCCCTTTGAATTATTAATGTGCCTTTTCCAAATGTCTTCACTTTAATCATCCATGAGTGAAGAACATTATTATGATTGGTAAGATCTTAACTTTTTGTGTTGAATTATTCCTTTTTTGAAAGGTACTGAAGCAACTCACTAGCTATGTTTTATTGGATCACCAGATTTTAACTAAAAACCAAAACTATATGAATCACCAACTCTAAGTAGACTCAGTGAGACTAAAAGATATTGGTGTCCTAAAACAAGGAGCTCACAATTCATGAACAAGACATAGACAAATTAATTATTCAAATACAAGATAGATTATGGTAGCCTATAATACAGTTGCAAACACTGTATTCTGGGAATGTGAGGAAGAGATTAAATGTAATTAAAATAATCTGGAGGGGTTGGGGATATAGCTCAATTGGTAAAGTGCTTGCCTAGCACTAGCATGCACAAGGCCCGGGATTCAGTCCCCAGCAGCACCAAAAAAAAAAAAAAGTAAATTTTCAAATGTTAGGATTTAAACCTATCCTGTAAGGTTATGGAAAAGAGGACCCTCACTAGCAGATAGCATCTTTAAGCAGAGAGATTGGGAATTATTAACAGAAAAAAGTGCTACAGTATGAAGGCAGGAGTGGACTTTTTTTGTGGTGGTGGGAATCAAACACAGAGCCCTGCTCATGCCAGGCAAATGCTCTACCACCAAGCTACACCCACTAGCCCTAAATCCCATCTTACCAAAAAAGTGTATACATACATACATACATACATACATATATATGTGTGTGTGTGTGTATATGTATGCATTGTAATTTAAAATGTCATTTAAATTTATTTTCTCTCCAGGATTCAAAAGATTCTTCTTTTCTGGAGATTGATAATAAAACAAAGGGCAGGCTAAAAGGCAAAGGAAACAAAAGAAAGAAGGAAGATCTTCAGGAAATAGATGGAGAAATAGAAGCTGTCCTGCAAAAGAAAGGTGAAATGCAAGTCTTGTGGGTAGCAGTGGTTATGTTTGCTTTGAGTCATCACTTTCCTCCCCAGGCTGTTTTGCTTGGGAGACCTTTTGTGTGCAGAAACATTTATTGGAAAATATTTATCTAATTGACCTTTAATTATGAGTTTATATTCAATCATTAATCTTTTCACCTCTTCTCTTTTTGTTTATCAGCCAGAGCCAGGGGGCTAGACTTGCAGATATCCAATGTGAAGTTTGAAGATGTTGGAGGCAATGATACAACATTAAAAGTTAGGTCAAATTTTACCTCAAGTGGGTATATTGCTGATCACTTATACAAACAAAGCCTACCTCTTTGTTTCTAATATGAACTGGAAGTAGAAAAGGAGATTGGGAAGGTGAGAAAGGCAGACCTGACTTATACCCTTTTGGGTACTGAGAGAGAAAAGAAGCACACTATCCTTTATCTTTTCACCTTTTAAAATTAGATTGTACTTACGATACATGCTTTATAAGTAATAATCGTTAACAGTACTAATAATTAGGTTTACTGTTTAGTGTCTTTCTTCTTTTTTCCAGTTACTGTGCTAATTTCTTTTTGTTATATCTTAAAGGTAGGTATTTTTACAGCTTAGGAAATAGTGGCCCAAGAGGCTATGGCTGAAGTCATGCAGTATGTATCAGAGCCAGAATTCAAACTCAAAGACTAAGCCCAAAGCCTGTACTCTTATCTACTGTAGTTTGCTGGTCTGAAGACTGACATTTATTCTACTTTGATTCTTTCTGTCTTGGGCAGAGGAAGATATCTTTTGTGCTTTTTCCCTGCTAGGAGGTCTGCAAGATGCTTATTCACATGCGTCACCCAGAAGTGTACCACCACCTGGGTGTTGTGCCCCCACGTGGAGTTCTCCTTCATGGACCACCAGGCTGTGGGAAGACATTGCTTGCACATGCAATTGCTGGGGTGAGGTTTCTGATGCTTGTTTGCTTTTGCTGTTTTTGTTGTTATTTTTTGTTTTTGTTTTTTCCTCTTTGGTCAACTTCAACCAGACTTGGTATCTCGTCGAAAGAGAATATGATCAATGAAAAATGATTCTCCCTCCCCTTTTTTTCGGTGGTACTGGGTATTGAACCCAGGAGCACTCTGCCACTAAGCTACATCCCAGCCCCTGTTATTTTTTGAGAGGGCATCAATAACTTGCCCAGGCTGGCCCCAAATTTGAGGTCCTCTTGCCTCAGCCTCCATTGCTGGGATTAGTGGTTGTGTACTACCATCTAAGGTTTATCCCTTCTTTATTCACCTCTTTCATTCTGCTATTTGAGGGATTTTTAAAAAAGTGAATATAGTTGGGGCTGGGGTTCTATCTAGCTCATTGGTAGAGTGCTTGCCCAATATGTGTGAGGCATTGGGTTCCATCTTTAGCACTACATAAAAATAAATAAAAGTATTGTGTCCAACTACAACTTAAAAAAATTAACAAAAAGTGAATACAGTTATTGTATATATGATAAAGGTTGGGTTGGAAGCAAATAAATCCTTTTTTAAACTTGTAGTTTAGGTTTTAGTTATTTCTCTTACTTTAACCTGATAATTCTAAAGAACAGCAAAATAGCCAGTGGTGGTGCACGCTTGTAATCCCAGCGGCTTTGGAGGCTGAGGCAGGAGGATCTAGAGTTCAAAGCTAGCCTTAGTAATGTGAGGCACCAAGCAATTCAGTGAGACCCTGTCTCTAAATAAAATACAAAAATAGGGCTGAGTGTTCAGTGTGAAAATATTCTTTCTGGATGGTAATAAAAGACACTTGCTTTGCCAAATGAAAAGTTAGCGATCTTATTTAGTCATATCAGATATTTCAGAAACTATATTGGGTACTAAAATACAAAACATCCAGGTAACTTCAGTTAGTAGAATAGCGTACTAATCATTAACAAATCTATGCTTTGTGAAACAAAACCATTTTTAAAAGGGAACTTAATCGTTTGCCTTATATTTGTTGAATAATTCTTTTGTGTAACTCCTGCATGGCAGACTTTGGTATATAGTGGTAAGTATCACAAATCTAGTTTTAATATGAGAGAGACATTAAAGTCAGTCAGATGAATAAATGCTATATATTGTAACAATTCTATAAAGCTGTAGAAAGAAGAAATGAAGAATGCTGTGTAGACTATCGGGATACCCAAGTTATAATTGTGGTCAAAAAATGTATTGTTGAGGAAGTAAAATTTTTGTAGCCAGAAGAATGAGTAGGAGTTAGACAGACTTGTTGCCAATCATATTGATGGAACGACAATAGTTTCTCTTCCATTTCTTAAAAAGTCTACCTCTTCTGACTAGTAGTAAATGGTTTTCTGGGTTAGCAAGGAGAGGAATGCTAGCTGAGTGTATGGAAGGCAACTGTGTCACAACTTTTGTTATTTCCTGTCCAATAGGTAAATGACAGATAAAATTGTTTTGGTTCAGCCCTAAGCTGGAGGAAACATCTCTTGTGATTCAAGAGAGAAGAGTTTTATAGTGACATCTGTAAGGTGAAAACAATTAGAAAGTATCAGTATGCTTGCATAAATCCATAGATTTTTGTCAATAGTGTTTTTTATAAGGCCCACACAGAAAGATGAAGTTCTTCAGGAAAATCATCATTTTGAAAATGTAATTTTGATGGAGTAGAGAGGATGAGGGAAAAGTTGAGAGGTTACAATTTGAATATTTGGTTATTCTTTTATGTGTTTGTGCACAGGAACTTGACCTGCCAATTTTGAAAGTAGCTGCTCCAGAGATTGTGTCAGGAGTTTCTGGGGAGTCCGAGCAGAAACTCAGAGATTTATTTGAACAAGCTGTGGTGAGTCAGCTAGTGGCTAACGTCACTGTCAGATCTTATAAACTTATTTAAAGATCTTATAAACGTATTTAAAGATCCTGCTTTTCTGATGCTGGTTCTTGTTACTCCATTCACTGGCTATTATTTTTTAAGCTTAATAATTTGTTATGCATGTTGGCTAAATATTTAAAATGGATTTAATGATACAGAATATAGAATTAAAAAAATCCATTTCATCTGAAATGAAATAAAGATAACTGATGGGAAGTTTGGGCTTTTATACCTAGTAGTCATATATTGAAAATATATTATCCTTATGATATTTTCATTCACTTACTTTCCCCAACTTTGGTTATACCAAACCACCGCTAAGCAATATGAAAATTGTTATATTTAGGATTATCATATTATAAAGGCAACCATAAAAATGACAGGATAAACTCTTCTCTATTTGTATATGAAAGCTGTGAAAAGAAATTCTGTTACCAGAGAGAGAAATTTCAGATTTGATTTTATCCTAAGTGTAATTTGTGTTATTAAAATTGGGATGATGATACTTACATCTTATTAAAGCTTTAATTTCAGCACAGGATAGTAGTTATATGTCTGTACTTTTAGTGAGAAAGATGACTACAAATCCTGTGCCATTGTATGTGATGTGAAATTTAACCACTCTACTCTCAACTTCTTAACTAGTAAAATAGGGTAATTTAATGGAGCTGTTGAGAGTATCAAATGAGAGAATTTTTTTCTTTTTCTTTTTTGGTACTAGAGATTGAGCCCAGGAGTGTTTTACCACTGAGCCACATCCCCAACCCTTTTTATTTTGAGACAGGGTCTTGCTCAGTTGCTTACGACTTTGCTAAGTTGCTGAGGCTGGCTCTGAACTTGTGATCCTCCTGCCATTCTCCTGTAATCCCAGCCTCTTGAGTTGCAGGGATTACAGGTGTAAGCCACCACTCTCCTCTTGAGAATTCTTACAAAACTAATGTAATGCCTTGTGCACACACAGCAAGAGCCCTGTAAATATTAGACATGCTGTTGTGTGCACTGGAGCAAACATAAGGCACTGTAGCTAAAACTAAAAAATGATGAAAGGTTTAATTTTATTTCTTTATTTTTTATTTTTATTTTTATTTTTTGGTACTGGGAATTGAACTCAGGGGCACTTGACCACTGAGCCACATCCCCAGCCCTATTTTGTGTTTTATTTAGAGACAGGGTCTCACTGAGTTGCTTAGCGCCTTGCCATTGCTGAGGCTGGCTTTGAACTCATGATTCTCCTGTCTCAGCCTCCCAAAGTGCTAGGATTACAGGCGGGTGTCGCTGCAACTGGCTATATCTTTATTGATATTCAAAGCATATAGTGACTGATGAACATGGCCAATACAACTGCTAGATGCTGATGTGAAATTAGAAGAGAAATTGTATTTCAGTAGTAATTGAGGAAAATATTTTAAAATGGCAAGAATACAGAGGCCATTTGCTTGGTTTGTTGTGTAAAATGACCATGGAAAAAAGTGTGAGCAGCACAAGGAAGATACAGAGAAAGGGTGGAAAAGGCAGTGCGCACAGCTAATTCTTTCAGGTGTCACCTTCTTTCCAAAACATGCCTGATTCAGTTTTTGATTTGGCACATATAGCCAGAGGACAGTAGTAAATTGCATGTAGGTAGTTGTGTTAGTTTCTTTGTAAACCAATACTGAACCAATATGATATCTGACAGTAGGTGTTCAGTGAATGTATGGTGTAACACCATACATACCACCTTTCCCTGGTCCCCTCTTCCCTAGTGAAAGTGAGTGTGACAAAGTATTTGGTTTAGAGAACAGGTTCAAATCACATCAGTTGGTTCCTTGCAGAAAACTATATTGCTTTCGTTAAAGGCTAACCTTTTCATATTCTTCCTTTTCTCCCAGTTTTCTAGATCACTGGCAAATACAAATACTTATATGTTTATTTTCTGAGAACTTTGCTCTCTGTAATTTTATTCTTTTATAACTGGGTAGTGTTTCCAGTCATTCCAATTGTTATGAGGAGGATTGGGGAAGAGAGCCCGCTAGGAATGATTCTAGCATGTGGTTTTGAGTTGTCTTAGCCAGACTGATAGTCTGATTCAGCATAATCAATGTTACCCCTAATGATTGAATAATTGAGAATGATTTAGATTGAACATCTGATATTTTTCTTTAAATTTTTCATTTTAACTAATGTTTATGTCTCCTTTTTTGTGGTAAGATATATATAACAAAATTTATCATTGATTTTCAGGATTGAACTTAGGGGTACTCAACCACTGAGCCACATCCCCAGCCCTGTTTTGTGTTTTATTTAGAGACAGGGTCTCACTGAGTTGCTTAGCGCCTCGCTATTGCTGAGGCTGGCTTTGAATTCATAATTCTCCTGTCTCAGCCTCCTAAAGTGCTGGGATTATAGGCGTGCGCCGCCATGCCCTGCCCTATCTGGGTTTTTTGTACGTTTGTTTGGTTTTGGCTTCTAGTGGTACTGGGGATTGAACCTGGGGACACTTTACCACTGAGCTGCATCCCCAGCCTTTTTGTTGTTCTTTTTTTCTTCCTTAATTTTGAGACATGGTCTTGGTAAGTTACCTAAATTGGCCATGGACTTATGATTCTCCTACCTGAGCCTACTAAATATCTGGAATTTCAGGCATGTGCCACCTGGCTCTGGTGCTTCTCAAATTCATCTTATAGCAGATTTGAAAGAGAAGCATGGGCATTTTTATATTGGTAGAAACATATAACACTTAACAAAGTTGGGTTTTCTAATTTAGAGTTTTTAGACTTACTGTTTATGTTTCATAGCATAGCAGATATGTCTGATTTATAAAAGAATTTTAGTAGATTTAGCACAAAACATGGATCGATGAAGACTGTAAATGTGTTACCAGATCTGTAGTCATTTATTATCTTCTTTTAAACATCTTGGTTCTCCTCAGATAGGTAAGTCAGAAATAACACACCATGAACTGCCTTCCTTAGGGGTTATTCATGTGGTGAATGACCCTTGCACTTAGATGCATGACTATAATCCTGACTTTTGGGGCAGAGGTAGAAGGATCACAAGTTCTAGGCCAGTTTAGTCTATTGAAACCCTGTCTCCAAATTAAAACATACATAAAAAAGGACTGGAATGTAACTCAGTGGTAGAATACCCCTGGGTTTAATCCCTAGTACTGCAAAATAAATAAATAAGCTTTGGGGATGTAGCTCAGTGGTAGAATGCCTCTGAGTTCAATCCCCAGTACTTCAAAAAAGAAAAAAAATAAAATAATAGATGTGTATACTTAACTATGCATCAATATAGGGAATGCATTCATAGTCATCTTTTTGTGATATTTTTATCTAGTCAAATGCACCCTGTATTGTTTTCATCGATGAAATTGATGCTATTACCCCCAAAAGAGAAGTTGCTTCAAAAGATATGGAACGAAGAATTGTAGCCCAGCTCCTAACCTGCATGGATGGTCAGTTTGAAATAATGAATTCATTTTAAGATAATAAATTTCTTAAAATAATTTAAGTCACACACAAAGATAAAATATTTAAACCATAAATATCATAGTGTAAATTAAGAAATCTTTTCCACAAAGATTATGCCATTTAATTTAAAGTATATATTATAGTTATTTTAAATGTATTCACATATGTATATGCTAACATATTTTGCTTTTTATAATTCTGAGATTGCACCATAGACATTATTCAACTTAGTATTTGTTCCTTAACAATACATCTTGGAAATGTTACCATTTTAATCTTTTCTTTTTTTTTTTTTTGGTACCGGGGATTGAACTCACGGGCACTCGACCCCTGAGCCACATCCCCAGCCCTATTTTGTGTTTTATGTAGAGACAGGGTCTCACTGAGTTGCTTAGCGCCTCGCCATTGCTGAGGCTGGCTTTGAACTCGCGATTCTCCTGTCTCAGCCTCCCTAAGTGCTGGGATTACAAGCGTGAGCCAC
>CM053410.1:44610272-44636156 GCA_028644305.1 Xerus rutilus
GACCTATTTTTCTGATGGAGTTTATTTTATGGTCCACAAGCCTGCAGCTTCCCTTAACTGTTTCAGCTATATCCAAGAGCAAATTTCTGGTGTTCTGTTGGTTGAAAGTGTGCAAAGCACATGGGATGTTAATACTTCTTATGCAATTTTCAGATAATTTCTGTGTTTTTGTTTCCTTGCCTTGCTTTTCCTTTCTGTAGTTTAACATTGACTCCTCTAGTTCTGAGTCTTTGGAGTTAAATCAAGCAAATATCTGTGTCTCATTAGTGCATCTCTTTGTAGAAGGTTAATTTTTACTTCATTCTGTCTGCTAGGTCATTTACCACTCTCCATGTACCTTCTTTATAATTTGTGGTTCAGTATTACAGTTAATTAATTATCTGTTAGTTTGTAGTGATAATAAGTAAATAAATAAGTGAGAATATCTGGTTCAGAAGAATTTCAAATAATTTTTGTTGATTCATCTCTCTGGAGCATGTGGGTTATAATTTCTTATTAACTGTAAGCTATGCATAGTGACCTCTTTTTAAAGAGTATAGTTTGGGAAGGTTGGGAGGGAAGAGTAACTTTATAGTGGCCTACCTTTGGCTTTGCTTTGCTTCTCCCCTCCTCTCTCCTCCTCTCTCCTCTCTTCTCTTCCTCTGCACTCCTCCAACTGGGGATTGAACCCAGGAGCAGTCTACTACTGAGCAACATCCTAGCCATTTTTATTTTTTATGTTGAGACAGGGTCTTACTAAGTGGCTGAGGCTGTCCGTAAACTTGTGATTCTCCTGCTTCAACCTTCTGAATTGCTGGGACTATTGGCGTGTGCTGCCAGGCCCAGCAGTGGAAAACCCTTCAAACAATATCTCAAACCAGGTGATTACGTCCACAATGATAAGTCAGTATGTGTTCTTAATGTGATGTGATAAGAATGCCACCTTACTTCTGTGGTCTTCTTCCTAAAACACTTTAACTCATTTAGTTATGAGAAAAATGTCAGACAAATCCCAGTTGAAGGACATTCTATTAAATATTGGACCAATAATTCTAAAAACTATCCTTAATAATAAAAGAGGAGTTTGGGGTATACATAATTCTCTTTTCTATCTTTGCAGTAAGTCTATAAATATAAAACTGTTCTAGAATTAAAAGTGTATTTAAAAATTTAGTTAAAATTCATCTTGTTAGTCAAGCAAATTATAAAACTGACCATTTAATTTGGAAACCTAATTAAAATTTTTTGATGTATTATTATTATACGTAATAGTAGGATTCATTGTGATATATTCATAAACTCATGCAACATAATTTGGTCAGTTTTATTCCCCAGTACGTTCCCTTCTCCTCCCCTTGTTCTTCCTCTTGCTTCCATTCCTCTATTGATCTTCTGTTTTTATGAGGTCCTCTTTTCTCCCTTTTTTTCTCTTTAGCTTTTACATATGAGAGAATACAAGACCCTTGACTTTCTGAGTTTTGCTTATTTTACTTAATATGATGTTCTCTGGTTTTATTTTCCTATAAATGACATAATTTCATACTTTAAGGCTGAATACAACTCCATTGTTACATATAGCACATTTTCTTTATCCATTTATTGTTAATGGATATCTAGACTACAAAATCCCTATATTTTGAACCTTTGTTGGTGTTTATAGTATTGAGCACATCAGCTAGAGCCAACATGAAAAAACCCAAGTTCAAAATAAAATGTGCATATACCAGGACCCTCAAAATATGTGTTTTCTGGAGTATTTCATATCAGTAAACACTTCTTCCTATATAGTACCACCTGAGATAATGTTAGTATCTTAAAGACCTTTTAAAGTTATGGACTAGGCAGCGTGGGACAACATAGCAAGAGCGTGTCTCAAAAAATGAAGATTAAAAGCTTAATGCAGTGGTGCCCACTTGTCCCAAACTACTCAAAAGGCTAAAGCTAGAGGATTGCTTGAGCCCAGGAATTTGGGAACAACTTGAGTGACTTAGCAAGACCCTATATCTTAAAAAATAATGCATATATACATATCCTCTTGCTGTGCATTTTCTTTAGTAATTTCAGAATAGACTGGGGGAAGTAAAGGCTATAGATTATCCATGGAGTTCATGCCTCTGTTTCTTTCTTTCTTTTTTTTTTTAATATGTATTTTTTAGTTGTAGGTGGACACAATACCTTTTATTTTTATTTTTATGTGGTGCTGAGGATTGAACCCAGTGCCTCATGTGTGCTAGGTGAGCACTCTACTTCTGAGCCACAACCCCAGCCCCACCTCTGTTTCTTCTTCTTGTCTTTTAAGATTATGACTAAGAAAAGGATGCTATTTATATTGTTAGCTATTTTTTATATCATCTAGAATTTTCTTAGTACTCCTATGCATAGCAGCAAATTGGGTTGTCTTTTGGAAATACATATATAATGGAACCTGGTTTTGGTTCCCATCTTTTAGAGTATCTAAGTAAATTATTTTTCATTTGTCAGTATGTTTTTCTGCTTGTATTCTGTTTATTTGCATGATCCCAAATAATTTTTCATAATTTATTTTCCATTAGCTTAACATTTGAAAATAATAGTCTTCCATACAAATTTGGAAATTTTGCATCACATTTAATATGTAACATCACAATGTATAATTAGTAATTAACATTGGACACAATGTTAAATCAGCCATTGTTCTAAGTATTTTGCATGTATGCATTTATAACAATAATCTTATGAGAAAGTGCTATAATTAATGCATTTTTAATAAATGAGAAAGCCAATGGTGAAAAGTGACCCAGGTTATATAGAGAGACAGAACTGGTATCAAACTAATGCATTTGGCTTTAGATCTTTCATCCTGAGTATCTTTACTGGTTTTAAATTCTTACCAGTATATCTTAATAGAAGTTGTTCAAGATATTTCTTTAATAAAAATGATCTAGGAGTCCAGATATTATTTGACACATACCATATTGCCACTTAGGTTGAACAAAAAAATTTTTTTTTATTTAAATGTTTTACTAGTTGTAGATGGACCTTTATTTTATGTATTTATATGTGGTGCTGAGAATCGAACCCAGTGCCTCACACATGCTAGGTAAGTGCCACTGAGCCACAACTCCAGCCCCTGAACAAAAGTTTTGTTCAAAAATTACACTTGTAATACAAGGATTGAACAGTTGGTAAAAATAAAGTTGGAAAAGTAACTGTCCTAATGTAAAATTGAATGTTAAAGTATATGTTAAGATAACTTTTGGTGATAAATAGGAGTAATGTTTTATTTGAGCATGGAGGCTTTTATATCTGGTAGATGCCCATTTAGTCTACTTTAAAAGTATCCCCACAAGTTATTTATCTTATTCCCTTTGTAATACTGTAAAATTCTAAAAGAAAAATATTTTAAAAGTCTTTATATTTCTCACAACACTTAGGATAGTTCTTAACAAGTAGATATCTACCATAATTCTTTCTGGAACAATGTCAGTTGTGTAATAGTGCTTTAGCATTTGTTGAATGAATGAATGAGTTGATCTTATATACTGCTTATTACGATACTGTTGACCAAGTTTAACATGATAAAGGACTTAAAATAAATACATTTGATTACTTGTTTTTTCTGTAGGTTAGGAATATGAAATTTGTTCTCTGTCCTCTCTATAGGATACTTCAAACTTTGTGCCGAAAACTGAGACTTCCTGAGACTTTCGATTTTTATCACTTAGCACACCTAACTCCAGGCTTTGTTGGTGCTGATCTGATGGCACTCTGCCGAGAGGCAGCTATGTGTGCAGTCAATAGGGTTTTGATGAAGCTACATGAACAGCAGAAGAAAGATCCTGAAATTGAATATTTGTTATCTGAAGGAGGCCAGGAAGAAGGACTGGTAATTGAACCCACATCTGAAACTCAGGTACTTATAGATGTCTGTGTTATATTAAATTCAAATACATGTTAGTATAGTACTTTGCAGAAAAAGTTTGCCGTCTCATGTCAAGACATTGGCATATGTTTCCTGGTTAATTTTTGGTAGGTAGACTATGATAGTTTGCTGATATAACCAAATTCTTGTTCCTAGCTGCAGTCAGCTCTGGAGACCAATTGTGTGAATATGAGAGGAATATTTATCAGTCCAAAATAAATTTGAGTAAAATCTCAGTATAATATATGTATCATTTTATAGTTTGCACAGGTGGTTTCTAGATATAATTTGATCTATATAATCTTGTGAAGAAAATATTATTTTTCCTATTTTATCATCAAAGACACTAAACTTAAGATGTTATGACTTACCCCAGGCTACACAGCCTCTACATTACAGAGGAGAGACTTAAATCCAGGTCTTTCCTTTTCAAATCATTTGTTTTTTTCCTTGCATATTTGAAATCACCATTTTTGTTCAAAACACCAAGCTCATTCTTTTTATAATATTGCATATAAGTTAAGATTTTTTACCTAAAGTTAGAATGTTTCTTTTTGGGGTGTTGTTTTTTGTTTTTTGTTGTTTTTTTTTTGGTGTCAGGGATTGAACCCTTCTGGTGAATCACATCTCCAGTTCTTTTTTTGTTTATTTGTGTTGAGACAGGGCCTTGCTAAATTAAGGCCTCACTAAGTTGCTGAGGCTGGCTTCAAACTCACAATCCTCTTGCCTCAGCCTCCTGAGCCACTGGGATTACAAATGTGGACCACCATACCTCACTCAAAGTCAGAATTTAAAAAATTGAATTCTCTAGATTTGCTCATTTTTTACATCTATTCTTTCATGTTCTTTCCCAAATCAAGAATCCTGCCTTTGAAGTTCAAGATTTGTAGTACTAGGAAAATCGCCTGCTATATATTTAGTTGATAAACCATCTGGGAACCATATAATGAAATTATACTGTCCCCAGAGTAAATAATTTTGTTATAATTTCATCAGAATTCAGCTACTTCATGAATATTTATAAACGAAGTGGGAAATATTATGGTTAATGAAATGGATATTTGCCAACTGCTTGTGATTGCTATATGTAACCCTAGTGTAGTATATAGAAATTATTCTTATATTTGATTATAGCCGATTTACCTTTACTTGATTAGGTATATGAACTCTTTAGAATAAAATGAACATGTCTTCTGTCAAAGAGAGAATGTTATTTATGAAGTTTACTGTAACTTACAGAATATTGAAGTAATAATTTCTAAAAGTACAACTTGTAACTTTTTAACAAACTATGACAAAACCTTTCCCGTTTCTTTTAAGGATGAATTGCAAAGGCTGCTGGGGTTATTAAGAGACCAAGATCCCCTTTCAGAAGAGCAAATGCAAGGACTATGCATTGAATTGAATGACTTCATTGTGGCTCTAGCCTCAGTTCAACCCTCTGCCAAAAGGGAAGGCTTTGTTACTGTCCCAAATGTGACATGGGCAGATATTGGTGCCCTGGAACATGTTAGAGAAGAGCTCACGATGGCAATATTGGTAGGTATATCAGCTGCTAAATGCTATTGGTATGTTTGTAAGTTGAGGATCGGAAATAAAGCTACATGCATGTTGACCAGGATGTATGTCTAAAGTGACTTGACTATATGTTCTCTCTCTCTCTCTCTCTTTTTTCTATTTTTCTGATGAATTTTATGATTAGTTAAGTCCTGATTCAGGGTCCCAGGGTAGGGATCACCATGAACACACCTGTAAAGGTAAGAGGATGGGGGAAGCAAAGTGGAACCAGTTTGTATTTTCCTAGGAAACAACTTTGTGCCTGGTGGTTAACTCAGGTTGAGACCCCAGTAGGGCAGAGGGACTTACACAAGTGCTAGTACCACTCAGACACAAAGATCATGCAATCATTCCCTTATCACGATAGTAGAAATTCAGGTAGTTCTGCCAGTGGTTCCTGGTAAGATTCTGTGTGGGGACATGGCTGTCACAAGGGGTATTCTGTTTTCTGTGTGTGATACTAGGATTGAACTCAGCAGTATTCTATTTGTGAGCTATATCCTCAACCCTTTTTTTGAGAGAAATCTTGCTAAGTTGCTGAGGCTGACCTTAAACTTGTGATCCTTTTGCCTTAGCCTCCTGAGTAACTGGGATTATAGGTGTGCACCACTGTGCCTAGGTCAGAAGGGGCATTTTTCCCCCCAAAATAAGCAACTTCTATTTTTTGACAATGTAAAAAGACAAGCCACAAACCAGAAGAATATATTTCCAACATGTTAGTTAAAACAAAAAGTATTAACTAGTATTACTTACTTAACTATTAGTTAAGTATTAGTATTCTATATAATTTTAAAACTATATGAAAAGACACACGAATCAATAGAAAAATGAATATACACTTCATAGAAGAGGAAAAAGCAGTGACTGATAATATAAAAAGATGTTTAACTTCATGTGTAAAAAGGGACATTCTTGATGTCTTCTGCCATGGTGCTGATGCCTGATGACAACCCTAAATTGATACACAGCTTAATGTCTGTGTTTCTCGCTGTGTGAGGGTATGTTTGGTCTCTGTCCCTCTTCTTTTCTGTGTTCCTTTTAAGTGCTGCATCCCAGACAATAGATTTTTATTCTTTTGAGATTTCTTTTTATGCTGATTATTTTGATTGTGCTTGATTTTATAGCAGTGAGTTGAAGGGGGAAAAAATCAGGTTTCAACCAAGACCAAATTGTTTTGAGAACTACTTTCTAAACTTGATCATACTCTTAAGAGTCAAAGCAGTTTTAACATTCATGAAACTTTGGATTAATTTTTTAAATTTACTTTTACTTTTCTACTTTACTAATCATTTTGTGGTTAATTCAAGTAGATCCATTTAGAGGTGTATTTTACCAAAAGAGAAAATACACTGGGCTTACAGAGAACAGGTATCTTTAGCTTTTGACTATGTGAAGGACACTGCTGCTTCTATTTTCTTAAGGGAGGCCCTTGCCTAAACTTTTGTAACCTATAAGTTTAGATACTTTTCTAAATAAAAAAAAATACTGTTTTTCCCTTCAATATTAGGGATTGAACCCAGGCCCTTGACACATTCTAGATAGGCACTCTACACTGAGATATGTCCCCAGCACTTTCTCTTTTTGAGATAGAATCTCACTAAATTGCCTAGGCTGGCCTTGAACTTGGAATCCTCTGCGTTGGCCTTCTGAGTAGCTAGGATTACAGGCGTGAGCCATATGCCAGTTGAAATATTGTATCTTTATGTCTAAATGTTCCTAGAACTTACACTTAAGTGAAAATTTTTCAAGAGTAGTAACTTTTATCATCATGAAACTCATGTTTGAAATAGGTAAGCCAGGCACTGCTCATATCTTTCAGGCCTCATGGTCAGTGTTGAAAATACATGTTGGGAGGTGAATTAATTTGAACATATAATGTAAAAGGGACAGTTGTCATGGATCTCTGTTATTATTCTTCCCAGGCACCAGTACGTAACCCAGACCAGTTTAAAGCTCTTGGACTGGTGACTCCAGCAGGAGTCCTCCTTGCTGGTCCTCCTGGCTGTGGGAAAACTCTGCTGGCAAAGGTATGATATGAATTTAATTTTAAGTATTACCGTGAGATAAATCTTTTGCATAATTTCTGTTAGAAATTCATTTCAGCAAAACTGATTACTTTTCTCAGAAAAGTTTTACTAAAGTTACATCATTAAAAAAATGTTTAAATCAATTATAACCCCACCAGTTTTCACACAGTATTTATCATATTTCTGTGTATATAATATTTTAGCATTTTGGGGGGGTATTGGGTGAACTACATTTCTACCTTTTTTATTATTTATTTTGAGACAGGATCTCACCACTTGTCTAGGCTAGCCTCTAATTTGCAGTCCTTCTGTCTCAGCCTCCTCAGTGTCAGAATTATAGGTGTGTACCATTGTATCTGGTCTAGTCTAGCTTTTTAGTATTTTTACATAACTGTAGTTTGTAACCAACTTTGTTTTCTAGCATGGTATAGGTAAGTATTTTCCTATATTCCTGTATGCATTATAAAAGTTACTTTAAAAATTGGTTTTTCATAGTAGGAAATATAAATAAGCAAAGGGGAAAAGCACTGTTTATAATCTGTCCACTAATACCTACTACTAACCGCTGTTTCATTTTGCTATCAGTCCTTCCACATATTTTTCTATGCATACATATCAAGAGAGTGTATATGAGATACTGTAGATTGGTTTTTACAAATAGAAGATTTTTAAACAAGCTTTTCTCATTTAGCAGTATTTTCTGAACATCTTCCCATGTCAATATAGTTATACATCAATTTTTTCCCCCTGTGTACCAGGGATTGAACCCAGGGGTGCTTAACCACTGAGCCACATACCCAGCCCTTTTTTATATTTTATTTAGAGACAGAGTCTGGCTGAGTTGCTTAGGGCCTTGCTGAGGCTGCTTTGAACTGTAAATTCTCCTGCCTCAGCCTCTCCAGCCACTGGGATTACAGGTGTGTGCCACTACGCCCAGCTCCACATCAGTATTTTTAGTGCCTGGAAAATATTCTACCATAAAGATGTTTTATAATTTATGGTAATGATTCAGCATTAGAAACAACACTACCTTACATAATCTTCACCTATATTTTTGTATCCTTGGCTTATAACTTTATTAGAATGCATTCCTAAATTTTTTTTTTTTAAAGATTTTTTTTTTATTTGCAGATGAACACAATGTCTTTATTTTATTGCTTTGTATGTGGTGCTGAGGATCGAACCCAGGGCCCCACGCATGCTAGGCAAGCGCTCTACCGCTGAGCCACAATTTCAACCCCCCCTAAATATTTTATAAAAATATTTTTTAGTTATACATGGACACAATGTCTTTATTTTGTTTACTTATTTTTATGTGGTGCTGAGGATCGAACCCAGTGCCACACCTGTGAGGCAAGTGCTCTGCCACTGAGCCACAACCTCAGCCCCCCTAAATATTTTTTCAGTTAAAAAAATGCAGTATTTTCTTTCTCCAGAAATGGGGATGGAACCCAGAAGCACTCTACAGGCCTTTCATTTTTCAGTTTGAGACAAGGTCTCACTATGTTGTCTAGGCTGGTCCTCAAGGTTTGATCTTCCTTCCTCAGCCTCCCGAGTAGGTGGGATTATAGGCATGCGCCCCCATACCTAGCAGATAATATGATCTCATTTACATTTTTACCAGAGTACTCTTTTTCTTTTGGTACCAGGAATTGAACTCAGGGGCATTGTGCCACATCTCCAGTCCTTTTTTATATTTTTGCTAGAGACAAGGTCTCACTGAGTTGCTTAGGTCCTTGCTAAGTTGCTAAGGCTGACCTTGAACTCAGGATCCTCCTGAGCCACTGGGATTACAGGCATGTGCCACCATGCTCGGCTCTTTACCAGAGTACTCTTAACTGCTGTGTAGAAACTGAATTGGAGGAAAGCAAGCATGAAAGGAAACCAGTTAAGGGTTTTTTAATCTGTTCTGGCAAGAAAGAGTGGTGGTCTAGATGAGGGTGATTATGTAGAGATGTAGAAAAAGTATCAGACTCATGTATATTTCAGCATTAGAGCTAATAGAACTAACAGATGGTTGGGATAACATGACAAGCAAGACAATGGACCTAGGGGGATACCAAGAGTTTGGCTCCAAAATCTTATTTACTGAGATGAGGTATAAGAGTTTGCAGGTGAGCTTTGGAGGGAGTTGGGAGAGAAAGAATCAGGAGTTCTGTTTTGTAAATGATAGGTTTGAATATGTGTGTGTTTGGAGTGGAGATGCTGAATATGTTGAATACAGATCTGGATCTCAGATTTCAGATTCCAGGATCTAGAAATAGAAAAGAACTGTTCCCTGGTCATTTTGAAGCCCCAGTCATTTATTCTTACACTCTTATTCTTACACTGCATTTATTCTTACACTCGTCTACACATGTGTTTCTCAGTAAAGATTGATTCAAAGGTTTCTTTCTTTATTTCGTTAATCATGGTACAGGGGATGGAACTCAGGAGTGTACCACTCCACTATGCCCCCAGCTCTTTTATTTTTTATTATGAGACAGGGTCTCACCAAGTTGTTCAGTCTGGCCTTGAGTTTGTGATCTTCCTTCCTCAGTCTCTTGAGTAACTGGGATGATACTGATGCTTTTTTATATTTTGGTTTGTAGATTCATGAGTGATTGCTTTGATTGCACAAGGCATTTCTTAAGTACAAAGCTTTGGGTCTCACATTCTAAGCTAGGGCTCTCAAAGTACTTCTGGTGTTGTAAAGCATTTTTTAAAAATTTATTCTAATTAGGTTTACGTGACAGCAGAATGCATTTTGATTCATTGTGCACAAATGGAGCACAACTTTTCACTTCTCTGGTTGTACACAACATAGAGTTATACCATATGTGCAGTCATACATGAACCTAGGGCATTGTTGTCTATCACATTCCATCATCTTTCCTGTCCCCATGTCCGGTCCCCTCCTTTTCCTCCCCTTTGACCAAAGTTTCTCCATTCTTCCCATGCCCCCTCCCACATTGTGGATCAGCATCCACTTATCAGAGAAAACGTTTGGCCTTTGGTTTTTTGGGATTGGCTTACTTCACTTAGCATGATGTTCTCCAACTCCATTTACCTGCAAATGCTATAATTTTATTCTCTTTTAATGCTGAGTAATATTCCATTGTGTACATATACCACAGTTTCTTTATCCATTCATCTATTGAAAGGCCTTTAGGTTGATTCCAAAGTTTAGCTATTGTAAATTGTGTTGCTATAAACAGTTAAGTGGCTATAAACATTGTTGCTATAAACATTATGTAGAGACAGAGTCTCATTGAGTTGCTTAGCACCTCAACCTTGCTGAGGTTGGCTTTGAACTCTCGATTCTCCTGTCTCAGCCTCCCAAAGAGCTGGGATTACGGTGTGCTCCACCATGCCTGGCTTGTTGTTTGTATTCTTTTTTTTTTTTAAAGGTTGACTTTTTTATCATAACTTTATTTTTATTTTCATTAATTTGTATGTGGTGCTAAGGATCAAACCCAGTGTCTCACTTGTACTAGGTGAGCGCTATACCGCTGAGCCACAATCCCAGCCCCTTGTTTGTGTTCTTAATAACTGCCATTCTGACTGGCATGAGATGAAATCTTAGAGTAGTTTTGATTTGCATTTCTCTAATGCCTAGAGATGTTGAACATTTTTTCATATATTTGTTGATTGAAAGACAAATTGTATATCTTCTTCTAAGAAGATATACAAATTGTATATCTTCTTCTTCTTTTTTTTTTTTTTTTAAGAATTTTTTTTTTTTTTAAATAGATGGACACAATGTCTTTATTTCATTGCTTTGTATGTGGTGGCGAGGATCGAACCCAGGGCCTCACGCATGCGAGGCAAGCGCTCTACCGCTGAGCTACAATCCCGGCCCCCTTGTATATCTTCTTCTAAGATTGTATATCTTCTTCTAAGAAGTGTCTGTTCAGCTCCTTAGCCCATTTATTGATTGAGGTGTTTGTTTTTTTGGTGTTGTTTTTTGAGTTCTTTACATTTCATGGAGATCAGTGCTCTATCTGATGTGCATCTGGCAAAAAATTTGTTCCCAGAATGTAATCTCTCTGTTCACTTCATTGATTGTTTCTTTTGCTGAGAAGAAGATTTTTAGTTTGATTCCATCTCATTTATTGATTCTTGCTTTTATTTCTTACACTTTAGTAGTCTTGTTAAGGAAGTTGGGGCCTAATCCAACGTGATGAAGATTTGGGCCTACTTTCTCTTCAATTAGATGCAGAGTCTCTGGTCTAATTCCTAGGTCTTTGTTCCACTTTGAGTTGAATTTTGTGCATGGTGAGAGATAGGGGTTTAGTTTCATTTTGGTACATATAGATTTCCAGTTTTCTCAGCATCATCTGTTGAAGAGGTTATCTTTTCTACAGTGTATGCTTTTGGGACCTTTGTCTAGTATCAGATAAATGTATTTATGTGGGTTTGTCTCTGTATCTTCTACTCTATACCATTGATCTACATGTCTATTTTGGTGCCAGTACCATGCTGTTTTTGTTATTATAGCTTTGTAATATAGTTTAAGGTCTGGTATTGTGATGCCTCCTGCTTTGCTCTTGCTAAGGATTGCTTTGACTATTCTGGGTCTCATATTTTTCCAAATGAATTTCATAATTGCTTTTTCTATTTTTATGAAGAATGATGTTGGAATTTTAATTGGAATAGCATTGAATCTGTATAGCGCTTTGGGTAGTATAGGCATTTTGATGATATTGATTCTGCCTATCCAAGAGCATGGAAGATCTTTCCATTTTCTAAGGTCTTCTTCAACTTATTTCTTTAGTGTTCTATAGTTGTTATTGTAAAGTTCTTTAACCTCTTTTGTTAAATTGATTTCCAAGTATTTCATTTTTTTTTGAGGCTACTGTGAATTGGGTAGTTTATCTAATTTCTTTTTCAGAGGATTCATCAGTGATGTACAGAAATGCGTTTGATTTATGAGTATTGATTTTATGTACTCTACTTTGCTGAATTGATTTATTAATTCTAGAATTTTTCTGGTGGGATTTTTGGATCCTCTAAGTAAAGAATCATGTCATCAGCAAATAATGATGGTACAACTTCTTTTCCTATTCATATTCCTTTAATTTCTTCTATCTGTCTAACTGCTTTGGCTAGAGTTTCAAGAACTATGTTGAACAGAAGTGGCGAAAGAGGGCATCCCTGTCTTGTTCTTGTTTTTAGATGGAACTTTTCCAATTTTTTCTTATTGAGGATGATGTTGGCTTTTGGTTTTGCATAGATAGCTTTTATAATTTTGAGATATGTTCTTGCTTTCCCTAGTTTTTGTAGTGTTTTGAACACGAAGAGGTGCTGTATTTTGTCAAATGCTTTCTCAGCATCTATAGAGATAATCATACGATTCTTGACTTTAAGTCTATTGATGTGATGAATTATGTTTATTGATTTCCATATGTTGAACCAACCATATCTTGCACACCTGGGATGAAACCCACTTGATCGTGGTGCACTATCTTTTTAATATGTTTTTGTATACAATTTGCCAGAATTTTATTGAGAATCTTTGCATTGATGTTCATCAGGGATGTTGGTCTGAAATTTTCTTTTTTTGATGTGTCTTTGTCTGGTTTTGGAATCAGGGTGATACTAGCCTCATAGAATGAGTTTGGAAGGGTTCCCTTTTTTTTATTTCATGGAATAATTTGAGGAGTATTGGTATTAATTCTTCTGTCACAATCTTGTAGAACTCGGCTGAGAATGGTCCTGGGCTCTTCTTGGTTGGTAAGCTTTTGATTGTGTCTTCTGTTTCCTTGCTTGAAATCGATCTGTTCAAGTTGTATATGTCCTCCTGATTCGGTTTGGGCAGATCATATTGCCCAAGAAATTTGTTGGTGTCTTTGGGATTTTCTGTTTTCTTGGAGTATAGATTTTCGAAATAGTTTCTAATTATCTTCTGTATTTCAATAGTGTTTGTCCATTTTCATCTCGAATTTTATTAATTTGAGTTTTCTCCTTTTCATTAGGGTAGCTAAGGTTTATCAATTTTATTTATTTATTCAAAGAACAGCTTTTTGTTTTGTCAATTGTTTGAAATGTTTCCTTCATTTCAATTTCATGGATTTCAGACCTGATTTTAATTATTTCCTGTCTTCTACTTCTTTTGGTGTTGATTTGTTCTTCTTTTTCTAGAGCTTTGAGATGTAATGTCAGGTTGTTTGTTTATTGACTTTTTCTTCTTTTTTGGGGGAGGGGGTACTGGAGATTGAACTCAGGGTACTCGACCAGTGAGCCACATCCCCAGCCCTATTTTGTGTTTTATGTAGAGACAGGGTCTCACTGAGTTGCTTAAGCGCCTCGCTGTTGCTGAGGCTGGCTTTGAACTTGTGATTCTCCTGTCTCAGCCTCCCTAAGTGCTGGGATTACAGACTTGCACCACCATGCCAGGCTCTGACTTTTTGTTCTTTTAATGAATGAACTTTTCTCTTAACACAGCCTTCATAGTGTCCCAGAGATTTTGATATGTTGTATCGGAGTTCTCATTTACCTCTAAGATTTTTTTTATCTCTTCCCTGATGTCTTCTGTTATCCATGCATCATTCAGTAGTGTATTGATTTCTAATTTCATTCCATTATCATCTGATAGAAAGCAAGATAGTATCTGGTTTTTTTTTTTCATTTGCTAAAACTTGCTTTGTGACATAACATATGGTCTATTTTAGAGAAAGATCCATGTCCTGCTGAGAAAAAAGAGTATTTACTTGTTGATGAATGAAATATTTTGTATATGTCTGTTAATTCTAAATTATTGGTTGTATTATTGAGTTCTTTGGTTTCTTTGTTTAGTTTTTGTTTAGAAGATCTGTCCAGTGGTGAGGGAGTTGTGTTGAAGTCACCCAGTATTATTGTGTGATGGTCTATTTGATTCTCGAAACTGAGAAGGATTTGTTTGATATATGTGGATGCTTCATTGTTCGGGGCATAGATATTTATGATTGTTATGTCTTCTTGATGTATGGTTCACTTAAGCAGTATGAAATGTCCTTCCTTATCCCTTTTGACTATCTTGGGTTGAAGTCTACTTTATCTTATAAGAGGATGGAGACCCCTGCTTGTTTACGCTGTCCATCTGAGTGATATGTTTTTTCCCATCCTTTCACCTTCAGTCTGCAGTGTTTTTTTCTATGAGATGAGTCTCTTGAAGACAACATATTATTGGGTCTTTCTTTTTAAATCCAATCTGCCAGTGTATATCTTTTGATTGATGAGTTTAGGCTATTAACATTCAGGGTTATTATTGAAATGTGGTTTGTATTCTCAGTCATTTTGATTTATGTTTGGTTTTTAACTTGACTTGGTTTCTCCTTTGATTGTCTTTTCCTTTAGTGTAGTTTCTCCTTTTGCTGATTTTCATTGTTGTTTTTCATTACCTCCTCATGAAATATTTTGCCAAGAATGTACTCTAGTAAAGGCTTTCTCATTGCAAATTCTTTTAACTTTTTTTTTATAATGGAAGGTTTTTATTTCGTCATCAAATCAGAAGCTTAATTTTGTTGGATATAAGATTCTTGGTTACCCATTTTCTTTTAGAGCTTGGCATATGTTGTTCCAGAATCTCCTGGCTTTGAGGGTCTGGATTGAGAAATCTGAAATCTGAGTTGGTTTCCCTGTGTATGTACTCTGTACCTTCTCTCTTGCAGCTTTCAAAATTCTATCCTTATTGTTTATGGTAGGTATTTTCATTATAATGTGCCTTGGTGTGGATCTGTTGTAGTTTTATACATTTGGTGTCCTGTAAGTCTTTTGTATTGGTTTTTCCAATTCATTTTTGATGTTTGGAAAATTTTCTGATATTATTTCATTGAAGAGGTTGTACATTCCTTTGGTTTGTATCTCTGTGCCTTCCTCTATCCCGATAATTCTTGGATTGGTCTTTTGATGTTATTCCATAATTCTTGACAGTTTTGATTGTGGTTTTGTACCATCTTCATTGTGTGATCTACTTTATTTTCAAGATTATATATTTTGTCTTCATTGTATGAGATTCTATCTTTCAAGTTATCTAGTCTGTTGGTGATGCTTTCTATTGAATTTTTTATTTGGTTTATTGTTTCCTTCATTTCAAGGATTTCTACTTGGTTTTTTTTCAGTCTCTATCTCTTTCTTGAAGTAATCTTTTGCTACCTGTATTTGCACTCTTACCTCTTTGTTGGAGTGATCAATTGTTGCCTGTATTTGCTCTCTGATCTCTTTGTTGGATTGATCAATTGTTGCCTGTAATTGCTCTGTTATATTATTCTGTGCTTCACAGATCATTTTAATTATGTGTGTTCTGAACTCCTCTGACATTTCATCTACTGTGCTATCAGTGGATTCTGTTATTGTAGCATCTTGGTTTGTTTAGGGCATTTTCTTCCCTTGTTTTTTTCATGTGTTTTCCTCTGTAGCAGGACTGATCTGAGGTATTACAGTTTCTACCCTATAATCTTGTAGTGTCCCTGCAAGTTACCAGTACATCACCTGTGGTATAACCAGGCCTGCAGGGACCTCGGGCATGATCTTCCTGGTCCTGGCTGTTGACTCTAGATGGAAGTAGGCAGGGACAGCCTCTGATTGGTAGATGGGAGACTGCAGCGTGGTACGCGGTCAGTCCACAGTCTTTATCCTATAGGCTTATAGAATCCCTACAGGGGATACCTCTTCTTTAAGGAGGAGACCGATATTAACAGATCTCAATACAAACAATATATAGTTTTAAACCAAGTAGCTCCTAATAGGACATTTACAGTTTTGTCACAATATACAGAAATTATGAGTTCAGTTAGTATCTACTGTATAAACAATAAGTTTGCAAAAGAGTCTACAGTTTCTGCTGGTGGACTAAAGAGATCCGGGGTTGAGGTGTAGGATGAGATGTTAGGGAGGCAGGAAGTGAAGACAAAGAGCTATTAGATCCTAGAAAGTGTGAAAGAGGAATCCAAAAGTAGTTGGCTAGTAGTAGAAAGGAGAGAAAGAGATTTGGGAAAGACAAGTAGGAAGAAAAATAGAGTACAACAAACAAGGAAACATAAAAATTAAGAAAAATAAAATGTAAAAATAGAAGATAGGAGATTAAATAACACAACTGTAATAGACTAACCAGATATCCCAGACTTCAGTAGCCTAATACATAAAAAATACTTGGTTTGGGCTGGGGTTGTGGCTTGGTGGTAGAGCGCTTGCCTAGCATGCGTGAGGCACTGGGTTCGATTCTCAGCACCATATATAAATACATTAAAAAAATAAAGGTCCATCAACAACAACAAAAATTTAAAAAAAAAATACTTGGTTTCACAAATGTTGGAGATGTGAGGGTGGGAAAAGAACGAGAGAGAGAGAGAGAAAAGAAAAAGAAAAGAAGAAAAGAAAAAAAGAGAAAGGGATAATAGAAGGGAAAAAAAAGTCTCAAGGTGAGTAAAAAGGATTGTTTCCTTTCTCATCCAGTAGGTAGGGTTGTCTTATGTTTACTGGTATCTCCTTGCTCAGGTCCATATTGGTGATGATGAAGGAGTCCCACAATGAAGGCATCTGTTTTCAGAGATAGGGTGTGGGCCTGGCCTGGGTGGAGGCTGGGTAGTGGCGTTGGTGATGTGTTTGGAGATGCAGCTCTGTGGCATGCTGTGTGGAAGTAGAAGGTTGTCTGTAGGTCCTGGCCAGTGTTCCCAAATGTAGGTGAACAGGGGAGTTCCATGGTGGTAGATGGAGGTCCACACAGGAGCAGCAGCCAGGGGTCCCCTGTGGGAGCAATGGCTAGGGTTCCTGCGTGGGTGGGTGACCTGAGGTCCTGTGCGATGTGTGGGTGCTGGAGCCAGAGGTTCTTCACAGGACCGGGTTCTGCATGAGTGATCAGTCCTATGCCAGCAAATGGCTGGGGTTCTGTGTGGGCGAGCAGCCAGGGTCCGTGGGCTAGTGGCTGGGGTCCTGTGCAAACACTGGGGCCTGGCAACCCAGGCCAGCTCTCAACTGGAATTCCTGTGTGGAGGCAGCTGTCAGGGGTCCTCTAATAACTTGCAGAGATACAGTATTTACACTGGTTTAATCCCCGATCCTGGAGAGACTAGGAACACAGCGTCCATCTTGCCTGCTTCGTAAAGCATTTTTAAACAAACAAAATATGTACACAAATATTTTTGTCATCCGCATTTGATTTGTAGTTGTCTTAGGAATTCTTAGAAAGTTGTAAGCTAACATTTACTTTCTTTGGTTTTCCTTTTGTTTTTTCCTTTTCCCATTTTTTCTCTTTTCCTTCTGATGAGAAAGAAGCAAGTATAAAAAGGAAGAAATACAGTTAAAGCCAAATTATTACTACTTTTTTTAAGTATTTGTCTTATTGGTGCTGTGTTTTTTTGTTTCCTCTTGCTAGGCTGTGGCAAATGAATCTGGACTAAATTTTATATCAGTCAAAGGCCCTGAATTACTTAATATGGTAAGTTGTTGTGGCATTAGCCATTATTTTATTTGGGAAAAATATTGACCATTCAATTACAGTATGAAACCCTGTTAGATCTGCTCTAGGAATGAGGTGATTTAACTTTGCTCTGCTTCACTACTTGGGGCGTGTAAAGGCTTTCTTGATTAAATCTGGTAACCTCTCTGACCCTGAATCTTCATACCTATAAGAAGAAATAATTTATTATGGTTATTGACATTTTCATGTATTTACCTAGCACCAAGTATTTGTCAAATGCTTTACATTTATTATTCTTGAAAAACCCTGTGAGATATGAATTCTTTGTTCTGAAATACAGATATGGAAACCTTGGTATGGTGATGCTATGTATTTTGCCAAAGGGTGGCTGCTAGGAAGGACGATAGTTAAGCTCCATACGTACATGAAGTTTAACTTCCCATTCTTGTGATTGTATAAGAACATGTTCTTATGCCTAACTTAAACCCAGGTGGCCTGCCTCCTGATCTGCTTCCCTATCCTGTTCTTGTGTGACTCAAATGAGTTAGGTATTAGTAAATAAAAGTACTTAAGGGGAAAGAAGTCACTGAAGTTCCTAAAGTCCCATCTTCTTTCTGCATTTAAGCAGTTTATGCCTCATATTTAAGAGACTTTGAATTTGTTATTTTCAGTCCATTCCTGTGTAAGTAAAACTGTCATTCAATGTTTGTAATGTATTTAGACAAAGAAGAAATTAATGATATTTGACTTACAGGCTTTTTTTTTTTTTTTTTAATAGTACTGGGGACTGAACCCAAGTGCTCTATCACTGAGCTACACTCATAGTCCTATACGAACAAGTTCTTTTTTTTCTTTTTACTTTTTTAAAATTTGTTCTTTTTAGTTATACGTGACAGTAGAGTGTATTTTGACATATCATACGTACATGAAGTTTAACTTCCCATTCTTGTGATTGTATAAGAACATGTTCTTATGCCTAACTAAAAACTATATATTTATGTATAACTTGTATATTACTTAGTCCAAATGTTATTGCTGCTTGTGAATTGCTCTATTTCTTGATCTTTATATTTTGATTTAGTTTCAACACACAGTAAGCCATTGTGAAACCTGTGAGAAACCTAGCTGATTCACTTTAACTCCTCTTTTGCTATAGGACATCTTTTTCCTTTTTTAGAAAGATGTATAGAAATAAGAATAGAACAGTAATTTGACTTACATATTTAAAATACTGTGGAATTAATGAAAACTATTCCTGGATATTTTATATGCACAAGGCATAGGAGATCAGTTCTAAAATACAATAGAATACAAAGGATTTTTTGAGCTGGAGAAAACCTTGCATCCTACTTACTCTTCATTTATGAATAAGGAAATTCCTAATAAACTTAAGTAACAGTTGATGTTAGTAAGTTGAACTTTATGGATTTATTTTTATAGGTCAACAGTGGTTTAATATCAACATTTGCATATGTTTAGTCTAATAAATTTTTGGACTCTGACATTTAAATGTTATTTTTAAATAATTTTACTATCACTTGGCCCAAACCCCAAGTTAAACAGTGTTGCATTTTATTTTCTTTTTTGTATATGTTTAGTATGTTGGTGAGAGTGAACGTGCTGTACGACAAGTTTTTCAACGTGCTAAAAACTCAGCACCCTGTGTGATATTCTTTGATGAAGTAGATGCTTTATGTCCCCGAAGATCAGACCAAGAAGTAAGTATCATAGATGGTAGTTTGCAGATTTTTCTTTTACATTCCATAAATCTGTTTTACATACCAAGTCAGGTACTTTTTATGAAGTCATTCCTTGGGAACATTGCAAGTCTTTAAATGAAGAAACTTAGTAATTTGAAATTATAGATTAGAGATAATTGTTGTATTCCATAGTAATCTTTTTCGTATGCTGTATAATTATTCTGGTTGCACAGTGTGTAGCTAATCCTGATTCACACACATGAGTAGTTGGGAATGGAAGTGATAGTGGCCTTGAATACTTTGCCTTGAATCTTATAGTCTTATGGTACTCTTCAGTTATATTAATTCTTTTTTTTTTAAAAAAAAATATTTTTTTTAGTTGTTGATGGATCTTTATTTTATTCATTTATTATTTATATGTGGTGCTGAGGATCGAACCCAGTGCCTCACGCATGCTAGGCAAGCGCTCTACCACTGAGCTACAGCCCCAGCCCAAGTTATATTAGTTCTTGAGACAAAATATAATTTAAGACATCATGCACTCAAAATAGGGTCAGGTTATTAATTTTTAAAACCCAACACCATTACCATCTGGGGAAGATAAATGACCTGCATTGAATACTACTTGTGTCAACCACACTGAATCACAGTTTTTACACACTTCATTACAGAGAGTACAGGAACACTTGTTATTAGGAGTGCTATAATTTAAGAATTTGAAACTTAGTAGAACATAACATAAAGAATACATAACCTTTTTGAAACATAGCAAACAATTGTTAATATTAATAAGTACATTTATTTCATGATCACTGAAGAGGTGATTGCATTTCTAAAACCTGGGACATCTCTTGTGATTTATTTTCAAATAGTTATTCTGTGTGTTCTTAGATTATGAAACATTAAATCCTCATTTCACTAAAAATCTTAAAAAGCATTCAAAAGTTACAAAAATAAACGTTGACTAATATGATTATGACTCATATAACAGTTCTATCTCCTCATCCAATAGTCATCAGTACCATCACGGGTCATTTTTCTTAAAGTTATCTCTGTTGGTGATGTCAGTGCCTGAGGCAGAAATATTTCCATGGTTCCCCTGTTATATGTCCAGCTGATTGGGGCTTGACTTGCTCTGGATTTTGCTCCTGTTTATTCCTTTCTCTTTTAGTGCAAATAAACATTTCACTTGCCCATTGCCTTTCAATGTTTTGCAGCTATTATCAGCTGGTAAATCTAAATTTGGGAAGATTTATTGGCAACTGCTACTCTCAAAGAATTCTGCAGCCACATAAAGTATAAATTAGCATTTCTAATTACTAGGTTATCTCTTGGATATCTGCTGTCACACCACTCTGATGTATATGGTTGCTTTTTCAACACTTTCCCCTAAAGGGATTATGAAAACATTTCAAATTTGAATGTATTCCCTTTTAATTTTGTTTGTTATACATGAATTCATGCTTGCAGCAACTTTGTATGAAGAGTAAAAGTCAGCCAGTTGCCATTGGTGCATGCCTATAATCTCAGCAACTCAGGAGGCTAAGGCAGGAGGATGGCAAGTTTGAGGCTAGCCTTAGCAACTTAGCAAGACCCCGCCTTAAAATAAAAAGGGCTGGAGAGGTAATTCTATGGTAAAGTGCCCCAGGATTTGATCCTCAGTACCAAAAAACAGAGAGAGAGAGAGAGTATAAGTCTTTCTGTTCCACTTATTACTTTTCTTGGAGGTTGCTACTGCTAAGTATATATTATATATATGTGTTAATTATGTATTATACCAGAACTTCTTCCACAAATTCACATATTGCTTAGACTTTGGCTTTTTGTATAAATGTAGTTATTCTATCTTGATTTTCCTATGTATTTAGAAACTTTATTGTAGAATTTACTTAATTATTTTAGACATTTACATGGTTGGTTGTTTCTTTTACAGACAACTGTTAAATATATGTGTATGTGTATGAATATATGTGATGGAGTTGAGAAGTATAAATCATGGTTGAAGATATATTTGAATTAAATTTTAAAATGTAACAAATACCATGTCATCTTTCACAAAACTACCAGTACATATGCCAACCAACCGTTGGGTGAAAATAACCATTTCCCACACTTTTTTCAACAAAGGATAATATCTATTTTATTTTTTTGTCAGTTTTATTGACAAAACACTAAACTTTAGTATGCATGTTCCTGATTTCTAGGGAGGTTAACAATTTTCAATAAATTTGTATTTCATCTTGTATAAATTAACCTGATTGTAATCTTTTGACCCTTTTGCTATTGGAATTTTGGTTTTAGTTGTTGATGAAACTTTATTATTATTAGTTTTTTACTTATTTATATTTGGTGCTGAGAATCAAACCCAGTGCCTTACGAACCCAGTGCTGGGCAAGTGCTCTACCATTGAGCTACCATCCCAGCTCTGGAATTTTAAAAAATTGATTTATAAGAGCTTTTTGTTTTGGTATTGAAGATTGAACCCAGAGGTACTTTACCACTGAGTTATATCCCCAGCCCTTTTTATTTTTTATTTTGAGACAGGGTCTTCGTAAGTTGCTTAGGGTCTCATTAAATTGCTGAAGCTGGCCTGGCCTCAAACCTGTGATCCTCCTGCCTTAACCTCTTGTGTCACTGGGATTATCGGTATATGCCACTGGTACCTTGTAATTTATTGGAATTTTTTTGGGGGTGGGGGGCGCATGGGTACTGGGGATTGAACTCAGGGGCACTCGACTACTGAGCCACATCCCCAGCCCTATTTTGTGTTTTATTTAGAGACAAGATCTCACTGAGTTGCTTAGCACCTCACTTTTGCTGAGGCTGACTTTGAATTCACAATCCTCCTTCCTTAGCCTCCTGAGCCACTGGGATTATAGGCATGCACCATCATGCCCAGCTATTGGAGATTTTTATGTATAATGGATATTAGTCCTTTGTTCAGTTATGTATATTGATACTATTTTCCCCAGTCTTTTCATTTATCTTAAGTTTTGTTCTATAGAATATAATAATTTTAATACAGTAAACTATCAACCTTTCCTATATTATTTTTTGGTTATTTTTTAGTTGTAGATGGACACAATACCTTTATTTTTATTTATTTATTTTTATGTGATGCTGAGGATTGAACTCAGTGCCTCACATGTGCTAGGGAAGCACTCTATCACTAAATTACAACTCCAGCCCCATCCTATATTGATTCTGATATTTTTTTCTTGCATAAGAAGAAGTGTTGGGAGGGAGGGAGGGAAGGAAAAGGGAAATACTAGGAAATGATATTGGCCAAATTATATTGTGTGTATCCATGAATATGTAACAAAAAAATCTCACCATTATGTATAATCATAATGCACCAATAAAGACAAATAAGGAAAATTTTTTTAAAAGAACAATGTTAGGTTTTTTTCTTACCTAGTACCACTTAATATTTTTGTATCTGGACTCTGACTCTATTAATACTCTAATTATTAATGTTATGTCACTAAGGAATGAAAAGAAGACTCACCAAATATATCCTTCTAGAATAATCAGTGGTTAAACCAGCTACCACCTGTGTGCATACAAGTTATATCAAAGAAAGACAGTAATGACAAAAGAAACAGTATCACTTTTCTCATTTCTTCCATTGTACATGTTTTTTGCTTTATTGTTGTTTCTGTTTAAGTGATTTTCCCCTTTAGTTACAAACTCCCTTAGCTTTTCTCTTGGATGTCACCCTGAACAGCCTTACTTAGTGCTGTTTGCTTCAAGAAAAAGAACAAATTTAGTGTCCCATATGCTCTTCTCTGTATTGTGTTGAAAGATCTAGGACATGTGATAGACTAGGGAATCTGGTGCTCAGAAACTGAGTTTACTTTTGCCCAAACACATTTATTGTGCCTATTAGGTCTTCAGATAAGTTTCATCTCTTCCCTTATCCAGTGATGAGACCTTGGACAAATTCTCTAAGCTTCAGTTTCCTCATCTAGCCTGTGAATAATAACAGGATTGCAGGGGAGTCCACTGATTACAACTCATTTTATACAGTGCTGTCATATACTGACTCCTGAGGAAATGTTTGTTCTCTTTCTTTCTCTTTTTCTTTCTCTTGAAACTGAGGGTTGAGCTACATCCCCAGCCCTTTTCATTTTTCATTGTGAGACAGAATTTTACTAAATTGCCCAAGCTGGCTCTGAAGTTGCTGTCTTCCTGCTTCAGCCTCCCTAGTGTTTGGGATTATGGCTGGTATTCCAGATGTGCATAAGCTACTGTGTCTTGCAGTTCTTTTATTTTTAAGGAGACAAAGTCTCAATGTGTTGTCCAGGCTGGCCACAACTCTAGGTCTCAAGTGATCTTACTGCCTCAACCCCACCCTTAGAGTAGCTGGGACTATAGGTACATGCCATTGTGCCCAGCTCTTATTATATGTCAGCAAAAGACTTTGGGTTAGGGGGGCTGGGGTTATGGCTCAGCGGTTGAGCGCTTGCCTCGCATGCGTGAGGCACTGGGTTCAATCCTCAGCACCACATAAAAAAAATAAATAAAGATATAAAAAAAAATAATAGCACATCATTTTAAAAAAAAAAACCTTTGGGTTAGCAAATGTATTATTTTTACAGAAAAGTTGTTCTTTCTTTGTATTGAGGGCTAATGGAGCTATTTTTTCTTTTTTAAAGCTGAAAACTAACCTTACTTATAGCTACACTTTTGTAGGCACAGTCTTTGGGTAGAAAGCATGGCTTTTGTATTAGGAGAGACTTTGGAAACAATATCTGTATGGCAGGAATGAGCTCTGGAATTGTATCAGCTGTACGATTTACATCTCAGAAGTTAGGATGTTCTAGGATTTCCCTTCATCGTTGTTTTTCCACCATCCTACCTCCATGCAGAAAATGGTCTATCTTCCCTAGAGACAGAGCAAAGGCACAGGAAAACAGAAATAATTTTATGATAAAATGTTATGAATCTTCTTCCATAAGCTTCTCAGTAAAGTTATTATTTTATATGATGAGAGTTCATATTTCAGTTGCCACAATGTTTAATTGGTTGGTTGGCTATTTAAAAAGTTTTTTCTTCTCTTTGTATATTTCTGTGCTCTTTGCATTGAGAATCTTCTAGGCTTAGAAGTACATCTAGGAACAGTTCTGTCTTGTGCTGCTGATTTCCCTCCAAAATGTACATTCCTTGGTTTGGGGCTAGAAGTGCTGCAGTGATGGCTTATGTTATTTCCAAGATCATAAAGCCTTGGCCTCTCTGATATGACTCAGTATGAGAGTGTCAATAGTAAGCAAATCACATTATTCATCTTAGTCCTAAAGCCAGTGTTTTATTCTTTTAGAAAACACTAGAGGCATTTTCCGTAAGATCAGGAACACAGCCAGATGTCCACAATCTCTGATTTTATTCATCAGTGCATGAGAGGTGTGTCCTAGGGGAGGGTTTCAGAGGTCTCAGTCCATAGATGCCCAACTCCATTGCTCTGGGACCTAGGTGAGCCAGAACATCATGAAGCAAAGTGTGTGTTGGAGAAAAGCAGCTCAGGACATGATAAAAGGAAGCAGAGAGACTCGATTTATTTATTTATTTTTTAGACAGGCGCAAGTGTTCGGGTGGTGAATCAGCTGCTTACAGAGATGGATGGTCTGGAAGCACGTCAGCAGGTTTTTATTATGGCAGCTACTAACAGGCCAGGTAAGAAAGAACAACATCACACAGATGAGTATAAAAACTCACAGCATTTGTTTGTTTGTTTTTTTAATTCAACCATATTTTTTTTTTAATTTAGTTATTTTATTTAAATGCATTTCAAGTCATAGTACATAAACAGAGCTCAGTTTTTCCATTTCTCTGGTTGCAAACCAGATAAAGTCACACCATTTGTGTCTTCATATATGCACCAGGGGTAGTAATGACCCTCTCAATCAACCGTCATTACTATGCCCATTCCCCTTTCCTTCCTCCCACCTCCCCCTGCCACATCTAGAGTTCTTATATTTCTCCTACATGTTTCCCGTTCCCATCCCCCTTATGTATCCTCATCCACTAATCAGAGAGAACATTCGGCATTTGGTTTTTTGGGATTGGCTTACTTAACTAAGCATAATGTTCTCCAATTCCATCCATTTGCCTGCAAATGCCATGATTTTATTCTCTTTTATTGCTGAATAATATTCCATTGTGTATATGTACCACAGTTTCTTTATTCTTTCATCTATTGAAGGGCATCTGGGTTGCTTCCATAGTTTTGCAATTGTGAATTGTGCTGCTATAAACATTGAGGTGACTGCTTTATTGTAGTGTGCTGTTTTTAAATCTTTAGGGTATAGGCCAAGGAGTGGGATAGCTGGATCAAATGGTAGT
>CM053410.1:44636656-44660573 GCA_028644305.1 Xerus rutilus
GAACCCAGGGCCTCACGCATGCGAGGCAAGCACTCCACCGCTGAGCTACAGTCCCAGCCTCTGAGTGTAGTTTTGATTTGCATTTCTCTAATAGCTAGAGATGATGAAAATTTCTTCATATATATATTTATTGATTGTATTTCTTCTTCTGAGAAGTTTCTATTCAGCTCCTTAGCCCATTTATTGATTGGGTTGTTTGTTTTTTTTGGTGTTAAGTTTTTTGAGTTCTTTATATATCCTGGAGATCAGTGCTCTATCTGATGTCCGTGTGGCAAAAATTTGCTCCCAGAATGTAGGTTCTCTATTCACCTCATTGATAGTTTCTTTTGCTGAGAAGAAGCTTTTTAGTTTTAAGTCTATCCCATTTATTGATTCTTGCTTTTATTTCTTGTGCTATAGGAGTCTTGTTAAGGAATTCAGGGCCTAATCCAACGTGATGGAGATTTGGGCCTACTTTCTCCTTAATTAGACGCAGGATCTCTGGTCTAATTCCTAAGTCTTTGACCCACTTTGAGTCAAAAAACTCACAGCATTTGTTAACGGTTTAGTTTATGTACATCTTAGTAAAGGAATATTTAAATTTTGGCAATTCCTTTTTGGTTTGTAAGTTGAAATAAAAACTTATAAAGCTTTTGTATAAGCTACAGTAAAACATAGTATTATTGCCTGGATCCTATGAGATTGTTTTTCTCTGTTAGTACTCAGAAAGTTGTTTTGTTGGTAGAACATTTGAAACACAGCCATTTTTTTTTTTAAATTAGAGCTTTATAATTATACATAGTATTCGGGTTCATTTTTTTAAAAAATATATTTATTTTTTAGTTGTAGGCAGACAGAATATCTTTATTTTATTTATATGTGGTGCTGAGGATCAAACCCAGTGCCTCACACATGCTAGGCGAGCACACTACCACTGAGCCACACCCCAGCCCCTCAGTTTCATTTTTGACTGAATAATACATGCAAGGAATTTGATTTTAATCCCTATCCACCTCCTTTGCTTCCCTCCTCCCTCCTTCTTTCTCTCTCCTCTCCTGTATTCCTCTATTGATCTTCCTTTAATTCCTTTATTTATTTGTTTTTGTGTTTTTGGTACCAGAGATTGAACTCAGGGGTGCTTAACCATTGAGATATGTCCCCACCCCTTTTTAATTTTTATTTTGAGACAGGGCCTCACTAAGTTGCTGAGGTTGGTTTTCGACTTGGAATTGTTCTGCCTCAGCCTCTTGAGTCACTGGGATTATAGGTGTGTGCCACCATGCCCAATATTTATTTATTTATTTTTGATTGGTGTTATACATACACACACAAACACACACAGGTGAAATTCTTTTTGCTACATTTATATATGTATATGACATGCTACTGTTAAGTTCATTCCATATTTCAATTCCTTTCCCTTCTTTCCTCCCTTCCTCTCATTCTCCTTCTTCTGCTCTACTGATCTACCTTATGTCTTTTTTTTTAATTGTTTTTAGTTGTTGATGAACCTTTATTTTATTCATTTGTTTATATGTGGCGCTGAGAATTGAACCCAGCGCATCACACATGTGGGGAAACGCTGTACCACTGAGCCACAACCCTAGCCCCTACGTATGTCTTTATGATATCCAATTTCCTTCCCTGCCAGGTTCTTTCCCTTATTTTGCTCAAACTTCCACATATGAGAGAAAACATTTGGCTCTTGATTTTCTGGCTTACTTCACTTAGCATGATTTTCTTCATTTCCATCCATTTACCAGCAAATGTCATTATTTCTTTCTTTTTCTTTTTTAGTTGTAGATGGTCACAATAACTTTATTTTATTTATTTATTTTTATGTGGTGCTGAGAATCGAACCCAAGGCTTCGTACATGCGATGTGTAGAAAAAGAGCCACAGAGCCACAACCCCAGCTCCATTATTTCATTCTTTAGGACTGAGTAAAACTCTGTTGTGTGTGTGAGTGTGTGTGTGTGTGTGTGTATGCACACACCACATTTTCTTGAGCCAGTCATCTGTTGATGGGTGTCTGGGTTTATCCCATAATTGGGTTATTGTGAATTTTGCTACTATATATTTTGAAGTGGCTCTGTCATTCTTATGTGATGATTTTAGTTCTTTTGGATAAATATCAAGGAGTGGGATAGCTGGGTTCCATTCTTAGTTTTTTGAGGAATCTCCACACTGCTTGCCATAGTGGTCATACTAATTTGCAGACCCTCCAACAATGTATGAGTGTACCTTTTTCTACACATCCTCTCTGGCATTTATTATTATTCATTGAAACACAGTTTTTACCCCAAAAGCATTCAAGAAATTTGTCCTATGGTTTCTCTCAAGCTTATAGAAAACCAGAACCACACATTTGCTGTAAAATTGAAAATAGGTTTTTAAGATTTTTAAACTGAAGTCATGTCCTTATACCTACACTGAACTATGATTTAAAATTGTTTTCAATCTTTAGCATTCTCTGAGGAATACAGGAAAAATGCTCAAGACTTCAAAAGTGCCAAATACAGCTTTATTTGTATCCTAAGTACTCTTCATGTTGCTTAATGCTTTGCCCTTGGTATAAGCCACTCTTTCATAGCTGTTCCTACTATGATGTTTGTAGTAACTGTGCCTGTTAGTAATGATAAGGTACATTAGTTGTTTAAATGGATCACAGTCGTCAGGCTGGTGTAATATTTTCCTTTCCTGTAAGTTACTATGGAAATTCAAACCATCATGAATTCTCTATCATTTCATTTTAAAATGAAAAATTGAAAGTTGGTATAGTTTGACCATTGTAATAATGAAAAACTGTCTTTGGATCTGACAGAACAGGATTTGAGTCCTAGCTATAGCATTTTATAGCTTATTAACTGTTCTATTTCAACCCCATCTGGTCTAACACCAGCTAGGTAGACTACAATTGAATTGACACTAGTAGAGTTATGTCAGATTCACCAGTTAATGAGAATCCTTTGGAAGACTCTGCCCACTTTACGTGCCAGCCACAAATGGTCTTCTCAGGACACCTGAAATTCTGACCAGCCTGCTCCAAGTTTGGAGATTCCCATGACTCTTTCAGGTTCAATAATTCACTAAGACAACTCATAGATCTCATGAAAGAGCTATATTTACAGTTACAGTTTTACAGCTTTATTATAAAGCTTATTTATAGGGTATGGTCTGAGAGGAGCAAAGAACTTCCATGTTTCTTCCCTGTGGAATCAGTGGGTGTTACCCTCCCCACAAATCAGTTTATTCACGTACTGGGAAGTGTAATCAAGCCTTGGTGACCAGAGTTTTTATTGGGGTTTCATTATGTAGATATGATTGATTAACTCAGTGGCCATGTGATTGAACTCAGTCTTCCCCAGAGGTCAGCGGAAGTTCAGAGTTGCAGACCTCTAATCATACACTTGGTCTTCTGACCAGTATTCATTCTGAAGCTATTTAGGATTTCATCGTGAGTCATCTTATTAGCACAAGGACACTCTTGTCAGTTAGAAAATTGCAAGGATTTCTGAAGCTCCATGCCAGGAACCAGAGCATAGAGCAGATAAATTCTTTTTTTTAAAAAATGGTACTAGAGGTTTAACCCAAGGGCAGTGTACCTCTGTGCTATATACCCAGGCCTGTTTTATTTTTATTTTGAGACAGGGTCTCACTAAGTTGCTGAGGCTGTCCTCAAACTTTCCATTCTCCTGGCTTAGCCTCCCTGGTTGTTGGGTACCATGCCCAGCCAGATTGTTTTTTGTTTGTTTGTTTTTTGGTACTGGAAATTGAACTCAATTCTGGGCTTTATCTTTCTGACCATCTTGAGGGTAATAATATCTAATTGGCAGGCTTATCACAAAGGTTAAGTGGTGTTGGCAATGTTTCTGCTATGTTGATGATAGATAGCAGGTAAATACAATAATTATCACAGTGTTGAGCAGTTTTGATAATAAAAATGAAAACAATCATTAGGTCCTAAAATCACCTTCATCCTAGAAGAAACCTTGAAGATCTCTCAAATTTGTTCTGAATCACATCCTACTTTTATTAAGCAGACATGTCTCTTCTAACAGATTTCAAAAAGGTTGTCTGGTTTCCTATAATACTTGATTATGAATTGTGAACAGTGTTTACAATTGTTTGTTTACTTATTGTAAATAGCTTGTCTTTTAATTTATCTCAGTAGATTAGAGAGTAGATTCTTGGCTGCCACTAAATTTTCTCTAAATCCTCTCCTTCAAAATACATATATACATTATCTTTTCTTGTGGGTTTCTTACTAGGAAGTAAATCAGTGTGTCCAAAGTGAAGTGGGTGAGGGGAAAATTGATGGAGAGATAGGTACAAGGGATGTTTAGGCCATAGTGAGGGATGTGGATTTGCTTGTGATGTGGTAAGAAGCCATCAGAGGGTTTTAAAAGCAGATGAGTGATGGATCTGGTTTTATTTTTTTTCGTATTTTTAAAAAAATTTTTTAAACTTCGTTAACTCATTTTGAAACAACTATAGGTCCACAGGAAATTTAAAAAATAATGTTTGGAGGTCCCATATAATAGTTTGCCTCAATTGTTACATTATGTAACTATTATACAGTATAAAAACTAGGAAATAGACATTTTTGTTTTGTGTGTTGTTCTTTCTGTGCTATTTTAGTACATGTGTAGATTCATGTAGTCATCACTACACTCAAGATGCAGAACTATCCAATCATCAGAAGATCTCCCTCATGTTCTCTCCTTATAGTAATGCCTACTTCTCTCCCTTTACCATCCCTAACTCAGGATAAACACTGATATGAAAAATTGTATGTAAAAGTGATCATACAAAACATGACCTTTTAGGTTGTCTTTATTCACCCACCATAATGCCCTTGCATTCCATCCAAGTTCTCATGTGTATTGGTATTTGTTCCTTTTTATTAGGGAGTAGTAGTGTGGATGTACCACAGTTTGTTTAACCATTCACATCTTCTGGGACCTTTTTTTCCCCCAGTTTTTTTTTTCTTCCCAGTTTTTGACTTACAAATAAAGCTACTATGAACATCTGTGGATAGTTTCTTATGTAGACCTGCAGTTCATTTCTCTGAGATACATACTCAGGAACATAATTACTGGATTGTATGGTACTTATGTTTAATTTTAAAAAGAGGTTATCAAATTTTCAAACTCTTTTCTAAAGTGGCTATGCCATTTTACATTCCTATCAGTAATGGTATGATAGCTCCAGTTTCTTTGCATCTCCATCAGTGTTTTATATTGTCACTGTATTTTACCTTAGCCATTTTAAGAGCTGTACAGTGAATGAAAACATCCTGGTTTTAATGTATATCTCTCTAGTGGCTAAGAAATTTAACTTATTTTCATTTATTTGCCATCCTTATGTCCTCTTCAGTGAAATGTCCCTTCATGTCCTTTGCTTGCCTTGTAAAGTTAGATTGCATATTTTTTTCACTGTTGAGTTTTTTTGTTGTTGTTGTTTTTGTTTTGGTACTGGGGACTAAACCCAGGGATGCTTTTATCACTGATCTACATCCCTACCTCTTTTTATTTTATATTTTGAGACAAGGTTTTGCTAAGTTGCTGAGGCTAGTCTTGAACTTCTTGAACTCAGAATCCTCCTGCCTCAGCCTCCTGAGTAGCTGGGATCATATGGGTGCCACCACGCTCTTTATTGTTGCGCTGTTTTTTTATCCCACATTTTATATTGGTGCATTATAGTTATACATAATAATTGGATTTGTTGTTACATATTTGTACATGCATACAATATAACAATATAATTTGGTCAGTATCACTCCCTAGCATTTCCCCCACTCTTTTGTTATTTCCCACTCCCTGGTCCCTTTTCTCTATTGATCTCCCTTTGATTTTCATGAGATCTGCCCCTATCTTTCTTTTCCTTTTTTTTCTCTGTAGCTTCCACATAGGCAAGAAAACATGTGACTGTTGACCTTCTGAGTTTGACTTATTTCACTTAATATAATGGTCTCTAGTTCCATCTATTTTCCTGCAAATGACATAATTTCATGTTTGTTTATGGTTGAATAAAACTCCATTGTCTACATATACCACATTTTCTTTGTCCACTCATCCATTGATGGACACCTAGGCTGGTTCCATAGTTTGGTTATTGTGAATTTTGCTGTTGTGAACTTGGGTATAGTTTATGGTAGTAAACTGTAGTGTGAAGACTTTAATTCTTTAGGATAAATACTAAGGAGTGGGATAGCTGGGTCATATGGTGTTTTCATGCCTGGTCTCTTGAGGAACCTGTGTACTGATTTGCATAATGGTTGAACTCATTTACAATTCTACCAACAGTGTAAAAATATTCCTTTTTTTCTATATCCTCTCCAGCATTTATTATTATTTGTGTTCTTGATGACTGCCATTCTGACTGGTTGTGAGATGAAATCTCAGTGTAGTTTTGATTTGCTTCTCCCTAATTGTTAATGATGCTGAACATTTTTCATATATTTGTTGGCCATTTGTATTTTTTCTTTTGGGAAACGTCTGCTTAGTTCATTTGCCCATTTATTAGTTGGATTATTTAATTTTTTGTGTGCTTTTTGAGTTTTTTGTATATTCTAGATATCAATTCTGTCAGAATAGCTAGCAAATTTTTCTCTCATTCTGTAGGTTCTTTCTTCACATTCTTCATTGTTTCCTTTGTTGTGCAAAAGCTATTTAATTTGATGCCATTTCATTTATTAACTCTTGGCATTATTTCCTGAGTTTTAAGGGTCCTATTGAAAAAGTTGTTGCTTGTGGCTATATGTTGGGGTCACTGGAGAGTTCTTTTTTTAAAAAATATTTTTTTTAGTTGATGGATCTTTATTTTATTCATGTATTATTTATAGGTAGTGCTGAGGATCGAACCCAGTGCCTCACGCATGTTAGGCACGCGCTCTACCACTGAGCTACAGCCCCAGCCCCTGGAGAGTTCTTCATATATTTTAGATATGAGTCATATGTCAGATACGTGATTCTCAATAATTTGTCCCTGTCTGTAGCTTGTCTTTTCATCCCCTTGAAAAAAGAGATCCAGTTTCTGAGTTTTTCCTTTTATATATTACGCTTTTAGTTTCATGTTAAAGAACTGTTCACCAAACCTTATGTCAATGGTTTTTCTCCAGTGTTTTATTCTACAAATTTCATGGTTTTACATCTTAATATTTAAATCTGTGGTGTACTTTAATTGACTTGTGAGGTTTAGATTAAGGTTTGTTTCTTGGCCTATGATTATTCAACTGTTCCATCATCATTTGCTAAAAGACTATCCTTCCTTCAACATATTATTTTTATACCTTTGTCAAAAAGCACTTGGTATATACCACCAATGAATAATTGAAGTTCAAGGTACAATACAATTTGCATTAGCAGGAGTGGGAGGGAAGGATAGAGAGGCAGGGAAAGAGAAAGGTTTAGGCATATATCTAACAAAATGTATACCCATTTATATGAGGAAACCTATAAAACTGATAAAAGAAATCAGAGAAGAGCTAAATAAATGAAAAGATATTCAGTGTTCTTGGATGGAAAGACTCAGTAATGTCAAGATATCATTGCTTCCCATCTTAATCTATAGATTCAAAACAATCCTAACCAAAGTTCCAACAAGTTATTTTGTGATATTGACAAACATTTTGAAGTTTATGTGGAAAGGTAAAAGACCTAGGAGAGCCAGTACATTATTTAAGTAGTGCAAAAGTTGGAAGATTAATGTTGCCCAACTTCAGGACTTAATATATAAGGTGCTGTAATCAAGACAGTGTGGAAAAATAGCTAAAGAATAGAGGCCAAATATAGACCCACACAAATACAGTCAACTGGTCTTTAGCAAAGGAACAAAGGCAATTCAGTGGAGAAAGGATAATTTTTTCAGTAAATGGTGCTGGAGCAACTGCACACCCACGTGCAAAAGTAATAATCTAGATGTAGACTTTACCACTTTTCACAAAAATCAACTCCAAATGGATCACAGACCTAAATATACAATGAAAAAAAATAAGGCTCTTGGAACATTACTGGGGATAACCTAAGTGACATTGGGTTTGTTGATAACTTTTTTTTAGATGCAACACCAGAAATGCAGTCCATGAATGAAAATATTGATACATTGGATTTCATTACATTTAGTAACTTATGCTCTACAAAAGGCATGATTAGGAGAATAAAAAGAGAATTCACCAACTAGGAGGAAATATTTACAAAACATATCTATAAAAGTCAAAATAGGATTGGGGTTGTGGCTCAGTGGTAGAGCACTTGCCTAGCATGTGTGAGGCACTGGGTTTGCTTCTCAGCACCATATAAAAAAATAAATAAAGATACTGTGTCCATCTACAACTAAAAATATATATTTTTTAAAAAGTCAAAATATACAAAGAACTCTAAAACAATCCAATTTAAAAATGGACTCTAAATCCAGTTTTAAAAAAGAAGACGGATTGCAAATAAACTTATGCTAATGATCAATATCATATGTCATTAGAGAATTGCAAATTAAAATGAGATAGCATTACAAAACTACTAGAATGGCTAAATTCCAAAATACAAATGACTCAGAATGCAAGGATATGGAGCAACAGGAACATGCCTTTCATTGATGGTGGAGATGCAAAATGTTTCAGCCACTTTGGAAGACAGTATATCAGAATTTTTTAAACAAAATCAAACAAACTTTTTATCATATAGTCTCCAACTATAATTGTGGATTTTTCGATTCCTTTTTCATTTCTGTCAGTTTTGCTTCACACATTTTGTTCTGTTGTACATACCCGTTTAGAATTGTTGTCTTCTTGGTGGATTGATAGTATCATTAATATCTCTTTCTGTTCCTGAATGTCTTCATTCCTCTGAAGTACATTTTATCTACTGTTAATGTAGCCACACCTGCCTTTTTTTTTTTTTAATATTTTTTAGTTATACATGGACATAGTGTCTTTATTTTGTTTACTTAATTTTATGTGGTGCTGAGGATTGAACCCAGTGCCTCAAACATGCGAGATGAGCACTCTGCCACGGAGCCACAACCTCAGCCCAACACCTGCTTTCTTTTGATAAATGTTTATATGGTATCTTTTTCCATTCTATTACTTTCAAGCTACACTTACATCATTATATAGAATTGATTTTCTTTGTATATAAGCATATTTTTTTGGTCATTTTTTAATCCACTATACTATACCAGCTTCTCTCTCTCTCTCTTTTTTTTTTTTTTTAATATTTTTTAGTTGTTGATGGATCCTTATTTTATTCATTTATCATTTATATGTGGTGCTGAGGATCGAACCCAGCACCTCACGCATGCTAGGCAAGCGCTCTACCACTGAGCTATAGCTCCAGCCCACCAGCTTCTCTCTTTTAACTGCTATTTATAGACCAATACACTTATTATACATATGATATATTAGGGCTTTAGATTGTCATTTTGTTTTCTGTTCAGTTTTTCATCCTCATTTTTCTTTTATCTGCTTTAGTGTGGATTATTGGAACAGTTTTTAGAATACTATTTTAATGTATCTATGTGTTTAAATGTATCTCTTTGTATCACTTTTCTGTGGATGCAGTAGATATTATATTATGCCATATGTACATATTTTACTTTTATGTATTTAAAAATATTTGAAAAGTATTCCCTAAACTTTACTATTCTAAAAGAAGTCCTTTTAAAAAGATATTGAATTAGAAGAAATATGGTCCAGGGAAGAATTGATGTGGGCTTGGTGGAAGAAGTAAGAAGTGGTGCTGGGCTTGTTGGCCCTTGCCTGTAATTCCAGCACCTTGGAAGGCTGAGGCAGGAGGATCTCAAATTTGAGGCCAGCCTCAGCAACTTAGAGAGACTTGGTCTCAAAATAGAAAATAAAAAGGGCTGGGGGTGTAGCTCAGTGGTAAAATGCCCCTGGGTTCAATCCTCAGTACCTAAATAAATAAATGTAAGAAGTGGTAAAATTTAGTTATCTTTTGAAGGCTAAGCTAATAATAGTTGCTGGAATTAGATGTGGGATGTGAAAAGGAAGTAAATAAGGACTATTTACAGTTAGATTTTTGGACAAAAAAAAACTGGATAAAAAGTTTTGTCTGAGATAGGACACACTTGATGAAGAATAAATTTATTTTTAGCTAAAAAAATAATTTCAAGGAGATACTATTCAATTTTCTTTGCAAATCCATATTTTGCAAAACTCATCAATAGTGAGAACAAGGCTCTTAGAGCACCTACTGAATGCGATGTGCTCTGTTAAGTACTTTACCATGTTTAAACTCACAGGAATTCTGTAAGAAAGGTTCATATAAACATATATTAGTATTGCAGAAATTAAAGATCAGTTAGATTAAATAATTTGCCAAGGGTACAGGACTGATAAGTGGTGGAGCAGAGATTTGAATCTCAGTCTTTCTGACTCCAAATGTTCCAACCACTACAATAAGTACTTCCCATGTTATGTCATTTAATCCTCACAGAAAAATTCTGAAATAGGTTCTAATTGCTTTGTCCCCCAGAAAAGTTAAGTAACTTGCCATTATCAGGTGGCCTCAGGAATCTACTGAATTGTACTTGCTTTAAGGCACATGTTCATTTCCTTTCTATTCTGTACCATAGTCTCCTTCACATAATGGAATTTATTATGTCTTTAGTTGTGAACAGTGTCCGTTTTTCATTGCTTGGGTTCTATAAATTGACAAACTCCATAAGAGAGTGGTCAGAATCAAATCTCCATGGTTGTAGATCTGATTAGTAAATGGTATGAAAAAGAGAAACCCATAGAGAGAGACATCAGTTTAAAAATAAAAGAGCATGAAAAGATTATAACACAAACTGTAGTTTTTCATCTCTTGCCCAGAGGCAACCACGATCAATTCCTGAGCTGTTTTGTTCTTTATCTCCTATACATTTTCAAATAATATCTTCATACTGCTATTTCTTTTTTTTTTTTTTAATATTTTGTTTTGTTGTAGATGAACACAATATCTTTATTTATTTTATGTGGTGCTGGGGATCGAACCCAGTGCCTCACGTATGCGAGGCAAGTGCTCAACCGCTGAGCCATAGCCCCAACCCCATACTGCTATTTCTTATTTGGTATTTCACACGTACCCTGACGCCACACTCACCTCAGTCCCACCCCCACCGTCTCACCCACACCATCTGTCTTCTCCATCTTCCCTGTGTTATAATTTAGTTTTATCAGAACTTTTGATTCTTATCCCCTACATTTACTTCCTTATTTTAGTAAAGCTTGTTTTTTGATAGCTTTTTAAAGAAAGATCACGTGGGTGGTAGTTTGTTTTTGTGGGGGTTTTTTGTTTGTTTGTTTGATTTTTTTGAGTTCTTATTTGAAAATGCTTTTAATTCCACAATCACTTTGATTGGGAGCCTGGCTAGCTATATAGACTTTTGAGTTAAAAATTAGATTTTTTTTTATAATTTGCAGATGTTGCATCTTTCTTTTAAAAGTTCTATGTTATTCTGATCCTTTGTATGTGGATTTTATTTTTGTTTCATTTGTGTGCTTAGCTTAGGATCTTTTTCCTATTTTCCACCTTCTCTTTATTTTTCCCTCTAATTTTTCAGACATTACTTTTTGGTTGTGGATGAACCTTTATTTATTTATTTATTTTTTAATATTTTTTAGTTGTTGATGGACACAATGTCTTTATTTTATTGCTTTGTATGTGGTGCTGAGGATCGAACCCAGGGCCTCACGCATGCGAGGCAAGTGCTCTACCGCTGAGCTACAATCCCAGCCCTGAACCTTTATTTTTATTTATTTATTTTTATGTGGTGCTGAGAATTGAAACCAGTGCCTCATACATGGTAGGCAAGCCCTCTACCACTGAGCCACAACCCCAGCCCCTCAGCTGTTACTTTTTTGAAAGTACTGTCAGCTATTCCATCTCTGTTCTGAACCCTCTTCTCATGTGTGGTATACTAAAGTTCACACCCTATCCTGCAAACCAGCTTCCTGTACTTAGCCAGAGAACATGCAGCTCCTTGTACAAATCACTGCAAGGCCATAGATACCCTAGTTTGAGTCTATCATGCACACATCTTTGCATTTCTTTCTTCAAATACCAGCCCTTGTGGAAAATGTTCTCAGTGAGGGAACTACCTATTCCCACTCAGAGTACTGTGTAATTTTTTTTTTTAAAGATACTCCTGCTTAGAGTATATAGACTGTGAAACTCATGTAGCCAAACCATCTTCTTACATTCTCTCCTATTTGATGGTATCTGTTTCTTACCAGTAGCAGAAAGAAGTTTCTGCACTCTAGGTGTGGCACAGCTGAAAAAATAAGTAAATAAGCTTCATCTAGGCAAGAATTAGGTCTGCACTTTTATATTTGAGAGAGTTTCTGGTTCAGAGTCTTTTGTCCGTTCTAAGCCCTTAATAATTACTTAGCAGATGAAAGAGTAGAGGACTAATAATAGGCTGTTTATTTCCTTACAGTAGGATATGTAGACATTTTAAGTCCATGTTAAATAGACTGTTCCCTCACCTGTAGTCTGACTGGTCTTAGATCATGGTTGAATGTTTCTTGGAGTCAGTTGAACAATGACTTCATGCTGTGGTTAGACTTGTATACCTTGTCATTTGACAGAGCACTACTATCCTCATAAAGATAACTTGGGCCCTGGCATCATTTCTGCTGATTTGTAGGTATGCTGATGTGTAGTAGACTCACAATTGTTTAATCAACCATAAGAAGAGACCTCATTCTCTTTTATGAAGATTGCTTGATTTTGTAATAATTCTCTTGATATATGGTCTCATTAGTTTAAGGATCTTTTTTTAAAGTCATTTTATTAAAATATGTTTCCATAATTTGTCCGTTTTTTATATGAAATGAGTAAAGCTAAAGAGTGAAATTTCTGCCTTTTAATTCTTTTTATCCTATTGTGGTATATATGAATTTTCAAATATTATCTGAAGAAATTTTCCATCCTTGATTAGGTTTTTAAAAATTTAGCCATTTTAGGCCTACATTTTAATGATTTTTAGTATATTTGCGGAGTTATACGGCCATCACAATTTAATTTTAGAATACTTTTATTCCTTAAAAAGAAATCTTATACTTCTTAGCATTCGTTCTCCTTATCTCTAATTCTAGGTAACCACTAACTTACTGTATCTATAAATTTGCCTATTCTGTATATTTTATGTAAAAGAAGTCATGTAATGTGGGCTTTTCTGTCTGTTCTTTTACTTAACATAAGATTCTCAAGGTTCATCCATGCCATAGAATATTTCAATACATCATCCTTTTTCATTGCAAAAATAATATTCCATTTTATAGTTATAACAGTTTCTTTATTTACCACTTGATGGACATTATGAATAATGCTGCTATGAACATTCATGTGCAAGTTTTTGTGTGGACATATAGTTTAATTTCTCTTGGGGATATATACTTAGGAGTGGGAAAGGTAGCTTAGAAAGCTTAGGAAGAGGGCCTCAGTAATTTTTAAGAATGCAAAGGGATGCTACGACTGAAATGTTTGAGAACTTCTACATTATAGACACACAAGACCACTAGGCAGGTTTGTATATATTTTAACTTATTTTCAAATGGTACATCTTGCCATCCCAAGAGAAATTCCAACAGTGGTTGAATATTCATAAAACCATTGAATAAGAGTATACTTTCAATTAGGTGGTTAAACAATAATACTAACAGATGGAATTTCAGCTATAAAGAGGACTCATTTTGCCTCTATGTGGAGGAGGAAATTATTGGTTAAGTTGCAATATATTTATTAGAAACAAGAGTTTTATCATTTCTAGTTAGTTTTGTATATGAACAGTGGCCTTACCATTGTATGCTATAAGAGCTCTCAATTTCATGCTCAAATTAACTATTGGAAATAATTTAGCTAAAAAATGGACTCTGTGGAGAAGTCAGGAATGTTCATAAGGAGCCTCCTGTTAGGCATGGTGTGAGGCTTGCAGTGCTGCTGGTGCCAAGACTGAGAGACTTCCTTTGGGGAGACTCAGGAAGGAAGGCAGTATCCTTTGAGAATTGCAATAGAAATGAATGAGGCGGAGGGCATTTCAGAGGAAGACAGCACTGAGAGCAAAGAGAAGGAGGCATGAAGCTTCTGGATCTTTTAGGGAACAGCAAGAATGGAACAACATCCATTCTGCAGGAGGGAGCAGGAACTGAGAGAATGGACTTGTATTTTAGGCAGATAACCCTGGCAGCATTATAAGGGGGCCCAGATAGGGGAGATTTACAAGCTGGACCAGTTAAAGGACTTACATTTTCTTGAACTGATGGTTGAAGTAATCAGAGACAGACTTGATGGAACTTGTACCTGTTTAGAGAAAGGGAAAAACCAGTCTGGTGTTTTGGGGTAGGGGTGGAGTTCATTATGTGTGATTGGAAATCCTGGAGGAAGAGCAGGTTTGGGGCTAGAAGGTGGGATGGACTTTACAATTTCTTTAAAAATAAAAATACTCTATTTCATTTATTTAAGACTTATTCTTCCTTTTCCAGATATCATCGACCCCGCCATTCTACGCCCAGGTCGGCTGGACAAAACACTCTTTGTGGGTTTGCCACCCCCAGCAGACCGTCTTGCCATCTTAAAAACTATCACAAAAGTGAGTAAAGGAAGTGGTGTATTTTTGGATATGTTTCTCTCAATAACCACAGTTACAACAGGTATCTAATTCAGGATGACTGAATACTTTCTTTACTCTAACTTTAAATATTTGTCCAGTTTAGATCTCCCAAAAAGGAAAGTGAGCTATTTTTGATCATTTAAAATCCTCTCCAGTTTTATTTTTATTTGCTTAGAGTGAAGGTAATTTAAATAGATTAGAAAACTGAGAAGCTGGGCACGGTGGCTTACGCCTGTAATCCTAGCACTTAGGGAGGCTGAGATAGGAGAATCGCAAGTTCAAAGCCAGTCTCAGCAGTGGCGAGTGCTAAGCAACTCAGTGAGTCCCTGTCTCTACATAAAACACAAAATAGGGCTGGGGATGTGGCTCAGTGGTTGAATGCCCCTGAGTTCAATCTCCAGTACCAAAGAAATCACATTTTCTTTCTTTCTTTCTTTTTTAAAGAAACAGGGTTTTTTTTTTTTTTTGGTACCAGGGTTTGAACTCAGGAGCACTCGACCACTGAGCCACATCCCCAGCCCTATTTTGTGTTTTATGTAGAGACAGGGTCTCATTAAGTTGCTTAGTGCCTCACCATTTCTAAGGCTGGCTTTGAACTCGCGATTCTCCTGTCTCAGCCTCCCAAAGTGCTGGGATTACAAGCGTGAGCCTGGCTTTTTTTTTTTTTTTTAAATATTTTTTTAGTTGTTGATGGATCTTTTTATTTTATTCACTTATTATTTATATGTGGTGCTTAGAATCGAACCCAGTGCCTCATGCATGCTAGGCAAGCGCTCTACCACTGAACCACAACTCCAGCCCTGAAATCACATTTTCTATTTCTTTAGATCTTTGATTGTTGCTTTTATGGTTGAAATGGAATAGAAGCATTTGGAGCTGAAAAGTAAATGGATGTAAGCACAACATAATCATCCAGAGAAAAATTCAGTTTTGATGACACCATGTTGAAATCTATCCTCCACATTCATGTATTCCAACTTTAAAAAAAATTTTTTTTTAGTGTATCATAGTTATACAAAATAGTGGGTTCATTTTGACATATTTAAAACTACATATAGCATAGTTTGCTCCATTTCATTCCCCAATTCTCCTTTTTTTCTTCTCTTCCCTCCCCCAGATCCCCTTCCTCTACTTTGCTGGTCTTCCCTCTATATATTTATCATTTTATTAATTTGTGCATTAAAGCTGTATATAAAAGTTAAATTCATTGTAACTTATTCATACCTGCACAGAGCATAATTTAATTTCATTCCACAGTTCCTTCCCTTTCCCATCCTTCCTCACTCCCATTCAGTCCCCTTCCTCTGGTCCACTGTTCTCCTATTTTCATGAGCTTTTCCCATTTTTAAAATCCTTATTTCTCTCCAGTTTCTGCATATGAAAGAAAAGTTTTGACTCTTGGCTTTCTGAGTCTCACTTATTTCCCCTTAGCAAGATGTATCTTGCTCTACCAATTCTACCTATTCACCTGCAAATTATATATTGCATTCTTATTTATTGCTGAGTAAATACCGCAATTTCTTCATCCACTCATCTATTGACAGGCTCCTAGACTTGTTTCGTAGCTTGGCTCTTGTGAAATGTACTGTTATAAACATTGATCTTCATGTAGTCCTATAGTATGCTGATTTTAGTTCTTTTGGATAAATACCAAGAAGTGGGATAGCTGGGTCACATGGTGGTTCTATTCCTAGTATTTTGAGAAGTCTCCATACTGATTCCCAAAGCAGTTGTACTAACTTGCAGACCCACCAACAATGAATGAGAGTACATTTTCCCTATATCCTCACCAACTTTTCCTTCAGAATTATAGGTATCGATGACTTATTTGGACCTACCATATCCTGTTTCCTCAATAATCTGCAAATTAAATAACATGCATATGTACTCAATATTTTTAGCAAAATATAATATTTTTCAGTAAGTTGGGGAGCAGTATCTTCCCAAAGTAGATATATTTTTCTCTGGATAATATTTATAAGGATTATTTTAATCATAAACTACAGTAGCTTGACTTTTGACCCATATCTAAGTATAAACACACCCAGTAACAAACTGTTGCTCTATTTGTATTACAGCTTTTAAGATGCCTATACAGAGCTGGGCAGGGTGGTGCATGCCTATAATCCCAGCACTTCAGGAGGCTGAGGTAGGAGGATTGCAAGTTTAAAGTGCCTCAGCAAATAACGAGGTAGTAAGCAACTGTGAGACCCTGTCTCTAAATAAAATACAAAATAGGGCTAGGGTTATGGCTCAGTGGTCGAGTGCCCCTGAGTTCAATCACCAGTATTCCCCCCACCCCAAAAAAGATAGCTATACAGAATTGATTTTTCTGTTTTTAAAAAAAACTAATAAGATTTGGATGCAAAATACAAAGGAGGAGGCAAGTTACCCCAGATTGCACTGTGGCTAAATAATGTATATGGACATTTAGTATAGACATTGCAAACCTCTCTATGCAGCAGGGTTGTTTAAGTGATTGAGTGAATGAAAAAGAGGGGGAATAAATGTGTAATATATTATTTAAAGAAAGTTAATTTAATTTGAGAATTAAAAGAACACATTGAAAGAGATAAATTCTTATAAATGTTTATAAATCTTTGTTATAAAAGATTTTCTTTTCTAACATTGCTCTGAGAGTTTAAAAAAAAGGATTAGAAAACAGAAAGCAGAGGAAGTCATTATTTTTAATTACACGTTTCATCATTTCATTTTAGACAAATCAGTTCAGTTAACAAGGTAATTCACAACATTCTTTTTTTTGTCTTTTTTTTGGTTTTTTTTTGGTACCAAAGATTGAGCTCAGGGGTACTCAAACCACTGAGCCACATCCCCAGCCCTCTTTTTGTGTTTTATTTAGAGACAGGGTCTCACTGAGTTGCTTAGCGCCTTGCCTTTGCTAAGACTGGCTTTGAACTTATGATTCTCCTGTCTCAGCCTCTCAAAGTGCTGGGATTATAGGCGTGTGCCACCGTGCCTGGCAACAACATTCTTATCTTCCCTTCTACCACTGCACAATTTTTGTTGCTTATGTATATGTCTGTGGCCAGTTTACATTATGTTCAGCAGTCATAATCTTAGCTTAATATTTAAATAGATCTAGTGCTTGCAACAGCAATTTCACCATTTTTTCTACTTAATTTGTTTCATCTTTTGTCTGTATTTCCTCATTAGCTTTATTATTTTATTCTGTTTATTCAGTGTATTCATTTGTATTCCTTAAATTCTTCCATGATTAAATAACATCTGTCTGTTGTCTTTATATCTGGTTAACGGGTTAGCTGGAAATAATTTTTGTTTGGTCACAGTGTTCCCTGTTGTCTTTGTAAGTATTGCAGTGTGATTTTTTGGATTCTGAACGTGTCTGTAAATATGTCTGAGGCCAGTCCAGTGATCTCACTTACCTGGTGCCATGTCCCAGGGATGCATAGTGTTATGAGAAATGGTGTAACTTTGTCATTCTTCCTTATTCTGCTGAAATCCCTTGATTGGTGTGTCTGAGGACTTTCTTTAACCTTCCCTAGGGATATACTCTCCTCAGGCTGCTGCTCTTCACATTTGAGTGTCAGTGGACATTCCCAAGATTTTGTCACCTTACCCTCTTTCCTCAGTGCTCCTTCCTCATAATGGAGGCTTGATGACGAGCCACCCCAGAACTTCCCTTTTCATTCCCCTCCACTTTCAACATTTGCAACATGTAGGTTTTCCCCTTTTTTATTTGGTTGCTTTGGGTAAACTTTTAACTTTTTTTAAAGTATTTTCTTTGGACATTGGCAAAGGAAGACCATGACCCAACTTTCACGGACCACAATAACCTAAAACTGCATTGGATAATGTTCATAACTATCTCCAAAAGGAGGGAGAACGGATGAGAAGAGAAGGCTGATCAGCTTTGTGGTTTAAGAAACTCCCACTAATGGAGGACAGGGTGGAGGACAAGATGGTTCAACCAAAAACTGAAATTCATTATACCAGAACTAAGGCAGTATCAGGGGTTAGTAAAAGGGACTCAAATGGAAAGTGTTTAAAGTCTTTAATTAATAGGACACTGGATAACTGTAGAGTTGAGGGAGAACAAGAAGGCAGGTAAATTCTCTGCATGAGCATTACCCAAGTGATGATGTCTAACAGGAAGTTGGATTCATGGCTGGGAGTTCAGAAGAGTCCTTTGGCAGGATTATAGTTTTGCCTGTCATCAGCATATTACTGGTGGTCAAAAGTGTGAGAATGCATTTCTTAGTTCAGTGTTTGTCAATACAGTTTACCACCACTCCACTTCATATCCCAGGGAACATTTTGAATTGTCTGTGAGATGTTTGTCACCAGGAAAGGAAGTGTGCTACTATCAAATATCCTACAGCAAAGAGGAGAGCCAAACACACAACCCAAAGAACTATCTAATCCCAAATGCCAATATTTCAAGGTTAACAAAGCCTGCTTTACTTGTATATACTTATTTCTCTGTATCAAGTAAGTTCAGTGGCATTTTCTTTCGATTTCCTTGGCTCCATCGTTAGGAACTACAGTAATGAGATTTTGTTCATTTTGGTTAATGTGTATTTAGATACATGTGTATACAAGTAAGCATACACACACTCCCAGTTTCTTCATATGAATTTCCTGTAGACATGGTGACATGAAAATGACACACTTGCATATGGGATATCACCAGCTAAAGAAAATGAGTAGAGCTCTGTCTATTTCTGGATGAGAAGCCTGTGGTGTTCAGAGCCTTACAAGTTTGGATCCAGAAGAATGGTCACCTCATCATTTCAGATACTGGTTCATTCCATAATGATAACCACATCATGGAGCAACTTTAAAATTCCTTTGTGTAGAATTTCATCACCATTCCAAAAAAATTGTGTGCCCTCATACCAACGTTTGAATGCTTGTGTCTGCTTCAAGAATAAAATGATAAAATAATGTAATATTTACCTAAAATATTTACCTGGTCAACAAGTACTTACTAAAAACTAAGTCTATCCTTGATTCTGTGTATACTGTTAAGCAGACCAAGAACCATAAGACACAGTCTTTAGCCTTCAGATGAAAAATTATATGAATGTTTATGAAACAACAAGTCATTAATTCATTCCTGAGGAAGAAATAAAGGAAAGTGAGTAGGCTAGCAATTTCAATTCTATCTAGAAGAATAAAGAAAAAATTCAAGAAGAACATATGCTGAAATATTAGTTGTGCTTGCTGTGGGGTAGGATTATAGGTTTTTTGGCTATGTCAGTGCTATCCACCCAACCGGCCCCAGGAATATAGCATGTGAGGCATGTTGTTAGGGAGAATGCACTCCAAGAGAACTGGGGAAGGGGACATTTGAGTAAGAGGGTGTTGGAAAGGACTTAAATGGGTTTATGTTAGATTTGGGAAAAGTTTAATATGGGGCCTTGCTCTCAATTGTTGTTCGAAAGCACGTGTTATTCTGTGGGTTGGTGTCCCCTTAAATGTTACCTAGAATAGTGAAAGACCTGTGATTGGTAAAGAAACAGCAGTTCCTTCTGTTGGCCAGGATGGTGGATTGTTTGGTCATTTTTATCTTGGACAGTGTTCATGCTTTGTCCATGCTCGACATTACAGAGTGGTCTTGTTGTCTTGGTTCATCAGGATCACACAGTAGTCTTGTCTGAAGTCCATGTTCTAAGGGATTATTTCCGTTCAGCAGAATGCCACAGCCTCCCTATGAGGGCCCAGCTAGCATGGAGCACCAGTAGGGCCCACCTGATCATCTCAGGCCACTTGCTGGATGTTGGGATCTGCTTTTCTCTTTCTCACCTGCTTTATGTAATCTCTAATAGCACATGGGATATATGTTGGGAAGAACCATGTGCTTTGTGATAGTCAGGGAAAGGCTGAGAGGTTCTATGAACATTAAAACCCTCATAATGGCTCGTGCCTTCCTTGGTAGCACCCACCTCTTTACCCCATACCTCCTCCAGTGGGGTGGTTGCAGTTGCTCAATGAGGTATGTTCCAGCAAGACCTTTCTAACTCAGTAACTGTTGGGAAAGTCCCAGTTCTTCTCCATTTGCAGTACCCCTGTGAAATGTTCACCATCACTATTTAAACCATTTCCCCCTCCCAAATGTAGCATGAAATTATATATACTCAATTGGAAATAAGGTAGTATCTCCTTCAATGATCAAAACATTTGAAAATAATGGAGATTAAGGAACTTCCTAAGACTGCATTCAGTTGCAAATATGAACCTTGGAACTCAGGTTTCTGATGCCTAGTCCAATTTTATTTCTGTGTTTTATATCTTCTTTATTGAGGCATAATGGAATTATGGAAAAATGGACATATTATTAAGTGTCCAGCTCCACAAATTGTTACAAAGAAAGCCTCCATAACAAGAAAGAACATTATCCTTCATGTTCATGGAGGGAGACAGTAGAATGATAGTTGCCAGGGGCCAATGACAGGGGCCAGAGCAGGAGGGATGGTGAACTAATGTCTGATAGAGGCAAAGTTTCATTCTAGGAAGACGAGGAAAAGTTCGGGAAATGGCAGGATGTTGATGATTACCCACCATTGTAGATTTATTAATAGAAGTTCATGTTTTATCAGATCACAGCAGCTAGCAGAGCTATGGATTTTTCAGGTCTTGAACAGGCCCTGCTAGTGGTCCCTGAGAGGCTGGTGTGTGAGTGGGCAGAGTGGTGATTGCATAAGGTGGCTTCACACCTGGCCTCCTGGCTCTCTGACAGAATCCCAGGCTGGGAGCACCCTGCAGGCTGATATTTCACACTAAGATAACCTTAATGGCATTTTTATGCATTTTGTGTATATGATTCTTCTCACAGTTATTTCATGAGTTAATATATGCTATAAAGGAAAGAATGTGTACAATCTAGATGTTAATTATGAATCTGAACAACTAGCCAACACTGAGGAGCATACCATCTAGCTGCCATACATTGTAGTCATTTAAAACTGTGTTTTGTTTGCTCTGTCGTGGAAGCTGCAAAAAGTGTTTTTAAATATGTACTGTTGTGTACATGACACTTTGCTAAGTGTTGAAATTCTGAGATGTTCTGATCCTTGTCATTTCTAACATCTCTTAATATGAGCTGAATGAGAATTGGTTCCAAAGTCAGGGTTGTTTTTTGATACAGGATCAAGAGAGAACATATTGAGCACAGAGGCCTTGGGGCTTTCAGTGGAAAGCAGGTGGGTTAGTGCTCATTCCCACCTGCCTGGGTTCAGTATTATTCTCTCATGACAGCCAGCCTCAGATCAGAAGTCAGCGCTCCTCCAGTGACCACCATGTTTAATCAGGGAACGGAAGTGCTGCTTCACCTGTGGAGAGGTTGAGCTGCTGGGTTTTGTTCTTGTTTGGGAGGTTGTTTTCCTGGGACTGCACATGAACTCTTGAAACTTCATAAGCATAAACGGGTTGCCTCTAGCTTGCCCACATTTGGAGTCTGCTCCTTACCTTCATTTCTCAAAATTGAAACTTGCAGCACTCACAACACTGGTTTGGGAATAACATCTGGTTTGGGAGTTGGTTCTCTTCACTGAATTCAGCAGCCACTCCTCTTCAATAAGAGCCTGTGATGTGGATGTGTAAGGGTCTTTAAGCCCTAATGAGCTGAGTGCAGTGGCGCACGCCTGTAATCCCAGCACTTTGGGAGGCTGAGACAGGAGAATTGTGAGTTCAAAGCCAGCCTCAGCAACAGCGAGGCACTAAGCAACTCAGTGAGACCCTGTCTCTAAATAAAACACAAAAATAGGACTGGGGATGTGGCTCAGTGGTTGAGTACCCCTGAGTTTAATCCCTGGTATTCCCGTCCCCCTCACCCCCCCAAAAAAAAGCCATAATGAAAGCTCATGTTTCTGTCTTCTTCAGAATGGCACCAAACCTCCCCTGGATGCAGATGTCAATTTGGAAGCAATTGCTGGTGACCTTCGCTGTGATTGCTATACGTAAGTATTTAAATCTCAAGTCAGTAGACTCTGTGGGGCTCAGTTTTTTCATCTGCAGAAGGAGGGGAATGATGCCCATCTCCCAGGTTGTTGAGAAGGTTAAATGAGGTGTCCTTTGAAGCTTCCGATGTAGGGTCTGGCTGGTCTTTGCTTCTTCTTCATAGAATTCCTGGGAACAGGGAATTGGGTCTTATGTTGCCTCTTGGCTCTCAAGTTTCCGCAACCACATTGCTGTCCCTCACAAATTGTGCCTTAAGAATATTTGAGCAAATATTATACTTTGGCTGCCAAATTATCCAGATGCCTTTGGAAGTGACTAATGTACAAGTGCTACATTCTCTGTGCTGCAGAACCACGGAATGCATTTTGTCAGCACACCTCTTCACAGCCACACAGCTTGCAGTAGCATCAGGAAATCTGACATTTCTGCTCAGCTTTCATATGCAGGGATTGAACCCAGAGGGGCTAATAGTGAGCCACATCCCCAGCTTTTTTTAGGTTTTATTTTGAGACAGGCTCTTGCTAAGTTGCCTAGGGCCTCAGCCTCCTGAGCTGCTGAGGTTGCTGGTGTGCACCACTGTGCCCAGCTGATCTTCTTGTTTTTAAAGTAAATTTGTTCACTTTCCCAACTGGGGACACAGGGAAGGAAGTGGAACACATGTTTTAACAGAGACATGCCTCCATCTGTTAGCCAGTTGATTGTCCCTGGTATATTTGGTTTAAGACATACCTCTCAGGGATGGCTAAGTATGTGGGGTTCTCCCAGCCATGTAAGGCAAGCTAGTCTGTATCTTCATTTTTGAAGGTTTCTGGGGTCTGTTATTCAGCAGTGTAAATTTATGTCTAATAGCATATCCACTGGTAGTGATTAATGTGCCCAGTTATTTCTAGTTCTAATTGTGGAATTTCATGTAATTCTCTCTTATTCAGATATTTCTACATGAGACCATGCTGATGATTTTGGGGGGAGTGTGGTCAGGAGAAACAGTTTAATCTCCACTTTTTTCATCTTTGGTCATCTAAGACAAGGAATCTTAGTGATTTCTGCCAACTCAGTGATCCGGAGACATAATACATGGTGGCCAGCAGTCATGTCTCATAGAGTGAAAGACAGTGATCTCAGTAAAGGGGAAATGGTGAGAGTCTCAGGCAGGGGTTGTGTGGGGTTATAAATGGTCTTCTTCATGATATACAATCAATAAACAGATATATGAAGAAATGTTCAACGTCTCTAGCCATTAGAGAAATGCAAATCAAAACTACCCTCAGATTTCATCTCACCCCAGTCAGAATGGCAGCTATCCAAAATACCAGCAACAATAAGTGCTGGCGAGGATGTGGAGAAAAAGGTACACTTAAACATTGCTGGTGGGATTGCAAGTT
>CM053410.1:44661073-44690488 GCA_028644305.1 Xerus rutilus
AAACAAACAACCCAATCAATAAATGGGCTAAGGAGCTGAATAGAAACCTCTCAGATGAAGATATACAACCAATAAACATATATATGAAGAAATGTTCAACATCTCTAGCCATTAGAGAAATGCCAATCAAAACAACTCTCAGATTTCATCTCACCCCAGTCAGAATGGCAGCTATCCAAAATACCAGCAACAATAGGTGCTGGTGAGGATGTAGTGAAAAAGGTACACTCAAACATTGCTGGTGGGACTGCAAACTGGTGCAACCAATCTGGAAAGCAGTATGGAGATTTCTTAAAAAACTTGGAATGGAACCACCATTTGATCCAGTTATCCCACTCCTTGGCCTATACCCTAAAGACTTAAAACCAGCACACTATAGTAAAACAGCCACCTCAATGTTTATAGCAGCACAATTCACAATTGCAAAACTGTGGAAGCAACCTAGATGCCCTACAACAGATGAGTGGTTAAAGAAACTGTGGTACATATACACAATGGAATATTATTCAGCAATAAAAGAGAATAAAATTATAGCATTTGCAGGCAAATGGATGGAATTGGAAAGCATTATGCTAAGTGAAGTAAGCCAATCCCAAAAAACCAAATGCCGAATGTTCTCTCTGATTAGTGGATGCTGATACATAAGGGAGGTGGGAATGGGGAACATAGGAAAAACGGAGGAACTCTGGACGCGGCAGGGGGGAGGGAGGGAGGGAAAGGGGAATGGGTACAGTAAAGGTGGTTGAGTGAGATCGTCATCACTACCCTTGGTGCATGTATGAAGACACAAATAGTGTGACTTTATCTGGTTTGCAACCAGAGAATTGGAAAAACAGAGCTCTATATATGTACTACGACTTGAAATGCAACTAAATAAACTAATTTAAAAAATATCTCATTTAATGCTAGTTTTAAATTCAGGGCTATTTTTAAATGAATCCTCAAGGTTAGTGGGAAGAAATTTTATTTCTCTGGTTATGAAAACAAAACAAACAGCCTGGCAATTTGATAATTTAATCAAGATGATAAGATAAAAATCCAGAGCCTAGTAATAAAGATGATGACTGTGAAAAACTACCAGGGCTCACAGACTCTGAAGTGGAATGGTGCTTAGCAGAGCTGGGGAGAGAAAGAGCAGGGAGAAGTGGGAAAAGGTTATCAGTGGGGCACTAAGTTACAGTTGGGAGCAAGAACTTATGGGGTGCTATTGTACATCAGGGTAAATATTGATAACAATAATGTACTGTACATTTCAAAAAGTGGCCAGAGATTATTTGAAATCTTTTCACCATAAAGAAATGATAAAAGTTTTGAGGTAGAAGAGAAACAAAATAAAAGATGAGTGGAAAGGAGACAAAGGGAAGGAAGAGAGACTGCGGCTTTAAATATAGAAGCCCCACGATCAAGGATACTCACACCTTTACTCCCCAGGCCTGTCCTTCTTCCTGCCCGTCACTACCAAATTCTTGAGAAATCTATAAATCTTAAAAGGTACTGTAAGTTCACTCATCTATGAAAATTGCCTGTTTAATGCTTATGAGCCTAGTTAGTTAGCTTATACAATGAGTTTTTAAATTAGATAAAGCAAAGGGAGATGAATTTTAAGAAACCTGTAACAGGCACATTCCAAACATTATCCAAATAGATAAGACAAGGTCAACCTAAAGATCCAGGTAGATGATCAGACCTCCACAAACTGTCTTGTGATCACCAGGCTGACACCATCACCACAAACCCTCCCATGCCCACCCTCACAAATTCTCCTTTAAAAGAAAACACTGAGACCTCAAAAGTGCTGCTTCTCGCTCTCCAGATAGACCACATTCTGCCCTGAGAATACATATCTTCTCCTCTCACTTTCTAATGAAGTCCTTCTTTGCTGAAACCTGACTCTTCCTTATATTCTTTGCTGCAACATTTGAAGAGCCTGGAAAGTCCCAGTCTTTTCTTTCTCGGAAGAGACCTCAAACCCCTTGTGGTGACAGTTTGATGAGATAGATTACATTTACCCAGATTCAAACATTGTACATTGCCACTTCTTGCATTAGAATATTTTTTTAAAACATTTTTAAAATTTTTATTTTTTCTAATTAGTTATACATAACATCAGAATGCATTTCATTTCATTGTACACAAATGGAGCACAACTTTTCATTTCTCTGGTTGTACACAATGCAGTCACACCATCTGTGCAGTCATACATGTACCTAGGGTAATGATGTCCGTCTCATTTCACCATCTTACCTATCCCCATGCTCCCTCCCCTTCTTCTTCTCCTTTGCCCAATCCAAAGTTCCTCCATTCTTCCCATGCCCCCTCCTCCCATTATGGATTAGCATCCACTTATCAGAGAAAACATTTGGCCTTTGGTTTGGGGGGATTGGATTACTTCGCTTAGCATGATATTCTCCAACTTCATCCATTTACCTGCAAATGCCATAATTTCATTCTCTTTTATTGCTGAGTAATATTCCATTGTGTATATATGCCACAGTTTCTTTATCCATTCATTTATTGAAGGGCATCTAGGTTGGTTCCACAGTTTAGCTATTGTGAATTGAGCTGCTATAAACATTGATGTGACTGAGTCAGTATAGTATGCTGATTTTAAGTCCTTTGGGTATAGACCAAGGAGTGGGATAGCTGGGTTGAATGATGGTTCCATTCCAAGTTATAAGAATTTTTTTTAAAAAAATTGTTTTAGTTGTAGATGGACATAATGCCTTTATTTAATTAATTTTTTATGTGGTGCTGAGGATCAAACTCAGTGCTTCACATGTGCTAAGCAAGCACTGTACCACTGAGCCACAATTACAGCTCTTGCATAAGAATACTTTAATACTTTATAAAAACATTCTATCTACCTTGTATGGATAACTAAGATTAGTTTGTTACTATATTGTGGATGCCTATATGTAATCTTCAATTATCTATAGGTAGAATTACAACAAATTTTACATTCTTTGGGTATCTCACCTATATATTGTCTTGGAAGAAAATATAAACTCATTTTAACATTAGCCTGAGAAAAACAGGAAAAGAATTCTGTTCCCAGAACTCCCGTAATGCCCCCTATAAAGAGAAAACCTATTCTGATTATTGTTTTTTATTATTTGCATTATTAATCTCATTAACATAGGGATCGAGTGTTGATTAAAATGAAGGAGACCTGATGCTGTATTATAAATGACTATCTGTTTCATTATATACTCACTTCAGATCCCTTATCAATTTTTATTCTCATAAGAATTTTCTTGGGGCTGTGGCTGTGGCTCAGTGGTAGAGCACTTGCCTAGCATGCGTGAGGCACTGGGTTTGATCCTCAGCACCACATATAAATAATAAATGAATAAAATAAAAGATCCATAAACAACTAAAAAATATTTTTTTAAAAAAAGAATTTTCTTGAGTCACTCATTTTCTTAAAATGCCCTTATAATCTGTAAAAGACCTGAGGTGAACTAAAAACTTAAAAATTAAAAAAAAACCTTTTTCTAATCTCAAAGGTAAATATTAAGCACCAATTTTTAGCACTATTACAATTTATACAGAAAACCCTTTTATTTCACAATAATGTATTTTCTGTGTATACTCAGAGGAGGGAACTGTTTTTAAAAACTTTCATTTATTCAACAGATAAAGTGCTTATATCATATCACAGACTACTTAAGGCCTTAGGGATTCATGATGAAAGAAGGTATACAGGCTCTTCCAAAAATAATTCCAATATATAAGTACAATAATGATTCAAAGAGAACTTAAGACATACTGGTTGAGTAAAGTTTAGATAAGTAACACAGAAGGCTTTCCTGAGATTCTAACACTTGAGGTGTATGTTGAAAGTGCAGATGTTTCATAGGAGAGGTAAATTGGGAGAAAATGGATGCTCTGAAAGGCCTGAGATGTTTGGGAAACTAAACAACCTCATGTTTGTTCCACTCAGTCTTAAGTTCAAGATGCTAGAAGCAGGTGGTTGGGAGAAACCTTTCTCAACTGTTATCTTTGGCTCTTAGACTCAAAAATTATGAAATGGGATTTATATGCATAGACCTTCCATTTTATAAGTATATCCTTCAATTTATAACACTCAGAGTTTATCAGCTTTCTATTACTGTAACAAACACCTAAAATAATTAGCTTATGAAGGTAAAGGTTTATTGTTATTCACAATTTTGGAGGTTCCAGTCCATTGCTGAGCTGCTCTATTGTTTTTTTTTTTTTTTGTACTAGAGATTGAACTCAGGAGCACTCAACCACTGAGCCACATCCCCAGCCCTATTTTGTGTTTTATGTAGAGACAGGGTCTCACTGAGTTGCTTAGCCCCTTGCCGTTGCTAAGGCTGGCTTTGAACTCGCGATTCTCCTGTCTCAGCCTCCCTAAGTGCTGGGATTACAGGCTTGAGCCACCACGCCTGGCTTGCTCTATTGTTTTTAGGCTGCTGATGGCCAGTGAAGCGGGGGGAGGTCTGGGGACCACACATCTTGGCAGAAGAGTGTGGCACAGCAAAACTATTTACATCACAGCAGGAAAGCAAAACAGGGAGAAAGATGCTAGGGCCTCACATCCCCATCCAGGCCACACCCCCAATGAACTAAGACCTCCCACTAGGCCAGCCTGTAAAAGGTCCCACCACCTACTAATAATACCACCAAGCTGAGGAACAAGCCTTTAACACCTGGGTCTTTGGGGGACACTTCAGATACAAACTACAGCACAGGATGAAATGACTGGTTCGTTCCTTCCTTCCTTCCTTCCTTCCTTCCTTCCTTCCTTCCTTCCTTCCTTCCTTCCTTCCTTCCTTCCTTCCTTTCTTCCTTCCTTCCTTCCTTCCTTTCTTTCTTTCTTCTTTTTTGTACCAGGAATTGAACTCAGGGGCACTCAACCACTGAGCCACATCCCCAGCCCTATTTTGTGTTTTATGTAGACACAGGGTCTCACTGAGTTGCTTAGTGCCTCGCCGTTGCTGAGGCTGGCTTTGAACTCGCAATTTTCCTGTCTCAGCCTCCCAAAGTGCTGAGATTACAGGCGTGCATCACCATGCCCAGTTGACTGGTTTCTTTTATGAATTGATGATGATGCTAAGAAACAAAAGTTGGTTGGGTTTTTTATTTGCTCCCTCCATCAAAATTTGCAAGCCTGGATATTCTCAAAAGCAGTTTCTTACATTTGACTGATTTATGAAAAGAGAGTCAGGGGTAAGGGGAAGATGGACCAATAATCCAGAACATTTTAAACTTTACATTTTCAAATTTAAGCTCATTCTAATTCCTCTGTGTCACTCCTCTCTCATTTCTTCATTATTTTATATGTCCTTTTTTTCTACTGGGAATGTTTTCCCACTTGTACTGATAAGAATTCATTATCTTGCCAGGTGTGGTGATGAACACCTGTAATCCCAGTGGCTCTGAAGGCTGAGACTGGAGGATTGCAAGTTCAAAGCCAGTCCCAGGCATTTGGCAAGGCCTCAGCAATTTAGTGAGACCCAGTCTCAAAATGAAAAGGACTGGAGATATGGCTCAGTGGTTAAGCACTCCTGGGTTCAATCCCCAGTACCAAAAAAAAAAAAGTCTGGGGATGTGTGGTGGTGGTTAAGCACCCCTGGTTTCAATCACTGGTACCAAAAAAAAAAAAAAAAAAAAAAAATTAAGCATGCAGTTGAATATCTCACTTGAAAAAGGTATATCAGTTATTAATAAAATTGTGGGATGTATTTTAATTCATTCTCTTAGGATAAGCTCATTTCCCTCCCCCTTAAAAATATTTTAATTTGGACTGGGGTTGTAGCTCATTGGTAGAGCGCTTGCCTAGCATGCATGAGGCACTGGGTTCCAGCCTCAGCACCATATAAAAATATATAAATAAAATAAAGGTATTGTGTCCATCTAAAAATAAATAGATAAAAATATTTTAACCGTAAGAAAGTAAAATGACTAACAACAACGAACACCCCACAGATTTTTTCAACATTTATAAAACACAACTGTGAACATTCCAAGCTTGACACGGTCATGAAATACATGTGGTAATGCACATGTTGATTGGCTTGATTTGTCCATTCCACAATGTGTACACATTTTAAAACACCACATTGTGCACTTTTTCCAAAAGCAAAAAGGCCAAACATTAGCTTGGCCCTTTTATCATAGCACATGAAAAGATGCTCAACATCCTCAATCAGTAGGGAAGTGAAATTAAAGTCACAATAAGAGATCTTTACTAAGCTTAGAATAAAACTAAAATGAGTTAGGAGTGGTGGCACACATCTGTAATCCCAGTGGCTCAGGGGGCTGAGGCAGGAGGATCTCAAGTTCAAAGCCAGCCTCAGCAAAAGTGAAGCACTAAGCAACTCAGGGAAACCCCATCTCTACATAAAACACAAAATAGGGCTGGGGATGTCGCTCAGTTGTTAAGTGCCCCTGAGTTCAATCCCTTGTACAAAAAAAAAAAAATCCTAAAATGAAAAATACTGACTATACCAAGTATTGGCAAGGCTGTGAAGAAACTGGAACCCTCAGACACAGCTGATGGGAACAACTAGTTTGGAAAATAGTTTAACAATATCTATGAGCTAAACATACACCTAAAGTGTAACAGAATCATATTACTTGTATCCCACACTTAAGTAATTCCTGAAGAGAAATGAGAGTATGTACAGATTGACTATCTCTTATCAAAAATACTTAGGACCTAAAATGTTTCAGATTTTTTTCAGATTTTGGAGTATTTGCATATAATTTAATACGAGGTGTCTTTGGGATTGGATCCAGGTCTGTACATGAAACTCATTTATGTTTCATGTATACCTTATTCATATGGCCTGAACATAATTTTACACAATATTTTTAGAGTTCCTGTGTTTTGACTGCAACCACTCATATGAGGTCTGGTGTGGAATTTTCCATTTGTAGTGGTATGTCAGAACTAAAAATTTATTTGGACTATGTGGCACTTTGCATTTTGCATTCTTGGATTAGAGATGATCCACTTCTGCAAAGATTTATCAAGAGTATTCCTAGTAGCTTTACTTTAAAACTGGAAACATAGTAAATGTTTATCAACAAATGAATGGGAAACAAATGGTAGTATAATAGGCTCTGGAATACTACTCAGTGAGGAAATGGAATTAAATAACTTCTGATACACATAATACCTTGAGAGAATCTCAAAATAATTATGAGAAAAAGGAAGCAGACAGTTCATACTGTTAGGTCGGCTCGAGATCTCGTGTTTCTTCTCGCGAGGCGGACGCAGAGCATACTACGTGGGGAGCTCCACGCGGAAGCAGCAGATGCAGGACATGCAGCGTGGTGAATTCCATGCAGCTGCAGTGGGTGTAGGGTGTCAGCTTGGAGCAGCTGCGGGGAATGAAGCATTAAGCAGCCTGCATGCTCAAAGGAACAGCCTATCAGATGCTGATATGTAAGCAGTAATGGCGCCTCCTACCAATCAGTGGACTTTTCCTGACTCATCTCAGAAGGACTCTGACCTTGGCAGGATCCCCTGACCAATCCCAGGGGACGCTAGATACCTCCTCTTCCTATCTCAGAGCCCCTTCATTCCTGCCTTAAGCCCTCCCCTTCCTGACTGGGCCCTTTAAATTTTCTTTACCGCGGAACATGTGCGCCATTCTCCCGAACACACTCTGAAGGATGGGAGAGTTCAGCCTGAGAGCGTGTATTTCCAATAAAGCCTTGCCCAGTGGTTTTAATTCACCTCCTTTTGGTCATCTGGCTTTACACATACTGTGCAATAACACTTATGTAAACATCTAGAAAATGCACACTGAAATCTAATGCCTAGGAATGAAAGAGGGCAGGGAAGGCCTGCAGAGAAAGGTTAGGAATGGGGCCTCAGTAATTTTTTTAAATGCAAAGGATGTTGAGAACATAATGTTTGAGAATCTCTGCATTATAGACATGGAAAACCCTTAGGCTTGTGGCACAGTGCAAAAGTGGGATATTAAAAGTGTTATGCAATAATTTTTTATTTTCAAATAGTATATCTTGCCATCCCAAGAGAAATTCCAACAGTGGTTGATATTGATAAGATCATAAGTTCCTTTAGGTGACTAAAAAGCAAAATTAGCAGACTCCAAATTTCAGATCAAAAAAAGGACTTATTTTACTGTTAGGTCTGGTCAGGGTCCAGGATGTTCAATTAGGGGGACCAGTCAGTAGCTGCAGAATGGAGTGGCAAGCCAGATGCTGACAGTCACCAGTAGACACACTTCCTGTCAATCAGCGGGTTTTCCTGACCTATCCAGGAAGGACTCTGGTCTTCTCTTCCTGCCTTCAAGCCCTCCCCTTCCTGACCAGGCTTTCTTGAAATTCTCTGTGCTTGGAAGCTCCAGCGCCATTTCTCCCGACTCGCTCTGATGGACGGGGATTTGGTCCGAGGGCGCATATTCCAATAAAGCCTTGCCGAGTGGCTTAATTCTCCTCCCTGGTCGTCTAATCTTTACATTTACCTCTTTGTGGAGGAGGAAATTATTGGTTAATTGGCAATGTATTTATTAGAAACATGAGTTTCATCATTTCTAGTTAGGTTTGTATATGAACAGTGGTCTTACCATTGGGCTGTAAGAGCTCTTTCATGCTCAAGGTAACTGTTGGAAATTATTTAGCTAAAAAATGGACTCTCTGTGAAAAAATCAGGAATGTTGGTAAGGAGCCTCCTGTTATGCACAGTGTGAGGCTTGCAGTGCTGCTGGTGCTAAGACTGAGAGACTTCCTTTGGGGAAACTCAGGAAGGAAGGCAGTATCCTTTGAGAATTGCAATAGATATGAATGAGGTGGAGGGTGTTTCAGAGGAAGACAGCACTGAGAGCAAAGAGAAGGAGGCATGGAGCTTCTGGATCTTTTAGGGAACAGCAAGAGATCTGGTAACTAGTGTTTGGGGGGCTGGGAGAATGTGGGAGAAATCAAACTAGAAAGGAAAATGGTGAGATATCCTAAGGGCCTTCCTGCCAAGATGAGAAATGTAGCCTCCATTCTGCAGGAGGGAGAAGGAACCGAGAGAATGGACTTGTATTTTAGGCAGATAACCCTGGCAGCATTATAAGGGAACCCAGACAGGGGAGATTTACAAGCTGGACCAATTAAAGGACTTAAATTTTCTTGAACTGATGGTTGAAGTAATCAGAGACAGACTTGATGGAACTTGTACCTGTTTAGAGGAAGGGAAAAACCAGTCTGGTGTTTTGGGGTGGGGTGGGGTTCATTATCTGAGACTGGAAATCCTGGAGGAAGAGCAGGTTTGAGACTAGAACTTTTCATTTTCTTTTAATGAGCAAAAAGCTTTGAATTTTAATAACATTCAATCTTATCAGGTTTTTTTTTTTTTAAAAAAGACTCTTCTCATCTTGCATGTTAATTACATTTTCAACTATTCTATTTCATTTATATAAGATTTTCCCCTCCATTCTCTAGATGTCATTGACTCTGCCATTCTTTGACTAGGTCAGCTGGTTAAAACATTCTTTGTGGGTTTGCTATCCCTAGCAGACCGTCTTGCCATCTTAAAACTCACAAAGTGAGTAAAGGAAATGGCATATTTTTAGATATGTTTCTCTAGATAACTACAGTTACAACAGGTAGTAATTCAGATGACTAAATCCTTTCTTCTCTGTAGCTTTTAATATTTACTGTTTATATCTCCCAAAGAAGATGAATTGTTGATAGAAGAAACACTGTCCATTTTTACCTTTATTTATTCAATATAAATGTGAACTAAATGAAGGTGTGTTAGTCAGCTTTTCATCACTGTGACCAAAATACATGACCAGAACAACTTAAAGGAAGAAAAGTCTCATGGTTTCAGAGATCCTAGGTCATGGTCTGCCAACTCCATTGCTCTAGGCCTGAGGCAAGGCAGAGCGTCATGGTGGAAGGATGTGGTGATAGGGAAAATCTGTTCATCTCATGGCAGGTGGAAAACAGAGGGTGGCGGAAGGGGAAGGGAAATGGGGAGGAAGAGTCCAGGTCCAGATACAGACCCCAAGGCCCTGTCTCCAATGCCTTACTTCCTCCAGTCATGCCCCACTCGCCTATAGATACCACCCAGTAGTCTATTCAAATTATAATCCACTAATGAGGTCAGAACTTTCATACTCCAATCTTTTTACCTGTGAACATGGCTATATTGCCTAACACATGAGCTTTGCCTGGTGGGAGGCATTCCAGATTCAAACCCATAGCAGAAGGATATTTGAAGTTACATACTCAACTAATATTTGAAATATCATTCTAATCACATATTGTTTTCGGTCTTTGTTGATTTAGAAGAGTTATCATCAGATTGTATTTGAAATGGCATACAAACTTTTGCAGCTGAAAAGTAAATACATATAGGCCCATTAAAAGCATCAGAGAAAAATTGAATTTTGAAACCCCTATGTTGAATTCTATCCTCTATGTTGGCATATGCCAATTTTGAAGATACCTATAAAGGTTTGGCTTTGCTGGAATTTTAAAAAAGTAATAAGCAATGCATGCAAGATATAAAGAAGGAAGCAAATCACCCTAGATTGCAATACTGCAAAATAATGTATCATGATATTTAGGGCAACATCTTTGCAAACATCTCTATACAGCAGGGTTGGTGGATGGGGGATGGTTGAGTGAGTAAGGAGCGGGAATAAACTTAAACACATTATTTAAAGAAATTTAATTTGATTTGAAAATTAAAAGAACAAAATGAAAGAGAGTATTAAACTTCTGGTAAATATTTCTCTTCTGCAACAGACTCATATTTCTAAAGTAATACTCTAAAAGTTAAAAATATTAGGAAACCCAATGAACAGATAAAGACAATTTTTTATATATAATTTTTCTTTTTTAAAAAATATATTTATTTTGTTTATTTAGTTTTTTTTTATGTGGTGTTGGGGATCAAACCCAGTGGCTCATGCATGCTAGGCAAGTGCTCTACCACTGAGCCACAAACCCAGCCCCTAAAGACAATTTTTGACACTCATTTTTTATGGACATTATTTCAATTAATGAGATAATGAACATTCTTGTACTTCACTTCTTCCAGTGCCCAGATTTTGTTCTGTGTATATATATATATTACATATACATGTACAATATATATGTGTATATATACATACATAAACATATACACATTTATACATATATGTATCTATTACATAGACATATGTATATATAACCTATACACACACACACATATATATCCAGTTTCATCACATTTATTTTTTGTTCTATGGCAATAATCTTTACTTCATATTTGAATAGGTCCTCTACTCATGGTAGCATTTTTGCAGCTTTAAAATTTTTTTCTATTTTCTTTATTTTGGTTCAACTTCTGGTTTCATTTGCTCATTAGATTTATTCTGTTTATTAATAGTGTATTCACTGGTGTGGTGGCACATGCCTGTAATCCCAGTGACTTGGGAGGCTGAGGAAGGAGGATGCCAAGTTCAAAGCCAGCTTTAGCAATTTAGTGAGGTCATAAGCAACTTAGCAAGACCCTGTGTTCAGGAAAAAAAAAAAAAGAAGAAGAAGAAGGTGGAGATGTAGCTCAGTAATGAAGTGCCTCTAGGTTAAATCCTTAGTACAAAAAAAAAAGGGTACTCAATTTTATTACTTGAATTCTTTCCATGATTAAACATATCTGTTTGTTGTCTTTATTCTTGAACGACAGGTTAGTTGGGAATAATTTTTATTTGGTCACACAATCTTTCCTATTGCCTTTGTAAATATTGCAATGTGATTTTTCGACTTTGTGTCTATAAAGATGTCTGAGGCCAGTCTGATATTTCTTTTCCTCTTGGTCAGTGACTTGCTTTTTCTACTGAGATCCCCACAAAATTCTTATATTTGAAGTGTAATAAATAGACATGTCAGTGCCAGGTACTTTATGTTGCTATTTCTGGTGGTGGTGTTTTATTTAGAGTGGCAGGGAGCTAACATCTGGTGTTTCTTTTTATTCTGTAGATTTGATTCTTCTTTCATTCTAGGGAAAATTTTCTGTGTTGAATGTTTGAGTGCTCTTTTTACTGAGTTTACTTGTCTCAGGTCACCAGTTGTTCTTATATTAGATCCTGTTGACACTCTACATTTTTTGTCTATAGCTTTTAATTTTTGTTCTTTCCTATTACATTATGAACAGCTGGTCTTCCTTCTTCTCTCCCTCCCTTCCCCCCTCCCTTCCTTCTTTCCTTTCTTCCTTCCACTGCCATGCTTCTTTCTATTAATAGTTTTCCCATTCCCTTTTTACACTCATAGTTACTCCATTCAGACTTTCTTTATCACGGCAGGGAGTGAATGAGTTCTCCTGTCCCACTTCTCATTGTTTGGAAATAGTTTTCCTATTGCTCAGACATTACAGGTTTTTTTTGTTTTTTTTTCCAGCTGTTTAAAACTTTTTTATTTTTTCCCCTTTACACAAAACAAAGTAGAATTGAAATAATACAGGAGTGAAACTGCTAAAGTAGTTAATTCGTAGAATGTATTCACAAAAAAAAAAAAAAACAGATAAGAAAACAGGATTATTTACAATGAGGAAACATGTAAAATTAAGGTAGTTGTCATATGAAACATTAAAAAAGAAAATCAAACACACTACAATGGGTGCCACTGTTTACAGCAATATTGAAGGGGAGAAAACAACACTTATTTAGGAACAGATATACCACAAGGAACAGGTTTACAGCATCAGTGCAATAAATTCACAAAACTACATTAGAGCTAGTTAATCAGTTTAAGAATTGTTCCCAAATATGTCACATTTATGGCCCTCAAAGGTTTATTCCTACAGATTTCAACTACTCTAAGTTTCTAGCTACTAAGAAGGAAAGAACAAGCTTTCCAAAGAGTCACAAAATCTATGTAGACCAGAGGCCAGCTATCACTACATGTCTGCTCTCACCAACAGCCCTTGAATTTTTCAAAGAAATATTGAATGAAAAAAGTCATCAGTGTAGTCACTTTCTTCAATGCCAAACTGAGGGGGGCCAAATAATGGCCATTATTACCAAAGGAGGGGATTTTGAGGCTTACCCTTGAAGGCTTTCTCTGGTCTTAAAAATCAGATTATTATTCTTCTCTACTGTAATGAATTTTGACTAAACACAGGAAGACTTTTGTCTTTGTTTAGCTGGTCATGGAGTAAAAGGTCACAGACACAGGTCTTAACCTACGTGTACTTTAAGTCAGCTGAAAACCTGAAATGCTAAGTATGCTAAAAATCTTAAATACAATCTTTTGGACTCTGCTGTTAAAAAGGCTTAAGGAACTTGAAGTAGTGCAGGGAAATAGGCTCCAAACCTGTCACATTTACTGTGGAACAAAGAATCAATGTTTCCTAGAAATGGCTAAGTTTTGCACAAGGGAGAAACCTATACAAACTAGTGCATGGAATTAGTTTCATTTTATTCTATGGGGATTCTTCTCCCATGGAAACAAACAAACAAACAAAAAACCCCAGCACAAGGAACCAATATTAATTGGTCTCTTCATCAGAAGTGGTAAACTTGGTCTCTATATTCATGAAGCCAGATGGTTTTTCTAAGCAACTGTGGAAGCAGACAGTAGATCCAGCTTCTTATAGTCACAAACCACTACCTTGCACCTCACTAGAACAAATGTCAACACTGTTAATCAAACTAAAAAGTAAAATTCACCACTGTTACTTTAAAAGAAGTTATCAAAAGTAAAAACTGAATTAACTCTGGGTGAGAAAAATCAAAGACAAGTCATACTCACTAATGAGTTGTCCATTTAGGGCCAGTTGATGAAACTGTGCCCAGCTACACCTGACTCCAAAACACTGCACAAAGCCTTACCTAGCAATTGTGAATTTCTATTAACTAAGAGCAGAGTGAGGCAGAGCAAGAGCTACTTCTGTATCATTTTAGTATCCAAACAGCATAGTAGGAACTGTTCCCAGGGGTGATGCATACTCCATCAACACAGGAATAAAGCAGATGCATTATTCATTTTTCTTTTCTTTTTGTTTGAGAAGTTTGTTTATCTCCCTTTTGGCCATTCCAGTGTACTTCGAAATGATTCCATGTTGGTTTAGTCCAGGAAGCAACAATAAGAAAGTCACTATCAGGTAGGTGAGAAATAGGTTGTGGACTTGCTGTCCAATCCAAGCAACCGCAGCAAGAGAAATGATCATGGTCATGAAGTACATTTTAGGCTTTTCTTCCTTTAATGTAAAGAGGCGTTTCCACCAGCCCACAGCTCTGCGTCGAGTCTTCACTAGATTGCTGCAAATTTCATGGAACCTCTGCTGTTGTTCAGTGGTCCATTTATTGGAGCCAAAAATTCTAGGTGCCAGAATGGGAACAAGGTAGTCAGCCAAGCACAAATACATAACAAAACAGGAAACACCGGAGAGAACAGATGGATCTAGATAATAGGTAATCAGAAACACCAAAGAAACCACACCCATGATGGCAGGTGGGAACCAGGCTCTTTCCCAGCGGAGAATTTTGTCAGCCATCAGCATCATTAATCCCCATCCTTGCAGCTGCTCTTCCAGATTCGCAGTCTCTGCAGCTAGCAGGTTGGTGCTGCGATTATCTCCCTCCGCCATCGTCCCTGAAGTGCAGTCTCAACGAGCGCAAGGAACACTCCCCTACTCCTCCCGACACCCGCACCGCGACCGGAGCCCAGACATTACAGTTTAAGGCCTGGCTAACTGCTTTGCACCCCCATCTTTATAGGCTTGGGACAGAAATGGGAGCACAGCTGCTCAGGTAACCCTTCAGAGGAGGCCTGAGCTTACTGTCTTCTGAGAGATGCCCCTTGAGAGGTCTTACACCTGCCCTGCTCTGGTGATCTCACTCACTTGGCACCATGCCCCAGGGTTGCACAGCACCATGGGGAATGTTATAACTGGGTAATTTCTCCTGATTCTGCTGAAATCCCTTGATTGGCGTGTCTGACGACTTTCTTTAACATTCTCTAGGGATATCCTCTCCTCAGACTGCTGCTCTTTATATTCAATATCAGTGGACGGTCACAAGATTTGGTCATCTCACCCTCTTTCCTCAGTACTCCTTTCCAGGGATGGAGGCTTGATTACAAGCCACCCCAGAAGTTTCTCTTTCTGTTCCCCTCCACTTCCAACATTTGCAACTGTCAGTTTCCCCTTTATTTGGTTGTTTTGGGTAAATTTTTAAACTTTTTACTTCTTTGGATGTTGGCAAATGAAGACCAACATGACCCAGTTTCCCTGGGCCATCATAACCTAAAACTGCATATAATTATGTTCATAACTATCTCCAAAAGAAGGTAGGACAGAGGAGAAGGCTGATCAGCTTTGTGGGTTAAGAAGCTCCCACTAATGGAGGACAGCATGAAGGACACGATGGTACAACCCAAAACTGAAATTCAGCATGCCAGAACTAAGGCACGTATCAGGGAATAGCAAAAGAGATTCAAATGGAAACTGCTTAAAGGGTTTAATTAATAGGACATTGGATAAAGTGTAGAGTTGAGGGAGAAGAAGGCAGGTAAATTCTCAGTTTGGACGACTGAGAGTTGTGTCCACCAGGATCAGGGATCTGCAAGGTGCACTACTGGAGTTTCAGAAGCATGAGCATTACCCAAGTGATGATGTCTAACAGGAGGTTGTATCCATGGCTAAGACATCAGGAGAGTCCTCTGGTTTGATTATAGTTTTGTCTGTCATCACTCGTAGTCAAAGCCAGGAAAACATGTTGCTTCATTCAGTGTTTCTCAGGACAGTTTATCACCATCTGTGTTAGTCAGCTTTTCATCACTGTGACTAAGGTACCTGACAAGAAAAACTTAGAGGAGGAAAAGTTTATTTGAGCTCTATAGTTTCAGTCCGACTCTATTGCTCTGGGCCTAAGGTGAGACAAAAAATCGTGGTGGAAGGGCATGGCACAGGAAAACTGATCAGCCCATGGCAGCCAGGAAGCAGAGAGAGAGAGAGAGAGAGAGAGAGAGAGAGAGAGAGGGAGGAGTATATAGTCCCTAAGGCACACCCCCTGTGACCTACTTCCTCCTACCATGCCCCACTTGCCTACAGTTATCACCCAGTAATCCATTCAAATTATTAATCCATTAAATGGATTAATCCACTGCAGAGATAACAGCCCATATGACTTAAAAATTGCCTAAAAGCTTCACCTTTGAACCTTGCTGTATTAGAGAATATGTTTTTAAAACAGGAGAATTTTTTGAATCTAGAGATACCACTCACTTCACATCCTAAGAAACATTTAATACTGTCTGGGGACATTTGGTTGTCACCAGAAAGGGGAATGGTGCTGCTGCCAATCATCCTACAATGCATAGGACAGCCAAACAACCCACAGAATGACTCCACCCAAAGTCAAAGTGCTAACAATGCCAAGGTTAACCAAGCCTGCTTTACGTGTATGTACCTGTTTCTCTGTATTGAGCAAGTTTGATGAGCCATGCATCCCAAGCATCTCCCTTTCCTTGGCTCTGTCATTAGGAACTTTGGTGATGAGATTTTGTTTGCTTTGGTTAATGCATGTGTGTATATACAAGCTTATACAAGTAAGCACACACACACATTCCCAGTTTGTTCCTATAAAATTCTTTTGTTGTTTTTTTTTTGTTTGGTTTGGTTTGGTTGCTTTGGTACTGGGGATTGAACTCAGGGGCACTCAACCACTGAGCCACATCCCCAGCCCTATTTTTGTGTTTTTTTTTTTTTTTTTAAATTTAAAGACAGGGTCTCACTGAGTTGCTTGGTGCCTCGCTGTTGCTGAGGCTGCCTTTGAACTCACGATTCTCCTGTCTCAGCCTCCCTAAGTGCTGGGATTACAGGCTTGCACCACCACGCCTGGCCCCTATAAAATTCTTGTAGTCATGGTGACATAATGAAGACGACACACTTGCCTGCAGGATATTACCTGTTAAAGGGAATGAATAAAATGCTGCCCGTTTCTATACGTGCCAAAGGAGAGTCCTGTGCTGTTCCGAGCCTTACAGATTTGGACCCAGAACTATGATCAGCTCATACTTCCAAATACATTTCATTTCCTGAATAGTACTCACATCATGAAGCAATTTTATATTTCCTTCATCTGTGAGCATATTTCAGTGCTACTTGCCGAAATTGTCAGCCCTCACGTAAGGAGTGAATGAATGTACAAAGCATACACTTCAAAGATAAAATGATGAAAAAAAAGGATAATAGAATATTTACCTAATATGAGTGCTATTTTAGTCAGTCAAAAAGTGCTCACTAAAAACTCAATATGTCCTTGATTCTATGTGTACCATTGAGAGAACAAGAAACATAAGACACAGACCTTAGCAGTAAAGAGCTTGCCTCCAGATGAAAAGATCATATGAATGAAATTACAACAGACTTTAATCCATTCCTGAGGAAGGGAAATAAAGGAAAGTGACTGAGTAGCCTAGCAATTTCAACAGTATCGTAGAAGTATAAAGAAAAAGAGTCAAGAAGAAAATACACAGAAATATTAGTTGTGCTTGCTGTGGAGATGGAATTATAGGTGTTTTTAGCCATGTCAATACTGTCCAGCCAACAAGCACCAGGAACATAGTGAGGCCTGTTGTTAGAGAGAGAGAATGCACTCCAAAAGAACTGGGGAGGGAGCATTTGGGTAACAGAGTGTTAGAAAGGGCTGAAATGATCAGGGTTTATGTTAGATTTGGGAAGGATTTAAGGTGGGGGCCTTGCTCTCAATTGCTGTCAGAAAGCAGGTATAATTCTGTGGTTTTGGTGTCCATTTAAATGTTACCTAGAAGGGAGACCTCTAGTTGGTAAAGAAACAGCAGTTCTTTCTGTTGGCTAGGATGGGTGATTGGTCATTTCTATCTTGGACTGTGTTCTGTTTCGTCCATGCTTGGACATTATAGAGTGGCCTTGTTGCCTTGATCAATCAGGATCACATTGTGGCCTTGTCTGAAGTCCATGTTCTGAGGGATTATTTCTGATTGGTAGCAGAATGCCACAGTTTTCCTATGAGGGCCCAGCCAGCCTGGAGCACCAGCAGGGCCCACCTGATCATCTCAGGCCACTTGCTGGATGTTGGGGCTGCTTTTCTCTTTCTCAGCTGCTTTATGTTTCCAGATTTTCTATCCTGAGGATGTATGTGTATATTGTTTGTAAGAATAATCATCTGGCATAAATGCAGGGGTTAGAGAGGAGCTGAGAATTAGATGAAAAAGGCCTACAGCCTCCAAGCATAGAGTTGTGAATATGGAAGGAAGGAAAAACCCCAAAGAGATATTTTCATAGAAAATCAATTTGACTCTGAAAGCAACTTCTGTGGCATTGTGGCTTCAGCCCTTTTCAGCCTCAACATCTGTGTATGCTAAATGCAGGCAGGTTTGGGGCAATTTATTCTCTTTTACTTTAGAGGGATATTTTGCTTCAATTCCATGTGTAGCCAGGCACAGTGGTACATGCCTGTAATCTCAGCTACTGGGGAGGCTGAGGCAGGAGGATCACAATTCAAGGCCAGCCTGGGCAACTTAGCAAGATTCTGTCTCAAAATAAAAATAAAAAGAACTGGGAATATAGCTCAGTGGTAGAGTGCCACTGGATTCAATCTCTATACAGAAAAAAAAAAAATCCAGGTGTTTTAGCCTTAGAACCCCCTTATACAGACCTGCTCAGGAAGCACAGGACCCATGCCCATATCTCCTGCCCTGCCTGGCCCTCATCCTGGTGCATCTGAGGAGAGTGGCTTACACTGCAGTTATATTCTCATCTACTCTCCTCCCTCCAGAGGCCACGAATGCATTTGTCTAAAGGTCGCTGATGGCTGGCACAGGTAGAGGAAGGAGATGATGTCATTCCAAGGAGATAGTCCATAAGTCAGATTTCTGTTCATGTATATTCTTTGTGAATCAAACAAAAGTGAGAATTGGCATTTTCAGTGTTCACCCCTTTGGTTGTAATGTTTCCCATCTTTTTTACTTGAACACTCCCCACATTATTTTGTTATTTCCTCCTTTTCTTTTTATTTTATTTTTTTAAATTTCAGGTTTTTTTTTTTTTTTTTTTTAGTTGTAGATGGACACAATGTCTTTATTTTATTGGTTTGTATGTGGTGCTGAGGATCGAACCCAGGGCCTCACGCATGCGAGGCAAGCGCTCTACCGCTGAGCTACAATCCCAGCCCTATTTCCCCCTTTTCTATTAATATCTGAAATATTACAGAGGGAGTGGAAGAAAATTCTTGAGACTCAGTCTTTAAAGTCTGAAAAAACTTATGAGTCAGAGGAACTTCTCAGTATGTTTTGAAATCTAAGTTTCTTCAAAAAGGACAAAGGTGACATTTCTACTCTTTTAAATATTTTATTTGCCATTTCTGGTGATGATGTGTTGTAACAAGAGGCCTATAACTAAAAACCACCTTGAACAAAAAGAAAATTCTCCCATAGCTTCTATTTCTTCTTTACAAGCATTATTAAAACTCACCCTTATCTAAGGAAACCAGAGGGGTTATTTGACATCTACGAAATACTTTGAGGTAACCTGGAGTCTTGAAAACCTTGATTTAAAAAAAGCCACTAAAAGACTCAAAATTCTCAGAATCACATATTTTTAAAGATGTGTCCCATAAGATTAATACATGTATTAACACCTCAGTTAAAAGACATTATACAGGGCTCAGTGGTAGAGCACTTGCCTAGCATGTGTGAGGCTGGGTTCGATCCTCAGTACCAGGCAAAAACAAACAAACAAACAAATAAATAAAACAAAATTTAAAAAAATTTTTTAAAAACCATTTTCCATTACATTGTCATGACCTCAGAATATTTGAGGGCTGGGGCTGTAGCTCAGTGGTAGAGCACTTGCCTAGCATGCGTGAGACACTGGGTTCGATCCTCAGCACCACATATAAATAATAAATGAATAAAATGAACATCCATCAACAACTAAAAAATATTTTAAAAAAAAGAATATTTGATATAATAACTAACATTTATTAAGCACTTACTGTGTCTCATACTTTTACTTTAAATTCATGAATATTTGTTATTTATTTGCTTGTTTATTTATTTATTTATTCTATTTAGGTTTACATGACAGCAGAATGCTATTTTTTTTATTTGCTACTGGAGATTGAACTCAGAGCACCACTGCCCCCAGCTCAGAATGCATTTTGATTTGTTATACACAAATGGAGCACAACTTGTCATTTCTCTGGTTGTACACAATGTAGAGTCACACCATATATGCAGTTATACATGTACCTACAGCAATAATGTCCATCTCGTTCCGCCATCTTTCTTGCCCCCATGTTTCCTTCCCTCCTTTGCCTCCCCTTTGACCAAAGTTCTTCCATTCTTTCCATGCCCCCCCACCTTAGGGATCAGCATCCACTTATCAGAGAGAACATTTGGCCTTTGGTCTTTTAGGATTGGCTTACTTCGCTTAGCATGTAATATGCTTAATTATTGACCCTGCCCTTTAAAGTGCCTGAAATTAAATATTTCAATATTCAAATAAATATTATTTTTATTTTATTGATGAGCAAACTTTATCTCAAAAAAAGTGGATACAAAATTTTGTGTTCCTATGTATATGTTCAAAGACTACCAAGAAAGTACAAAGCCATACCATATTATGGTGATATGATTAAGTCAATTTTTTCTTTAATTTTTCACAGCTAATTTTGTGAATGAAGATCTTCTCTGGCTGGGGGTGTAGTTCAGTGTTAGACCACTTGCCTAGCATGCAAGAGGTCCTGGTTCAAACCCCAACAACACATAAGGAAATAAATGAAACAAACTTTTTTAAAAAAATCATCACTCCTTCCAGAATTTTTGTGCCTAACAGTAGATTTGTGTGATCAAATTAAAATAATTAGTAGTATAACTTGAATTACTTCTTGAATTCAAGTGTTCCATAACAAATTGGAATTATAACAAATTCTAGTGTAAATTAGTCACAACTTCTCTTTTTTAATTGTGGTAAAATGCACATCATATAAAATTTACTATTTTTTTGTACGTGGTCCTGTGGCATTGAGCACATCCACATTGTTATACAGCCATCACCACCATCCATGGGCCTTTCTCATCTTCTTAAACTGAAATTCTGCACTCATTAAAAAATAAGTCATGTTCCACCTCCCTCCAGTCCCCGGCAACACCATTCTACTTTGTGTCTCTAAATTTGCCTTCTCCATGCACCCCAGATAAGTAGAATCGTATAATATTTTTGGATCATAACTTAGTAAAAGACTATTTTCTTTCTTCTTACAATTCCTTTGGCTCAGCTTTCTGTAGTCCCCAACATGAAACTCATTAGAACCTTTTAAGATATAGTAAAACAAATAGTGAAGGAAAACCAAGTTATTACAAAAAGTTCTAAATATTTCACATTCTACTACCATTTCAATAAATGATTCCCCAAAATACTTACAAACTTAAAAAAAATTTAAAAAATTTTTGGTACCAGGGATTGAACCCATGGGTACTTAACCACTGAGCCACATCCCCTTTTTAATATTTTATTTAGAGACAGGGTCTTGCTGAGTTGCTTAGGGACTTGCTAAGTTGCTAAGGCTGACTTTGAACTTGTGATCCTCCTGTCCCAGCCTCCTGAGCCACTGGGATCTTAGGAATGTGCCATGGCACTGGCCCTATACACTTTTTAATATGTCATTAAAATTTTTTCTGATTGCCCTTACTGGAGAATAAATAGAATTCACTTGTTTTGTTCCTTCTTACTACAGTTTGGAAACATTGCCACATTTCAGTTAAGAGTTTTTAGATTTTAATGACTCAGAGATTCTTTTACCCTTCATGGTGGGTTATACTTGTAATCCCAGCAACTCAGGAGGTTGAGGCAGGAGGATTACAAGTTCAAAGCCAGCCTCAGCAATTCACTGAGGCCCTCAGCAATTTATCAAGACTGTGTCTCAGAATAAAAATAAAAGGGGTTGGGGTTGTGGCTCAGTGGCAGAATGCTTGCCTTGCACATGTGAGGCACTGGGTTCATTCCTCAGCACCACATAAAAATAAGTAAACCAAATAAAGATACTGTATCCATCTATAACTAAAAAATTTTAAAATATGTATTTAAAAAAATAAAAAGAAAAGTCTGGGGATATAGATAAACACCTTGGGTTTAATCCTCTAGGTTTAATTTATTACAAATAAATTAAATATATACAAATAAGTATATATTTAAGTATATTTATTACAAATAAATTAAATATATACAAATAAGTATATATTTAAGTATATTACAAATAAGTATATAAATAAAAGGATTCTTCAGCACTTATTTCTACTAATGGGAAAATAATGTTGCTTTGGACACTTTTAGAGGTATGGCATGTAGACCACCCCTCATGCTTCCAGTAAAGGGCAGCTTGTAACTTTCTTTTAAGTGAGGATATGTTTCAAACTATTTGTTTTTCTAAAGGATTAATTTTCTATGAATTAGAAAATTTCTGAGAATGTCTAAATTGATAAATAGTTTTCTTAAAAAGTTCATAATCCATCTCATTTATTTATTATGTCACTTTACATATTGAGCTTTCTTTGCCAAAATATTTTACTTAAACAAAGGGAACCCTACGTACTGCTCCCAGTATGCAAATGGTAGAAAAATTCCTCCTCTGGAATACCTGAAGAGCTCATAAAGATGCGATGTAAAATGTCTTTGACAATATCTCTGAATATCCTCAATCCCTCAGATTGAGCCAGATCATTCTTTTATGTAAGCTGTGAGGACATGACTCGAAGCTAGTGCATTCACAACAATGTTATAAAAGGCCAGAGAAATGCTCTCTGAAGGGACACAGGGCTTCATGAAAGCTCAGCTCAACCTAAGAGTAAAATTTAGATATTGAGGGGAACAGAAGAATTATCCCTTTTGAATTTATTTCTTGTGGTTGAACTTTTGATTAAACAAGGCAGTAGATAGTTTGAGGTAAAAATCTCTAACAGCACATGGTGTTTACGTTGGGAAGAACTGTGTACTATGTGAAATTCGGGGTAAGGTTGAGAGTGTAAGGTCAGATAACAACGACCGAAAGGAGGCCAGTTAAAACCGCTGAGCAAGGCCCGTGGTGAAGGAGAAGGCTCGGGTGTTGGTTAGGTAAGGAGGAGATTGTAGGGGTGCAGGAGCATCTGGTTATAGTGAAAGGACCAGACTAAAGCCATTTTGTGACTCTAGGCCTCTTGTCCAGAGCCCTAGGTCCCCCACCCAGTTACTGGAAGTTGCAACACAACAGCACCCCTCCCTGGCGCCAAAAAGTGGTTCTGAAACTTGAGTCAGCTAATCAGAAGGCCAGGCAATGAGCTCATTGTAGCCAGACCTATCAATAACCTAAAGGTCAACTGGGCCCATTGTAGCCAGACCTATCAGTCTAAAGGTCCACTGACCACCCAGTGACTTCACTCATCCCCATCCAATCCTACTGCTGTTCCCCTTGCACGCGCTTTCCCTTACCCAATCATGTAACACCAAGGCATGTACTCCCCTGCTTGCGATTGTAATCCATAAAAATCTCTGCTCCCCTATACTTGGGGCCGTGCTTCCTAACCCGCTGCATCGGTGTGGGTTGGTGGACCCTACTCGAGTTTGAATTAAAGACCCTTTTGTGATTACATCAGAATTGGACTCCTGGTGGTCTCGAGTCTGGGCATTACATTTGGGGGCTCGTCCGGGATCCCCCAGGCCCTCAGGAACCCCCGAACTGAAGGGTCAAACACCGGCCGGTAAGAATTCTGTGTCTGTACTGTGTATGTGTATGTGTTTCTGATTGGTGTGTCCCGGGAGACATTTCTGCTGACCTAAGACGTGTCTAGGCGGACGCGCTGGGGGGCACAGGTCGGGGGGTTCTGGAAGACGTTCCAGGCCTTGCGGGTGAGGATGGAGAGCCTCACACTCTGCTTCAGGCTCTGCTTCTGTGGGAGAGGACGGCCACCGAGGCAGTTGCGCATCCGGCTCCATCTCCCACAGACCTTTTTCGGTGTTGCTTCCGAACAGTGTTCAGGGAGTCTGTGTCTGGCCAGCCTTGTGATTTCTGTCTGTCTGTCTTTCTGTGTATCTACCTGACTGACACTGATGAAGTGGGACAAATGCAAACTGAGTCTTATTTTAGATCATTGTAAGGATGTTAGTTAAAGAGCTAAAGGGCTAGAACTTGAAGTTAAAAGAGGGAAGTTTTCTGTCTTTTGCAGCAATGAGGCAGCAAAATGTAATACATATTCTTTACTCAGCTGCTACTCACATGTGTAGCAACCCTGCCCCCACTGGCTCTCAGGCAGCAGAGACTTCAGTAAGTAAAGCTACTGGAGAAGAGACCAGTCTGCAACCCAGGAAGAAAAAAAAAACAAAATAAAACTGTCTTTTATTTGGCTTGTCCTAACCAAAACATAAAGCTAACCTATATTTTTTTTCAGCTCATGATTTTGATTCTGCGTGCCAAAATTAAGATTTCTGATCAGATGTGTTTTATCCAACAATGGAGTTTTTTTTTTTTAAACATCTAACATTGCCTGCAGGCCTTTACTATTGTTGTTGCACATCTGTGTGTGTGTGTGTGTGTCCATGTACATGGTATCACAATTGGCACAGATAATGAGCACTCATGAATTAAAACCTAAAAAAATGGATCCAAATACCTTTGATTCACGTGATTCAAAAGTTTGATTTAAATTGGACGAACAAATGAAATTAATGAGGTCTTTAAAATCACTACCTCACGGTTGAACAATGAAAGGTGTTGTTCTCTATAAAGTGTTTAAAATGTAATTATCATTTCTTGTAGGATTTCCTTTAGCAGAAAATGATTACTTAAAGTGTTAACTAAACTCGGTTTTTATGGATAGCCTAAGTTAAAAGTAAATAGATCAGACCTAACATAAATGGGACAAACATTGTAAGTGTGAGTTTCATAAAGTTGTTGTTCAATGAAGGATTTAAAATTGCTTTGTCATCACTAAGGCAAAATTACTTAAAGACCAACAGGTATAATTCTATGTACTTAAACATTGTGTTTTCATAAATGGTAAATAGATGTAATTCTCTAACCCAGCCTAATTCTATTTTAAGGTTGAAAGCCAGTTCGACAAGAGGTCATAAAGGTTTATTTTTTGTTTTACTTGCTTGGACCATGTTTTTACTATAAATAACATAAGGTATTTCTTATCATTGAAATGGAGTAATTTGCCTAATTTCAGAAATTTACAAGGATTGTTTTGGGATGTGAACAAAAGGATTTTAAGATGTGAACAGAAGGATTCTAATTATGGTACTTAGTAGAAGGAAAAAGGAAGTGTTTCTGGGTAAGAAAGTCTTCGTATGGTAAAAGAAACAAGAAAGTTTAAAGTAAGTGTTAAACAAAGTTTAGAGTAAGTGATAAAAGGATTAAAATAATGAGAGTCTAAAATGAAGGGTAAATTTCGAAGGTTTATGTTTATGGTTAACTTGACTATAATTAATACAAGCTTATTTAATTTAAACTCTAATATACTGATATAAAGCAAAATCCTGCAGAGATAGATGCAAGATTCCCCTTAAGGCACCCAAGTTGGGATTACAACACGGCAGAAGGTAAGGAGCAACTCCTGGTCTATGGCCGGGCTCTATTGGCAGGTCTCAAGGTGGCTGCAGGCCAACCTACTAATTTGGCTAAAGTTCATGATATTAGGCAGAAAAGAGACAGAATAAAAATTTGGCTGGAGTCCTCCTAGCGACCACATTGGAGCCGAATGAAAGAAAAAAAGAAATTGAGACAGATTGCTGGAGGCAAAGAAGAAAAACCACAAGGAAATCGCCTTCTGGTGCTAGGTAAGAACCAATGTGCTTACTGTAAGAAGGGTCACTGGGCTAAGGACTGCCCCAGAAAGAGACCCAAGACCAAGATAATGTTCACTGAGGAGGGCAATTGAAGGAGACGGAGTTTGGAACCCCTCCTCGAGCCCAGGGTAACTTTAAAAGCGGAGAGGAGGCCCATAGACTTTCTGATTGACACTGGAGCCCAGCATTCGTTCTTGCTCCACACTAATAGGTCAATATCAGACCGTGAATCTTGGGTCCAAGGGGCAACTGAGACTAAACAATATTCACGGACTACCCGAAGAACTGTTGATTTGGGAATGGGACGGGTAACCCATTCATTTATGGTGATTCCTGATTGCCCCTATCCGCTACTTGGAAGAGGCTTGCTCACAAAAATGCAGGCCCAAATTTCTTTCGGGCCCAATGAGGCCCATTTGGCTGAAGCTCAAGGAAGACCTATACATGTCTTATTTATGGACTTACAGGAAGAATATAAATTATATAAAGGACCGAAGTCTCCAGACAAGGATATAAAAGACTGGTTAAAAGGGCTCCCACTAGCTTGGGCTGAAACAGGCGATATGAGGGAAGCCAAACATAGACCCCCTATTTTTGGTTGAACTCAAACCAAGCACCCAACCCATATGAGTCAAACAGTATCCTATGTCCTGGGAACTTCCCTTTCCCCAGAACATCATTGGTATAGTCTTAGATTTAAAAGATGCTTTCTCCCGTTGGCACCCAGGAGCCAAGAGATATTTGCCTTTGAGTAGCACGACCTGGATGCAGACAGCAACAGACAGCTTACATGGACTAGATTGCCTCAGGGGTTCAAAAACTCTCCAACCCTTTTCGTCGAGGCCTTACATGGAGATTTGGGTGAGTACCGGACAGATCACCCTAACCTGACTCTCTTGCAGTATGTGGATGACCTCCTGATTTCAGCTCCCACACGGGAGGCCTGTTTGGAGGGAACCAAGGACTTACTGCAAGTACTTGGAAACAAAGGATATCGAGCCTTTACCAAGAAGGCCCAAATTTGCAAAGCTGAGGTAACTTATTTGGGTTACATACTTCGACAAGGACAAAGATGGCTATCACAGGCCTGAAAAGACACTGTCCTGGCCATACCAGAGCCAACCTTGCCACGCCAGGTAAGAGAATTCCTGGGGTCTGCAGGCTTTTTGCCAGCTATGGATCCCAGGCTTCGCTGAAATGGCAAAACCACTGTATGAAGTTACTAAAGAGACTGGACAGTTTCAATGGACTGATGCCCAGAGACAGGCTTTTGAGCAAATAAAGGCTGCTCTACTGACTGCACCAGCTCTGGGAACACCTGACATTACCAAACCATTCCACTTGTATGTGGATGAATGAAAGGGAGTAGCTAAGGGGGTATTGACTCAGAAACTGGGACCATGGTGAAGGCCTATGGCCTATTTATCAAAAAATTGGACCCAGTGGCCTCAGGATGGCACCCATGCCTGCGAATTATCGCAGCCACGGCTACACTTATAAAGGATGCCGATAAACTCACCTTGGGGCAAAACCTGGCCATAACCATGCCATAGAAGCTGTTCTTAAACAGCCCCCAGATCGATGGCTCAGCAATGCTAGAATGACTCACTATCAGACTCTATTGCTAAATTCTGCAAGGATTGAGTTTCAAGCCCCTGTGGCTCTGAATCCAGCCACACTACTCCCTGACCCAGACCTGGATAGGCCAATTCATGACAGTCCTGAAGTACTGGCCAGAGCACATAGCCTCAGGGCTGATTTGACCGATGTGCCCTTACAAAATGCAGATTGCACCTGGTATACTGACCGGAGCAGTTATATCAAAGATAACACCAGAGGGCTGGGATTGTGGCTCAGCGGTAGAGCGCTTGCCTCGCATGCGTGAGGCCCTGGGTTCGATCCTCAGCACCACATACAGAGCAATAAAATAAAGACATGGTGTCCATCTACAAAAAAGTTTAAAAAAAAAAAAAAAAAGATAACACCAGAAAGGCAGGAGCCGCAGTAACCACGGAAACTGAGGTCATTTGGGCTCAGCCATTGCCCCCCGGATACCTCAGTACAAAAAAAAGCTGAGCTCATAGCTCTCACCAAAACTCTGGAATTAGGAAAAGGACTAACAATTGGACCCAGGGAACCCAACGTTGAAAAAACAGCCTGAATACACTCTTTTTTTTTTTTTTTTAAATTTTTTTTTAGTTGTAGATGGACACAATGTATTTTTATTTTATTGCTTTGTATGTGGTGCTGAGGATCGAACCCAGGGCCTCATGCATGCGAGACAAGCGCTCTACCACTGAGCCACAATCCCAGCCCCTGAATACACTCTTGATGAAGAACAATGGGCCAAAAAATCTTCCTATGTCACAACAAATTAAAGGATGGTGGTATTCGTCAGATGGTAAGATAATTCTTCCAGGTAAATTAGCAGAGGACATACTCCGAAAAGTTCATCAGACCACCCACATGGGGACTAAATGAATGATGGATGTGGTACGGCAGGCTGAAGTAAAAATCAGAAATGTCCATGCAAAAATAGACCAGATTGTGACCAGCTGTAAGGCCTGCCAACTTACTAATGCAACCTCCAGTGCCAGATGTACAGGGGCTCGACTCAGAGGTAAGGAACCTGGGGCTCATTGGGAAGTAGATTTTACAGAAGTCAAGCCAGGACAATTTGGATATCGATATTTGCTGGTCTTTATTGACACTTTGTTGGGATGGGCTGAGGCGTTCCCAACCAAATCAAAAACAGCAAAGGTAGTTGCAAAGAAGCTGCTAGAAGATATTCTTCCCAGGTATGGATTCCCCCAAATGATTGGGTCTGACAATGGACCAGCTTTTATTTCTAAGGTAAGTCAGGATGTAGCGACCTTTCTGGGGGCAAATTGGAAATTACATTGTGCTTATAGACCCCAGAGTTCAGGACAGGTAGAAAGAATGAATTGGAGCCTAAAAGAGACCTTAACTAAATTGACCTTAGAGACCGGTGGAGACTGGGTGTCTCTCCTTCCTTTCGCCTTATATAGGGTGAGGAACTCACCTTATCAGATGGGTTTAACTCCCTTTGAAATTATGTTTGGCACCCCTGCTCCCATTGTCCCTAAACTCCAGGAGCAAATTTTAGGTGAATTCACAGATGCTGACTTGTTATTTAAACTACAGGGGACCCAGTGGACCCATCAGCATGTATGGCCCAAACTACGTACTTTATATGAGACTGGACCCCCTCTGGAACCTCACCGCTTCCATCCGAGAGACTGGGTTTATGTCAAGCGTCACTGCCAGGGGACACTTGAACCTCGGCGGAAGGGACCCTTCATCGTCCTGCTGACAACTCTCACCACACTGAAGGTCAACGGGATAGCAGCCTGGATTCATTACTCTCACGCCAGACCTGCAGAGCCTTCTTCAACTGGAAGTGACATCCCGCCCTCTGGCGCTGCCACAAAATGGAAAGTCCAAAGACACAAAGACAATCCTCTGAAACTAAACTTATCCAGAACTACATCTTCTTAGGACTTCTGGTTATACATAGAGGAGACTCCAACCCACATGTCCCTTACAATCTTACATGGAAACTAATTGATTCAGTGGGACGGATTTTCAACCTTACTTCTCATGTAGCCCCTCAG
>CM053410.1:44690988-44732062 GCA_028644305.1 Xerus rutilus
ATCATTGGCGGAGGTAGTTCTCCAAAATAGGAGAGACTAGGAGTGATACAGTTAATGGTAACCAGGACATCCTACCAGGCCCTGCCCCCTGAGTCTGAAAACCAAGATTGGTTTTAGTCACTACTAGAGGGGGAAATGAAAGGACCAGACTAAAGCCATTTTGTGACTCTAGGCCTCTTGTCCAGAGCCCTAGGTCCCCTACCCAGTTACTGGAAGGTGCAACACAACGGCACCCCTCCCTGGCACCAAAAAGTGGTTCTGAAACTTGAGTCAGCTAATCAGAAGGCCAGGCAATGAGCTCACTGTAGCCAGACCTATCAATAACCTAAAGGTCAACTGGGCTCATTGTAGCCAGACCTATCAGTCTAAAGGTCCACTGACCACCCAGTGACTTCACTCATCCCCATCCAATCCTACTGCTGTTCCCCCTGCGCGCGCTCTCCCTTACCCAATCATGTAACGCCAAGGCATGTACTCCCCTGCTTGCGATTGTAATCCATAAAAATCCCTGCTCCCCCAGACTCGGGGCCGCGCTTCCTAACCCGCTGCATTGGTGTGGGTTGGTGGACCCTACTCGAGTTTGAATTAAAGACCTTTTTGTGATTACATCAGAATTGGACTCCTGGTGGTCTCTGGTGGTCTCGAGTCTGGGCATTACAATAGGTCACTCTGGCAGCTTCATCTATGTGCTTTCAGGCGAGACTGAGAGGCAAAAAGCAATTATTAGTAGAAGTCCTATCACTAATATAGGAGTGAGAATGGGAGTCAGTCATGTACTGAGGGTAGAGCTTAGCCAGCCTGGCCAAGGGTCATTTGATGGTTGCTGTTTAAGTCTTTCACTTATAGGAAGGAGGGTGCTGACATTGCTTTTGACCAGCTCAGTTTTCATTGATATAGGAGCAGCATTCTTCTTTTAGGAATAGACATGTTCCTCCTTTGTCTGCTGTTAGGAGATCTAGGGCTTGACAGTTCTGTAATGAAACTTGGGCAACAGATGTTACCTGCCATTGCAGGGAAGCAAGAGAGGAAGCCGGTGCCTCTACCGCTTCCTGCAGTTGTTGTTCAAGCTTATGAATAGTGGTTACTGCATAACCAAGTCCTCCTGCCCCCAGCCCAGAGGCAGTGAGTGAGGAGGCCAGGGAGAGGCCAACTACTATTGATAGAAAGACAGCTCATTTTTTTCTGGAAAGGGAAGTGGCAATAAGCCATGTTAATTCAGCCTCACTGTACAGAGTTAATTGAGGGACCAAGGTGGAGGGAACACAAAAGGCAACGGACATGCTGAGGCTTAGATTCATTGTTAGGACACCATTGCACCAGAAAAAGAACCCCAGGGGAGCAAAGGTTGGGGAAGAGATTTGAATGACCAAACCAGAGGAAGTGTAGCAGCAGGTGAAATTCCCTGATGAGTTATGAAAGAGAGATACCTCCTTAAAGGTCAGAGAGAGGGGCCCTTGGGGTTGGTAGGGGGTGTGGAGCCTCCAAGTGATGTTGAGACCTTTGGAGACTAGTTGAACAGCCTAAGAAGTGAAGGTTGGTCCATTGTCTGATTGAATGGAGACCGAAAGTCTGAACCTGGGAATAATCTGCTCAATAAGGATGGAGGTGACGGTGTCAGCAGTTTCCCTGGAGGTAGGGAAGGCTTCTATCCAACCTGAAACAAAGTAAATATGTAGTGAAGTTTTTTGTGTCTAGGCATATGACTGAAGTCAATCTGCCAGTCTTTGCCTGGCTGGTGGCCCCTCATCTGATGTGTGGGGAGTTTGGGTTTGATGCCCCTTGTGGGGATACGGTAGAGCAGACAGAACAAGTGGAATGAACCCACTGGAGAGTAATTCTCATTCCTGGGAAGTAAAAGAGGAAAAGGGGTTTGGGGTCAATATGAAGAGAGTTATGAATGTCCATCAACAAATTGTAAGCTTGCTATTTAGGGAGGGCAGTCTGATCCCCTAGGAAGATCCAGTCATCATCCTGGAGATGGCCACCTTGGGTCATTAGGTCTTGTCGTTGCTGTGAGGTATAGTTAGGTTTAATTGTGGTGGATAGAAATAGGATAGGGGCTGCTGAGGATTTGGCTGTTAGTCCTCATGCTATAGAGTCTGCTTTGTTGTTGCCCACAGCTATAGGGTCAGAGGAATTTTGATGTCCGCTGCAGTGTATGATGGCCACTCATGATGACAGTTGTAGTGCCTCTAAGAATTTGTAAATTAGAGAGACATTGACCACTGGTGATCCCTTTGTGGTCAAGAATCCATGTTCCTTCCAAATAGCCAAATATGAATGAGCAATCAGGAAGGCATATTTGGACTCTGTAAATGTTTACCTACTTATCTTTGGATAGAGTGAGAGCTCTGATAAGTGCAAAAAGTTCAGCCTTTTGGGCGGTGGTCCCTTCAGAAAGGCAGCTGGCTTCTAAAACTGAGGCAGTGGTGACCACTGCGAATGCGGCTCTACAGCATCCATTGCGACCCATCACTGAACTGCCATCCACAAAAATGGTTAAGTCAGGTGAGAGAAGTGGGTAATCAAAGAAGTCCTCATGGGGTGATCGTAGGACCTCTAGCACCTGTGGACAGGAATGGTTAACATCTGAAGGGGGTGAGGATAGTGGGAGAAGTGTGGCAGGGTTGAGGCAAAAACAACAACAGAGGGTAATGGTAGAGTTCTCTATAAAGAGAAGGTGGAATTCTTAAATTCTTGAAAGGCTAAGAAGGGGAAGAGCTTTCTGTCTTAAGAGGTCCTGTAGCCAATGGGTAGAAAATACAGTTATTGGTTGGAGCCAGGTAAGCTTCAGGGCTTCCTTAATAAGTTCTGCTGCTGCTACCAGTGCACAGAGGCATGGTAGCCATCCACAAACCTAGAATCAAGCTGCTTGGAGAGGTGTGCCACTGGCTTACAGGAGGGTCCAATTGGTTGGGTGAGGAGGCCAGCAGTGATACCCTGTCTTTCATCTGTAAAGAGGTGGAAAGGATGGTTAGGGTTAGGAAGAGATAGAGTGGGAGAGGATGTGAGAGCATCTCTGAGCTTATAAAAGGTGTTGGCTATTAAGGTAGGGGAGGTGAGAGGCCTGTGAGGGATCTCCTTAGCTGCCTAGTATAAGGGCTAGGCCAGAAGGGCAAAGTTGGGGACCCAATGTCTGAAAAAGTCAGCCAGACCCAGGAAGGAGCGGATGTAGTCTGCTGTTTCAGGTGGCTGTAGGTCATGGAGAGCCTGAATTCTGTCTGTTGTCAGGCTTTTAGAGGTTGGAGTGAGGAGTATACCTAGATAGGTAACTGAAGTGGTAGTAAGCTGGGCTTTGGCTGGAGAGACGTGATGGCCCCAGGACCCCAGGAAATTGAGGAGCTGTGCAGTGTGTGTTTGGGAGGTCTTGAGGGATGGATTGCATAGGAGAAGGTCATCCACATACTGTAAGAGAGTACTGTCCCCCAAGTCACATGCAGTTAGATCCTGTCTCAAGGCTTGTCCAAAGAGGTAAGGACTGTCCCTGAAGCCTTGGGGTAGGACTGTCCATGTCAGGTGTTGGGACCTAAAAGATGTAGGGTCTTCCCTTGTGAAGGTAAAGAGGTAATAAGAGTCAGGATGGAGGGGACCTATAAAGAAGGCATCCTTAAAATATAGGAAAGTAAAGTGGGCGATTGAAGGGGGAATAAGAGAGAGTGTAAAGGTTGGGAACCACTGGGTGGATGGGAATAACTTCCTCATTAATTAGGTAGAAGTCCTGGACCAAGCAAATAGGCTCCTGAGGGTTCGTGTACTGGCCATATGCAGGTGTCCCAGACTTGAGGATCAACTGGGGATAATAGCACAGCTATCAGGTTATTAGAGAGAGTACAGATTAGAGGTAAAGAAGATGGGTGGGGGCTGGGATTGTAGCTCAGTGGTAGAGCGCTTGCCTCGCATGCTTGAGGCCCTGGGTTCGATCCTCAGCACCACATACAAAGCAATAAAATAAAGACATTGTGTCCATCTAGAACTAAGAAAATATTTTTAAAAAAAAAGAAGAAGAAGATGGGTGGTAGTATTGTTGGGGTGTAGTTGGAGGGTGGCTTCTAATAATTGGAGAACATCTCTGCCTAGGAGAGGAATTGGACAGGATGGGATGACCAGGAAAGAGTGTGTGAAAGGTGGCCCTCCAGGGCACGGAGGGCAGCTTAGCAGTTTGGTTTGGGAAGGAGGATTTGCTGTCAATCCCCATGACTGAAACCCGGGAAGGAAACAAAGGCCCAGAGTGGGCAGGCAAAACACAGTAGGTAGCCCCTGTGTCCACTCGCTATCTACAGTGTTACCCTGGGCTCAGCGAGGTTGATGGGGGGGGGTCCTCGAGTCCGGGATTCTTCAGTCCTCTGTGAACCCCAATAGTTCAAGAGAAGGGGCTGCCTGGCTGGTCACAGCCCCGCGTGGAAGCGGCGAGGAATGGCCAGCCATGGGGCAGTTGCTTCTCCAATGCTCTGTCTGCTTCCAGGTGGGGCATGGCCTAGAGGGGGGCCGTGGGTTTGGGCAGTGGTGAGCCCAGTGACCTTTGCATCCACATTTGAAGCAAGCCCCCAGTGGAGGGAGATGCTGGTTCCCCCATGAAGCTTTCACTGGAGCCATAGGCCTCAGGGCAACTGCAAAGGCTTGGGTTTGGAGTGTTACCTTTCTCTGCAATTGAGCCTGCCTGGCAAGTTCAGCCAAATCCTCTCAGGCATTATAAACTTTAAAGGCTATTTTTACCTGGTCTTGGATAGGGATCTGAGGGCCCTCCTCAGCTCGTTTGAGTTTCTTTCTAATATCATGGGCCAATGGAGTAATGAAATGAGTTGCTAACACAGTAGCCCTGGAGGAAACCCAGGATCCAGCTTAGTACATTTGGTAAGAGCCTCTGTAAGGCAGTTGAGAAATAAGGATGGACTCTCATCCAGATCCTGGGTGATTTCTCTCAGTTTATCAAAGTTGACTACATTATTGGAAACTGCCTGCAAATTTGACCAGCATGATCTGGAGTGGCCTGCTGGATGTGGGTGCATTTATCTGGGATAAGAGTGGAAGAGAGGATGACATAGACGTCATGCCAGATGAGATTGTAAGTCTGAGAGAGATGGTGAAATTCCTCAATGTAAGTAGAAGAGTCAGCAGAGGGACCCAAGGCGCCTCTCAATCTGGGAAAGACCCTGAAGTGAGAATGGGACGTGTACTTGGACAATCCCTTCAGCGTTGGCCACTTCCCTGAGAGGACAAAGGAGCTTTGGGTCAGCTGATAGGAGGGATTGGTGTGATCAGGTGTGGGCGCTGACTAGAGAAGAGAGGAGTGAGCCAGGAGAGGGATCCACTGAGGGAGATGGGGGAAGGGCTGTATCAATAGGAGAGGAGGGGAGGATCTGTTTGGGTAGGGAGGGGGTGACGGGAAGGGGGGCCTGAGAGCATTTCGGGTAGATCTGAGAATGAGGAAGAAGATATGGAAGAACAATGGGAAAGGGGTTTGGGATTTTTCCTAGCAAGGAGAACTTGAGTGGTAGAACAGGTAGAGCAGAGGGTAGGACGGGAACATATATGCCAAAAAGCCTGAATGTAAGGGATTTCTGTCTACTTCCCTGTCCAGTGACAGAAACTGTCCAAATCAGTGAGGACTTAAAAATCAAAAATTCCTTCTGGGGGCCATTTTGACCCATTGTCTAGGCTATACCGAGGCCAGGCCACAGTGGAATAAAAGATCAGGCAGGCCGGGCGCGGTGGCTCAAGCCTGTAATCCCAGCACTTTGGGAGACTGAGACAGGAGAATCGCGAGTTCAAAGCCAGCCTCAGCAATGGCAAGGTGCTAAGCAACTCAGTGAGACCCTGTCTCTACATAAAACACAAAATAGGGCTGGGGATGTGGCTCAGTGGTTGAGTACCCTTGAGTTCAATCCCCAGTACCAAAGAAAAAAAGATCAGGCAGTTACAGCATAGGTCCTGAGTGAGTCCTAATTTGGCAAAATTGGAATATAGACAACCAAAGGAGTTTTGGGGTCTAGGGAGGACTCAGTGTTTCCTATGACCTTCCAGCACCCATAGGGGTGGGTGGAAACAGAAAAAGGCATCCCCAATTCTGATCACACTCACCTGAGGAACAAAGGGCTGGGCAGGGGTTGAGGCATCCCTTCAACCCTCCGGGGGCCCAAAATGGAGTCAGGTGGCTCACACAAGGACTGGGACATCTTCATAGCCCTCAGGGCCTTGAATAGAACTAGCAGAAGTCTATGGCACACGCGTGACTTACGGATAGACTCCCGAGATGGAGGGAGGCTGGACAGTCAGGGGGAATGGGGGAACTTACCCCACTCCTGTCAGTCTGGATGAAGGGAGAGGGGAGGAAAGAGAAGCTCAGGAATTTCCTGGTTCGTAGGACAGAGTGGAACTCAACCCCTGTGGGGGAGGTATGAAAGCCCTCCTGGGTTTCAGCACCAAATGTAAGGGCAGATAATGATGAGCAAAAGGAGGCCAATTAAAACCCCTAAGCAAGGCTTTATTGATATACGCTCCTGGGCAAGACTCCCCTGTCCAACAGAGTGGGTCTGGGAGAATCGCGCGCAGGCTCAGCTAGTTTGGAAGTTTTATGGGCTTAGGGTAGGAAGGGGAGGGCTTGGGATGGGAAAGGGAAGTTTGGGAGAGTCTTGCGTCCTCCTGGGGTTGGTCAGGGGACTGGCTGATTGATGGTAGTCATGAAGTCACAAATTGTCGTCACTGCCTGTCTGCTGGTGACAGATTGACTGTTCTCTCATGTATGCGGGCTGCCTGGTGTCTTGTTGTATTTAGCCACCTTAAATCAACCTAACAGAGAGGTTCTATGAACATTAAACTCCTCATAATAGCTCGTGCCTTCCTTGGTAGCACCTACCCCCTTACCCCACACCTCCTCCATTGGTGGCTGGATATGCTCAAGGAAGTGTTTAAAAAGTTTTAAACACTGTTTTAAAAAGTTCCCCGCTTCTGGGGCTGGGGCTGTAGCTCAGTGGTACAGTGCTTGCCTAGCACGCATGATGCACTGGGTTCAATCCTCAGCACCACATATAAATAATAAATGAATAAAATAAATATCCATCAACAACTATAAAAAATATTTTAAAAATTTTGAAAAAAAGTTCCTCCCTTCCCTCCCAAATATAGCATGAAATTATGTACACTCAATTAAAGATAAGGTACTATCTCCTTCAATGATCAAAACATTTAATAAATAATAAAGATTAAAGAATTTCCCAAAGATGCATTCAGTTGCAAATTTGAACCTTGGAACTCAGGTTTTTGATGTCAAGTCCAATATTATTTCTGCATTTTAAGTCTACTTTATTCAGGCACAATGCTCATATAGAAAAGTGGACATATCATTAAATGTCCAGCCTTACAAATTGTTAAAAGGAAGCCTCTATATCAAGAAAGAACAATCCTTCATGTTCATGGAAGGAGACAGTAGAATGGTGGTTGCCAGGGGCTTTGGGCAGTGGCCAGAATGGGAGGTGAGCTAGTATTTAATGGGGACAAAATTTCATTTATGAAAGACAAAAAAGTTCTGGAAATGGAGAGTGTTGATGGTTGCCTTCCCAATGTGGGTATACCAAATGTCGCTGAATGGAATACTTAAAATGGTTAGATGACAAATTGTATGTTTTTACATTTACTACATATTAAAAAAATGAGGCTGAGGTTTTGACTCAGTGGTAGAGCACTTGCCTAGCATGTGTGAGGCCCTGGGTTCGATTTTCTCCACCACATATAAAAATGAATAGAAAAATAAAGATCCATTGACAACTAAAAAGAAATATTTTTTCTTAAATTAAAAAAAAAAAATGAAAGCATTACCAGATCCACAGAAGCTGCCTTTTTGCTTCCTATCAATCACTATCACACCCTGCCCTCTGCAAGGTTAATCTCTATCCTGACTATACTGGAAATCATTTACTCTAAAAAAGTGCTTAGGGCTCATGCAGTTTGACCCTTTAGCACATGCATCCTTCACCTTAGATACAGAGAGAATTTGTTTTCCAAAAGGGATTGAATGGGCAACCAACACTTTCCTGATTTGAATGAGGCCTCACATTGCAGTGGCTAGTTTTGTCATGCAGGTCTTGCAGGTCTTGAACAGGCTCTGCTGGAAGGGCCTAAGAGGCTGGTGTGTGAGTGGACAGAGTGGTGATTACACAAGGTGATGGCTCCACACCTGGCCTCCTGGCTCTCTGACAGAATCCCAGGCTGGGAGCACCCTGCAGGGCTGATATTTCACACTAAGACAACTTTAATGACATTTTTATGCATTTGTATGTATGATTCTCCTCACAGTAGTTATTTCATGAGTTAACATATGCTACGAAGGAAAGAATGTGTACAATTTAGATGTTAGTTATGAATCCAAACAATAAGCCAACACTAAAGAGCATACCATCTAGCTGCCATACATTGTAAGTCATTTAAAACTGTGTTTTGTTTGCTCTGTCGTGGAAGCTGCAAAAAGTGTTTTTAAATATGTACTGTTGTGTACATGGCACTTTGCTAAGTGTTGAAATTCTGAGATGTTCTGATCCTTGTCATTTCTAGCATCTCTTGATATGAGCTGAATGAGAATTGGCTCCAAAGTCAGGGTTGTTTTTTGATACAGGATCAAGAGAGAACATATTGAGCACAGAGGCCTTGGGGCTTTCAGTGGAGAGCAGGTGGGTTAGTGCTCATTCCCACCTGCCTGGGTTCAATATTATTCTTTCATCACAGCCAGCCTCAGATCAGAAGTCAGCGCTCCTCCAGTGACCGCCATGTTTAATCAGGGAACGGAAGTACTGCTTCACCTGTGGAGAGGTTGAGCTGCTGGGTTTTGTTCTTGTTTGGGAGGTTGTTTTCCTGGGACTGCACATGAACTCTTGAAACTTCATAAGCATAAACGGGTTGCCTCTAGCTTGCCCACATTTGGAGTCTGTTCCTTACCTTCATTTCTCAAAATTGAAACTTGCGGCACTCACAACACTGGTTTGGGAGTAACACCTGGTTTGGGAGTTGATTCTCTTCACTGAATTCAGCAGCCACTCCTCTTCAATAAGAGCCTGTGATGTGGATGTGTAAGGATCTTTAAAAGCCCCAATGAAAGCTCATGTTTCTGTCTTCTTCAGAATGGCACCAAACCTTCCCTGGATGCAGATGTCAACTTGGAAGCAATTCCTGGTGACCTTCACTGTGATTGCTATATGTATGTATTTAAATCTCAAGTCAGTAGACTCTGTGGGGCCTACTGAAGGAGGGGAATGATGCCCATCTCCCAGGTTGTTGGGAAGGTTAAATGAGGTGTCCTTTGAAGCTTCCGATGTAGGGTCTGGCTGGTCTTTGCTTCTTCATAGAATTCCTGGGAACAGGGAATTGAGTCTTATGTTGCCTCTTGGCTCTCAAGTTTCCGCAACCACATTGCTGTCCCTCACAAATTGTGCTTTAAGAATATTTGAGCAGACATTATACTCTGATTGGCTGCCAAATTATCCAGATGCCTTTGGAAGTGACTAATGTACAAGTGCTACATTCTCTGTGCTGCAGAACCACGGAATGCATTTTGTCAGCTCACCTCTTCACAGCCACACAGCTTGCAGTAGCATTAGGAAATCTGACATTTCTGCTCAGCTTTCACATGTTTGCTGTAGTTTGGAGAATACACACACACATATATTGGGAATATATATTTATATATTTGTGTAATAAGTATATTTATATATATTTCTGTGTTTTGGGTAATGGGGAATAAACACATGGAGCCCTTAACCACTGAGCCACATCCTTGCTCATCCCCTGCATTTTTTTTAATTGTAGATGGACACAATATCTTTATTTTATTTATTTATTTTTATGTGGTGCTGAGGATCGAACCCAGTGCCTCACGCATGCGAGGCAAGCGCTCTACCACTGAGCACAACCCCAACCCCATCCTCCCCTGCTTTTTGAGACAGGATCTGGCTAAGTTGCTTAGGGCTTCACTAAGATTCTGAGGCTAGCCTTGAACTTGTGATCCAGCTGCCTCAGCCTCATGAGCTGCTGAGGTTACAGGTATGTGCCACTGTGCTCAGCTCTTCATATATTTTTAAGTAAAACTGTTAACTCTTCCAATTTGGGGACACAGGGAAGCAAGTGGAATGCATGTTTTAACAGAGACATCACGCCCACCTGCTAGCCCATCGACTGTCCCTAGTATGCTTGGTTTCAGGACATACCTCTAGGCAAGGCCAAGTATGTGGTGCTTTCCCAGCCATTTAAGGCAAGCTAGTCATCTTTGTCTTCATCTTTGAGGGCTTCTGGAGGTCTGTTATTCAGCAGTGTAAATTTGAATCTAATAGCATATTCACTGGTAGTAATTAAAGTTCCAGTTCTGATCGTGGAATTTCATGTAACCCTCTCTTATTCAGGTATTTCTACTTGAGACCATGCAGAAGATTTTGGGGGAATGTGGTCAGGACACAAAGTTTAATCTCTACTTTTTTCATATACGGTCATCTAGGACAGGGAATCTCAGTGGTTCTGCCACCCCAATGATCCTGAGAGACATAATACATGGTGGCCAGCAGTTATGTCTCGTTGAGTAAAAGGCAGTGAGTGATTCTCAATGAAGGGTAAATGATAGGGTCTCAGGCCGGGGTTGTGTGGGGTTTATGTAAATGCCCTTCCTTCCATCCAAGAAGGATACATCTCACTCCCTAATGGTTATCCTTCCTTCCTTCCTTCCTCTCTCCCTCTCCCCCTCTTTCCTTTCCTTTCCTTTCTTTCACTTGGGATTGAACCCAGGGGTGCTTAACCACCCAGCACCATCCCCACCCCTTTTTATTTTTATTTTGTCACAGAGTCTTGCTAAGTTGCTTAAAGACTTGCTGAGTCACTGAAGCTGGCTTTGAACTCGCAATCCTCCTGCCTCAGACTCCCAGTTGCAGGAATTACAGGCTTGCGCCACCAAGCCCAGCTTCCCACCCCTTAATTGTTATGAGAGTTTTAGAATGAATGCACAGGCTCCAGGGATCCCAGTGGAGTAGGTTCTGCCTCCTGTCCCAAGATGCCAATGGAAGAGACATGCAGTACAATGGAGAAGTTGGGAAAGAACTGTTATCAGTATAGCTCTATCAGAAAGACAAGCGGGAAGAGTCATCCCCAGGCCTGTCTTCAGGGTACTGACAGGAGCTGCCAGGTTATATGGTAAAGGGGGGCCAAAAGTATGCATAATCAAGCAATCTTGGTCAAACTGGTCTGGCTGATTATTATCTCAAGATTGGTCAGGTGGGGCCTTGTCTGAGGTAGAAAAATTGCTGCTGCCTAAAGGTAGTTTATACTGTTTATACTCTTGTCACAAGATATTTATTCATCAGACCTGTTGTTCCTAGAAGCCAAAGTTACTGAAGGAGAAAACGATTCAGAATAAAGGAGACAGATGTAAAATGGAGGCAGAGATGCCAAGTTTGTTTCCTGTTTTCAGTTATCCATCAGGCATTTGCAGACCCAAATGAATTCAGGAGTCAGTGCTTTTAGCAAAAGCAGACTCTAAGTCCTTGTTATAATAGCAGTCTTTGATTAAATGATCTCACGACTTTGAGTAGGAGGAGATTTAAATGAGTTGTTTATAGTTTTCTGTGAGTGACTGAGACAGTTTTTTTTAAATAATCTTTTTTTTTAGTTATCAATGGACTTTATTTGTTTATATACAGTGCTGAGAATTGAACCCAATGCCTCACATATGCTAGGCAAGTGCTCTACCACTGAGCCACAACCCCAGCCCCTGAGGTAGTTTTGATGTCAAAAATTACCCTGTGTCTAGTCTTGTGGATTACACCAAATAGGATGCCAGTTCAAGAGGCTAGGGTTAAAGTTGATGATACAAATTTTGAATATCAATATCATTGTCATCACAATGTGAGAGGAATTTACTACTACCTGTTTGCCTTAATTAATATTGTCTGTAAAACCTGTCAGCACCAAGTGTCTTTCATTGACCTTGTACTGTGCTGACTCAGCAGATGCTACATGAATTAATTACATAAATGAAGGCTTGTTACGGTGTTTCCATGCAACTTGAACTTTGTGCTTCAAAGACTTACTAGGCTTTGTTTTCCCTTTTTTAACTTGGAGCCATCTCAATGACTTTTTACATAAGCTTACTTTAGGCACTGTGTAATATACAAAGGTGCTAGTCACCACTTTAGCATAGCTCTTATAAGAGAAAATGCTACAATACATTGCAAATAAAAAAATCATTGTGATTTTTTATTGACAGGATGTTTTACTTTTTTATTTATTCATGTTTTGTTGAGAAACTGGCATTCTTCCTTTTATAATTATCATTACATAGCATATCATTTTTCCATTTGCCAATAGCACAAGCAAAGCCCTTTTACTCGACAGATAATAACTTAATACTTCTGGGGTCATGATGCAACGCCTGTAATCCCAGTGATTCAGGAGGCTGAGGCAGGAAGATTGCAAGTTTGAGGCCAGTCTCAGCAACTTAGTGAAACCCTGTCTCAAAACAAAAAAATAAAAAGAACTGGGAGATGTGGTTTGGTGGTAAAGCACCCCTGGGTTCAATACCCAGTACCAAAAACAAACAAATAAACAAACAAAACTTAATATCATTCTGTGTCAGCATGGATTTTTCTCCTGAGAAGCTAATTGCCTTCATGTCCTGGGCTTTAGATGCTCACTGTGCCCTACAAACAGATTAGTGTACTGGGAAGAGAGGAGGGGATACTCCTTTCTTGCAGGTTATATACAGTAGGGGGCAGTGTGTATGGCATAGTTTCAACATAGGCTTATTTATCCCTAAACTATCCAAGTTTTATTAGTAAAAACACAGGCTTAGTAAAGTAAAACAATAATAGTATATTAAAGAAGATAGCAGTTTATTTCTCCCTTGTATAATTATCCAGGTACAAGCAGTCCATGGCAAATATTGCTCTTGAGTGTCAGAGATTCTGGCTTCTTCTATCTGGTTGCTCAAACATCCATAATATTTGATTTCCACCTATAGTCCAAGATGCTCCAGCCATCACATTTCCAGTCCTTCTAGCCGAATGCTTATATTAACCTTAGTTTCTGTGGCACTTAGGATGGAAAGGTCTGTTTCTCATGGCACTGCTTCCTGTGTGCTTCCCCTTCTTCTCAAGGTTAGAAACATTTTAAGTGAAAGCTAAGTGTTCTTTCTTACTGAACCGTATCAGTTTGTCCCGACTTTATTGGTCACCACTTGGTTCCTGATTGTTTAATATAACAATATAAAATTGCACCTGAGTTCTTTCTGGGATTTTACAGTATTTTTTATTAAAAAATAAGTGTTTTTAATAGAACTTACTTTATTATAGGGGTGCAGACCTCTCGGCTTTGATGAGAGAAGCTTCTCTCTGTACTGAGACAGAAACTAGCAAGACTTTTGAGGGAAATAGAAAAGGTATAATTCTCTCCATAATCTCTCAATTTATCACTCGGAATAGTTAAAACCACAATTGTCCTGGAAAATGACTATTTTCTAGCATCTATTTTCTGTGATAATAAAGCTTACATGTTAAAATGAGACCTTTCGAAGCTGTTCAGGAATATTATATAATCTGTTGTTGACAGTATAATAATAGCAACAGCGCCTCTCTAAAATCAACAGAATTATATCTTATCATCATACACAGCGATTAAGTAGAGGCAGGTGGGTCCTTTCACTGTCTTCATCATGAGTGTTCCACTTATCAATTCTGGAAGCACTCAGCTAAAGTGTTATCTTCTTGCCTGTTAAAATGCAACCTAGATTAGAGCTGGGGTTGTGGCTCAATGGCAGAGCACTTCCCTCGCATGTGTGAAGCCTTACATACATATATAACAAATCTGACATCTCTGTTTTGCTATAGTTTTCATTTCTAGCTACCTGGCCTTTAAGGACTTTGTGCTGGTATCTTACTGATGTCAAAATCAATAATGTTATCCAGATTCCTTTGATATATTTGACAATGTATTTTATTTTACTTTTAGGTAAATATACTGTAGTATCTGTTTAGAAAGTTTTATATTTTAAGTATAACTTGTTATTATGTAAATTGTCATATTAACATTCTAAACTAAGCCATGTTTAATGTTTACCTCTTTTATTTCAGTTACTTATGAAATGGCCTAACCTTATAAATATAATCCTCATCTAATCCAGTATTGTGCTATTTTATATAATATAAAATACATCATGATATTTTAACTTCTTAGTATCTCGTCATGTTATGCACTCTTAAATGGGATTCTACTCTCCATCCTCAGTTAAACTTATTTGAAGTATCCTAACAAAGAACAACTCAGGTTCTTCATAAATATCATCACTGAGTTGAGTTAAACAGCACAAGGAAATCCTACAAAGTATTAACTGTTTATGAATGGCAAATCTCCTTGGTCAGCACTAGATTAAAATCTGATAAGCAAGGATAGGGATGTAGCTCGGTACTAGAGCACTTGCCTAGCATGTACAAGGTTCAATCCCTAGGACTGAAAAAACAAACAAACAATTGATGAGCAGATGCATCTGGCTTGAATATTCCTCTGAAAAAGAGCTCATTTCATCACTCATCTCCTCAGTTTTCCCCTGAAGGCTTGAACACCCTTGAAGAGAAATTAAGTAATAACCATGATCAGTGGACTCTTCTGAGGTGTGTCTATTTATGGATTTGCTCCACAGGTGAACTCAAGATTAGTCATACTTTGTAGAAGTTTTCAAGAAAGTGAAACCATCTATGTCAGGAAAGGTAAGAAACACTCTTCAGCATCTAGAAAAAGGCATTAGAAGTGACACCAGTAGATAGGTACTCATGAACTGTTCAATTCAGTTCTATAGACAGTGTCTTCTATACCATTTCTACTTTCTTAAAGAAATTGCTGTTTATGTTTTGACCTGAAAACAAGCAACATTTCTCCTTTTTGAGAGTGCTCTTGAGAGATTTTAATTTTGCACGTGTTTTAGTCACTGGAGCATAGTGCTCCTCACTAGATTCTCCAACCTCTGCTTACTCAGAGGTAGAACAGCCACTTGTTATGTTTTCACAATCTCAGGTGTTTTTTGTTGTTGTTATCATTGTTCTATTTTTGGTATTGAATGCTTTGTCACTGAGCCTCAGTCCTTTTTATATATTTATTTTTAAAATTTGAGACTGGATCTCATTAAGTGGCTGAGGCTGGCCTCGAATTTGCCATCCCCCTGACTCAGCCTCCCAAATTGCTGGGATTACAGGCTGTACATGCCCCTGCCACAATCTCAGAATTTTTAATCACTCTCATTCAAGTATTACTTGACCTACCCCAGCCTTTTTGACACATGGTTTCTTATGTTCTTAGAGCTAGACTATACTAAAACTAGGATGTAGAGATTTAGCTATACATTTAAAGGAAGTAAAAATACTTTCACTAGAAGGTAAGATTTTTCCTTACATAAATTCCAGGTTATACATATTTCTTACTGTTATCAGGCTTGCTGTTCACAGTAAGTTAAAATGGTTGCTATAAGTGAAATTAGATTACTGTGGTGATTTCTGAGGGTTGAAATAGAAATATCTAACCCTAAGAAATGTCTGAAGTGGAAATAGTTGTGCTGTTTTATTTGTTTACTTGGTATTCATAATTGTTTATCTGCTTTAGCCATGAGAACCTGCTTATTGACTGTTAACTTCCTTTAAATCATTAGCCATTTATCACCCAGGTTCAGCCATTCTCATTATGATTATTGATTGAAACTCCTTAAGTCAGAGTTCAAAGCCATTGCATGAATTGAGCTCCTGTGTTTCAGTGCCCTGTGATCCACGTGTTGTGTTGGTGGACCATCCTATCACTTTTAACTAAAGTGAGTAGCTTGTTAAGGGTTTGGGCTGGTGTGGTATCCTATGGGCATATGACTTTTTCAGCTGGAGTAAGTGACAGCCAGCCTCACCTGGACTGAGTTTTTCACCATGTCTGGAAAGCAAGTCTGCCTTGAATTCTCAGCATCTTGTGTACTAGGGAAAATGTTTTGCTTTTACTGAAAATCCTTGAGTAAAGTATATAGTCTTACTAATTTTAATCAGAATCAGTTTTGGAGGTAATATTGTTGGTCCTTTTGATCAACAAGTGATTGTTACTGTCTAGGGGTGCTGGGTTCATTGTCTCTGTTCAGCAAAGAATTGAAGAACAAGACAGAGACAGCAAGCAAGCATCAGGTTTAGCAAAAGTGACAGAAATAGACTTCTCTGAAGAGAAAGGGCTCCAGAGCTGGGAATCTGGTGGGGAAATTTTGGCCTGTTCTTGTTATGGTCTCTGGAATGCCTCCTTTCCTTATTTCTTCCCTCGTCCATGCTCTCCTCACTGTTATTGATTGGTGTCCCATCTGTCCCCATGTCTGTTTTAGTATTTATATTGGATCCCCCACTTAGGAGCACCAGTACAGAAGTGTCTATCTGATTGGGTCCCCTCTTGTGTCCACGAGTGCTTTTGTCAAGCAGGAAGTGGACCTCACCGGAAGACCCTCTCCATGTTCCTTTGTTCTGGCCCTGCCCCCAACCTCCTCACTTTCCATCTTGCTCTGGCTGCCCTAAGCCCTTCTACATCTCCCTCAAGATCAGGCATGTAATTGTCCTCGCAAAGATTTGATGGTGCAATTTTTTTGTTTTAGTGGAAATTACTTTTTACTTCCAACCTGAGTTTTAGTTGTCAGATTGTTAGGACATAATGACTTAGCTCCACATTTGCCACTCTTATTTCTAGCCTCACTTTTTTAAAATTGAAATTTAATTTATATACAATAGTGCACAAGCTTAGTTGTACAATTCCTTGAGTCTTGGACATTGTCACCAGCACTATCATCAAGGTACAGAACATTTTCATCATTCCAGAAACTTCTGTGGTCTTTTCAGTCAGTCCTTTCCCAAACCCAACTCCATAACCAACCACTGATCTGATTCTGCCGCCATACTCTCATTTTGCCTGGCTTAAACCTTTTTACAGATGGGATTATGAAACCAATACTTGTGTCTGGCTTCTTTCACTCAGTGTGATGTTACGAGATTCATCTCCATTGTTCTGTTTTTCAGTAGTTGAGTCCATTCTGCTGCGGAGCAGTATGCCTTTGTATAAATATGCCACGAGTTTTCTTATCCTTTCACCTGTTAGTGGACACTTGGGTTGTTTCAATTGTGGCTTTTATGAATAAAGCTGCTGTGAATATTCTACACACGTGTGCGTGCGCACACCACACACCCTATTTGCATGAACATGTGTTTTTATTTCCCTCAAGTAAAAAACTAGGTGAGGAATTTCTGGGCCATATAGTGAGTGTGTGTTTTTATACATGCACTTCAAAGGAAACTGACAGCCTGTTTTGCGCAGTGGCTGTTCCATTTTACATTTTTTTTTTAAATATTTATTTTTTAGTTGTAGGTGGACAGAATATCTTTTATTTTATTTTTATGTGGTGCTGAGGATCGAACCCAGTGCCCCATGCATGCTAGGTGAGCACGCTACCACTGCGCCACAACCCCAGCCCCCCATTTTACATTTTTTTCAAGCATTTCAGTTGCTCCCCTTCCTCACTAACGCTTAGATACTGTGAGTCTTTAATTTTAGCCATTTAGCCATTCTATGAATGGAAATATCTAGTATCACATTGTAGTTTAAATTTCCATTTCCCTCTTGATTTAAATGTGGAGCATATTTTCACATGCTTATTGATCACTTGGATATTGTTATGGTTTAGATGTGAGATGTCACCCCAGTAGCTCATGTGTGAGACAATGCAAGAAGGTTTAGAGAAGAAATGATTGAGTTATGAGACCCTTAACTCAATCAGTGAATTAATCTCCTGACAGGATTAACTGGGTGGAAACTGAAGGCAGGTAGAATGTGGCTAGAGGAGGTAGGTCATTGGAGGCGTGCCTTTAGGGTATATATTTTGTATCTCTGCTCACTGATCATCATTTGAGCTGCTTCCCTCTGCTACACTCTTCTGCCATGATGTTCAGCCTCACCTCAAGCCCCAAAGAATGAAGCCAGCTGCTTATGTACTGATACCTCTGAAACTGTGAGCCCCCAAATAAACTTTTCTTCCTCTATAATTGTTCTGGTCTGGTCTTTTCATCACAGTAGTGAAAAAGCCAACTGAAACATATTTTATGTCCTCATCTTTTGCTCTTTTTAAAATTTCTTAAATTACTTCTTTCCTTATTATTGAGTGTAGTACAAATTCTTATTTACTCCTGGATTGAAGTTTTTTTTCAGATATACACATTGAGGATATTTCCTCCTAATCTGTGGTTTATTATTTTATATGTTTAAAACACCTTTTGAAGAACAGACATTTTTTGTTTAGATACAGTCCAATTTATCATTTATCTTTCTTTCTTTCCTTTTTTTTTGGAGGGGGGGTATCAGGGATTGATGCCAGGAGTGCTTTACCACTGAGCTACATCCCTAGTCCTTTATAATTTTTAGTTTGAGACAGGGTCTCACTACATTGCTTAGTCTTGCTCAATTGCCAAGGTTGGCCTTGAACTTGCCATCTTACTGCCTCAACCTCTTGAGTTGCTGGGATAACAGGCATGTACCACTTTGCCTATCATTTATTTTTACTGTTTTGTGTGTTTCTGTCATAAGAAATCTTGCATATCCCAAGTTTGCAAAATTCTTTGTTCCTATGTTTTCCTTCTTTCTTCTTTACAAGTATTGTAGTTTTAACTTTACAAATATTTGTAGTTTTAGCTTTCATATTTGGGTCTATTATCCATTTCACAGTCCTCTCTCAGTATATGTGGGAATGGTTCCAGGACCCCCATGGATACCAAAATTCATGAATACTTCAGTCTCTTATGAAATGGCATAGTCTTTGCATATAACTTATGCACATCCTTCTATATATTATAAATTGGTTCTAGATTATACATATTAACTAATACAATATACATGTCAATGTAAGTAATTGTTAAATTGTATTGTTTAGGGACTAATGAAAGGAGTAAAAGTTTGTACATGCTCAGTATAGATGCACTTTTTTTCCAGAATATTTTTTATCCGCAGTTGGTTGGATCCATGGATGAGGAACCTAAGGAAAACAGATGAGGTGTGACTTTTTTGTTTGATGTCAGGTAAGGATTGCAGTTATTTTTTCCATGAACCATTTTAATCTGGCTTTGGTTATGAAAAAGATGTTTCTGTCCTCTTGAAAATCAATTGATTGTACATGCATGAATTTTTTTAAATTAGTTTATTTAATTGCATTTCAAGTCATAGCACATATATAGAGCTCAGTTTTTCCATTTCTCTGGTTGCAAACCAGATAAAGTTACACCAATTGTGTTTTCATACATACATGCATGAATTTTTATCAGCACTCTTTTTTCTGTTCATTCAACTTTATATCTATCTTAATGCCACTGCGTCCTTTTGCCATTACTCTGATGATTACAAAATCAGATAACACAAGTGTTCCAAATTGTATCTACCCTAGTTTTTGTTTGTTTGTTTCATTGGTTGGTTTTTTTGGCCCTTTGCATTTTCATTAAACATTTACAATCAGCTCATCAAATATTACAGAAAAAGCCTGCTGTTCTGGTCATGTAAGGAACACTTGTCGTCCCAGCTACTTGGGAGGCTGAGGCAGGAGGCTGGCCTGGGAAATTTAGCAAGACCATGTCTCAAAATAAAATGTAAAACAAGGGCTGGATGTAGCTCAGTAGTGGAATTCAATCCTTACTGCTCACAGTGGGGAGGTCTGGTGGGCTATGGGCTCTTGACTGGAATTGCATTGACCCTAGGTCTTTTGGGAGGACCTAGGAACATCTGCTGGAATGTATGTCCTAGTGAAGCAACTTGATTCCATTATATTCTTTTGAATATCTTTGAGGGTCATGTCTTTACACTTTACATATTTGATTTGTGGAAACTAATGAATAAGGACCTACTGCTATTTTTTGACATAATACTAATTTTTAATCACTATTATAAAGCAAATGACCAAACTGACTTTGTGTTAGATCTTTCAAAAAATAAGGAGTAATGTCAAAGAGACTTTTCCTTGCTTGGTATATCAACTGGTCTTATTTTTTTGTTTTTAAATATGGAATGCTTCACGAATTTGTATGTCATCCTTGCTCAGGGGCCATCCTAATCTTCTGTATATCGTTCCAATTTTACTATATGTGCTGCTGAAGCAAGCACTCAACTAGTCTTAAATTCTCTTCCCTCTCTCTCTCTCTCTCTTTTTTTTTTGGTACCAGAGATTGAACTCAAGGGTACTCGACCACTGAGCCACATCCCCAGCCCTATTTTGTGTTTTATGTAGAGACAGGGTCTCACTGAGTTGCTTAGTGCCTCACCATTGCTGAAGCTGGCTTTGAACTCGCGATTCTCCTGTCTCAGCCTCCCTAAGTGCTGGGGTTACAGGAGTGCACCACAGCACCCGGCTCTTAAAATCCCTTCTGAGAATATTAATAATGGGGCGAGAAACTGAGTGACTAGAGGATGACCTTTTTATTCACATGACTTTTGAATCATGCGAACATATTACTTATTTTTAAAATTAAGTATTAAAAATAATTTAAAAGATCTGGACAACAAAGTAAGAATAGTTTTCTCTGGGGATGAAGGGTTATTTTTTACTTATTTTCTAGTGATTTATATTTTCTAATATTCCTATAATAAATATTTTTCTTACAATGAAATATTTATAAAAAAGAATTTATTTAATCTGGTTATAAATAAAAGATGCTTAAGATGTCTTTACTGTGTCATCTAGCTGTGATGATGAGAAACAGAGGCCCTATTTTTTAAAGTATTTTTTAGTTATACATGGACACAATATCTTTTATTCATTTATTTATTTTTATGTGGTGCTAAGGATCAAACCCAGTGCCTCATCTGTGTGAGGCAAGCACTCTGCCACTGAGCCATAACCTCAGCCCAGAGGCCCTATTTTGTTCTATTTCAGAGTTAGTTCAGTGTCTTACTAATATGTTTTATGTTTGCTTTTGAAACTATTTGAGAGGTACTTGGAAAGTTTAAGTTTACCTCTTCAAGGAAATGTTTTTGTGTCTAGAATGGGCTTTTCCCCTGTTCTCAGTTTGTCAGGGCTACTATACCAAAAATACCATAAGTTAGATGGCTTATAAACAACATACATTTATTTCTTCTGGAGGCTAAGAAGGCCAAGATTAAGGTTAAATTTCTGAGGCTGGCCTTGAATTTGCAATCCTCCTGCCTCAGCCTCCCAACACGCTAGGATTAGAAGTATGCACCACCATGCCTGGCATGGAATTGGATTTTTAATATAAATTTTAAAGGGCCTGAAAACAAAACAAACCACACTGCAATTTTTTCTTTGGAATAAATAGATTGGGGGGGAATTGCCACCTAGCACTTAAAGGTTAATGTGACCTCAGTGCATTTCCACTACACACTTGCCAGAAAGACTAAAATTGAAAAGAATGGCAGCATCAGACAGTGGCAAGGATGTGAAGCAACTAGAAGTCTCATACATCATTGCTTATAAACAAAATGGTTCAAGGACAATGGAAAACATTCTGGCAGTTTCTTGGAAATGTAAATACACATTAAGAAGCCTTTGCTTTTGCCTTGTGTTTCCATCTGGATTCATGATAGTTTAGAATTGTGCTTGCTTTATTAATTAGATATAGGTATAGGGTAAGGTAAAAAGGGCCCTCCCCGGGCTGGGATTGTAGCTCAGCGGTAGAGCGCTTGCCTCGCATGCGTGAGGCCCTGGGTTCGATCCTCGGCACCACATACAAAGCAATGAAATAAAGACATTGTGTCCATCTATAACTAAAAAAATATTTAAAAAAAAAAGGGGCCCTCCCCATTCCATTTGGGCCCCTCCTCTCTCTAAAGCTGAGGCAGTTCCCCAGTGGTTTCCTGCCGGAGACCAGAAAGCCTGGCCGCTCAGGTTACTACATCAAAGAAGATCACTGCCAAACCATGAATGCTTATCTATCACATCAGCTTTGAAGTGATCAATCCACACCCCACCATGCTGTTCATAGCAGGCCCGATAAATTCCATGCCCCGCATCCCCCCTGCCCTTTTCTCCTCCTTTTCTCTCTTTCCTTCTCCTGGGCGCCCACCTGCACAGACCCCCACCATGAATAAAGATCCTTTGGCTATATGGAGCGTGTTGCCTCTGGTTCGGAGTGGACCCCACATTTTTAATCTTTCATTGGAGCATTGGCCGGGAATGGGGGTAAGCCTCCTCTAAAGGCTCCTCATTCCTGAACTCAGAACCACACCTCCAATAGCCTGGCCCATTCTTTCCATCGCCACTTCTCCGCATCCAGCACGAACTTCATTCGGTGAGTTTCCCTTTCAAGGAGATTACAACTTTGTGGGCAGATTCTCAGAGGTGACCAGCCATGACACGATCTTCATGGTTACGGTGGGCTTCCAGAATCTCCACCCCACTTTCTTAGATTCTCCATCCCTCAGGCCCTTTTACCTTCTTTCCCCCCTCCCTCCCTTTTAGCTCAAATTCTGCTGGCTGGGAAGTAAACTGATCCCTCCCTGTTCACCTCTGTCTGCCCAGATCAAACTTTCCGACTCCTTTGGGAGGGGTCCCTGAAAATCCTGGTGCGCTACGTTGATCCGGGCCTAATAGTCTCTCCGGGAGAAGCTGAACCCAGACAACTCGGGTGACGACCTGACTCTCCTGTTTTGGTCCTTATCCTTATCTGCTCCTGCCTTGCTGGGGACGCCCAAAAGTCATGTAGCAGATTTTAGGTAGCAGGATGGGGTCAAACTCTTCCCTCCCGGCAGATTCCTCCTTACATTGCCTTCTTTAAAGTCTTTCCATTCTTTGTCTCCTTCCTGATATTAAACCAAAAAAACTTATAAAACTTTGTACCCAAGATTGGCCTGCCTACTCAGATTTATGCAACTTGTATGAGCAATCCAAAGAATGAGCAGGGATCTATCTCTACATTCAGGCTTTTTTCCTTTCACTCTCCAATTCCTCCTGATCTCTCCCAACAGAACCCTTCCCCCACAGACTTCGGCGGAGGAGCTCATCCTATTGCTTTCTTCCCTAGATGCAACAGACTCCAATCACAAGTTTCTCAGCCGTCTGTCCTCTTCCCAGCTTATTTACACCTCCACCTCCAGTTCCCCTTCTCTTTGCAAGCTAAATAAATAAAATCTTGACAAATTTTAGCCCCTTTTTCCTTAAGTAAAACACACGATACAATGTCCCAGTCCACAGCAAGCCCAACACAGCCGACTATTCACCCTGTGATGATCCCTTCCCACCAATTCTCAGGCAGCTCCAAAGCCACCAAGCCGCAACTCTAGTACCAGTCTGCAAACCAAGAAAAAAAGAAAAAACTGTCTTTTATCTGGCTAGCCTCATTCCTCAAAAGTCATGGGAGATAATATTTTATAAACTTTTATAGCCAAACCTGGCCTAAACGCCAACTGGGGACAAAAGGGTTAAAAGCCCTGGGCAGCAATTCCCTAGGCCAGACTGAACTGGAGTTTACATTCCAAAAGGAAAAGCCCAATAGGAGGCTTGAAACCAAAGAAAAAGAAATGGAAAAAGAGATCTCTTTAAATAGACTTAAGGCTCCCCCCCCTCCCTTTTTTTTCTCATGTTGCTTTACTGAAATAGTTCACAGCTGTTGTTTTTTTCTTTCTAGGACTCTTCACTCTTACATTTTTGAACTCATAACTTTAATTCTGCACACTAAAGTTAAAACTTCGGATCAGATGTATCTTATCCAACTATAAAAGTTTTTTTTTACACTCTGCTTTGCTCAGAGACCAATTTACAAGGTATACCTACCTTTAATTCAAGAGGCCTTCTACATGCTGTCTGTTTTTGTGTATTGCATGTCTCGTCTACATGTGTTTATGTAAACCCAACATATAGAACACTCATAAACTAAAGTTAAAAATGGATTCAAATACCTTTAATTCACGTGATTTAAAAGGTTCAATTTAAATTGTGTAAACAGATAAAGATAAAGATGTTTTTAAAACTACTCAACTCACAAGCCTTTCTAGGTGGTCAAAGGACTAATAAAATGTTAATATCTATAAAATGTCTAATACATCTTATTGTCAGAAATTTCTTCAAGGGAAAAATGTTACTGTTAGATATGCTCGTCTAATGTCTTGGTTTTAATAATGAAAATAAGCAAATCAGATCTGACATTGAGTACTCAAATGTGTTTATTAGATAAAATGTTAACTGTTAAATCCAATACCAAATACTTTTAATGCCTTTAAATTCCATAGGGTAACATTTTTGATGTTTTCATGAATGGTAAATTTTAAAAAGAGAATATAAAATTGCTTTGTCATCATTAGAAACAAAATTACTTAATTTAAAGCCCAACAGGTATAATTCTATATACTTAAACATTGTGTTTTCATAAATGGTAAGCAAATGTAATTCTCTAACCCAGCCTAATTCTATCTTAAGATTGAAAGCCAATTCAACAAGAATAAATTTCTAAAGGTTTCTACTGTTTCATTTAAAGTACTATAAATAACATAAAGTATTTCTTATCATTGAAATGGAGTAATTTGCCTAAATTCAGAAATTTACAAGGATCGTTTTGGGATGTGAACAGAAGGATTCTAGATATGGTATTTAATGAAGGAAAAAAGAAAGTGTTTCTAGGTAAGGAAGTCTTCATATGGTAAAAGAAACAAGAGGATTTAAAGTAAATGTTAAAGAAAGTTTAGAGTAAGTGATAAGAGGATTGAAATAATGAGAATCTAAATGAAGGGTAAATTTTGAAGGTTTATGTTTATGACTAATTTGACTATAATTAATATAAGTTCATTCAATTTAAACTTTAATGTACTGATATCAAGCAAAGTCTAAAATATTGTTCTACTCTTAATAAGATAACTTTCTTACATTTGTCGGGTTTTATAACTTGAGAAAACTAACTTTTGAAAATTAAGGTTTATATAACTGTGGTTCAACAACATCAATGCAATTATGTTGCTACCAGTCCTATTTTCATATTATACGTGTTCATAACTTCCAGGTATACAAGTCTTTAAAGTAGAAGGTTTAAAAGAGCACTATATCAAGCCGATGTTCTCCAAACTAAAGTTGTATGGTAATTTTAGACTTACAGGGATAGCAAATTTTATTGAGGGTTTATTTCTATAACTGAATCTGTTATCCATAAGATAGAGTTTTATGTTACTTTCACACTGGGGCAAAATTTAAATATGTTTCTTTAAGTAAATGAGAGCCTAACCTATTTAGAGTTTAATATTGTGATACATGATTTTTTACTACTTTTCCACACCAAAAAGGTTAAAAGCCCTCTTAGCCTTTCTTTAATTCATGTTTTAAATGTAATATCATATTATGTTAACTAACATTCATGTAAAGTCAGAAACCAATGTATGTAAACTTTCTAAAATGATATTTAAGAAACAAAGATCAACTTCAGAACTAAGACACCTTAAGATTTTGCAAGGAGCCCTGCCTTACCTGAGATAAAGTTCTGTCTCCCAGGTTTTTACAATGGCTTCAAAGTAGGCCACACTCTAGTTCATTTAAAGTTATGTTCAAAGAATTAATTTTGTTGTAAAGATTACTAGGATCTCAACCAGGAAATATAATATATAAATTAACCAAAATTTAAGGTACCTATTACACAAACTAAACTTATTAATTTTATTTTTTATTTGCCTTAAACTCTATAGTTATTGCCTATTAACATTTTACAGAGGTACTAATTCAAGAACAAGCAACTCGGATTATTTTAAGATAAATAAGCCACCACCTATAGTATAGACATTAAAATTAAAACCCAGAACCCTTACTTTAAGACTGATAAAATTGGCTTGCTGAGTGTTTAAGATCAAGACTTAAAAACTAAAATTAAATTAAAGGGCCAAGAAAACCAGTATTTGGCTCTTGCCCTCTGAGTCAGCCTGAATCCAAGAAGTGAGGGAACTCCTCTAAAAGGCTCTGCACCTCTAGGCCGCAGAACCACCCGATCAGGGAGATTGCTGAGACCATTGGAGAATTAAAAAGCCAGTCAAGTGCCATACTATGAAGACGAAGGTCATTCAAAAAGGGAACTGTCCCTCATGCTTCCCAGGGAAACCACATGGTCAGCACCAGACCTCGACCTATCCTAGCACAAATGGCACTAACAGAGCTAAAAGGCTGTTCCCAAGTTCCCCAAGACTGAACTCAGGTGGCTCTTAACATTAGTAAGAACAAGAGTCAATTGGACCTGCTTCATCCTAAACTTAGCAAAACCAAAACATACCCATTCCTGGGCATTAAAAAATAATAATAAAAAAAATAGTTTAATGTAACATATGTACATTAGCCCTCCAAAATACATAAGACTGGAGGGATAAAGGAAAGATTCTTAGGCAGAAATGTAATAACTATCAAGAGAAGCTGCCAAAGTCAAAGGTTTTTAGTCAGTTTATGGCCTACTGATCTTCCTAACCTACACAGGTAGGCTTAATGTTGGCTAATATAATTTTCTAGCCCTAAGTAATAAAATAAAGGGATCTGTACTAAACAGAAGTCATACCAATAAAAGGGATATTTTACAAAGTCAGATGATATTAAACTAGCTTACCTACATATTAAAGATAGACATATATGACATTAAAAATTAAATACTGTGTTTACATGCCTTGTCCTCTTCAGCCTTGTTATGGGGACAAATTCTCAGCCCTTATACTTCCTAATGAGAGATTATTTATTGATCAGAATCTAGAAAACTTATGTACAAGTGTTCCCTCATTCACATAACCATCCAGGACTAAGAGAAAGAGCTCCAACACCAGCTAGATGCAATCGCCTATCCTAGGATGCAATTGTCCCTCCTAAAACAGACCTCTTCATGGATGTTCCTAATATGTCAGGGCCTTCAGTTCAGTTTCTCAATTTACCCAAAGTTAATAACATTTCAGACTACTCCCTCTGTGCAGGTTTGGATAATAACTGATTCCCATTGGTGTTCCTCTCAATACCTCAAACTGACCCCAAGGGCCCCTCCCTCCAGCCTTTGAGGAAATACCTCTTTTTCATACACTTCCTCTGGTCCAGCTCCCTGTGACCAGATCATTAAAGTCTCTTCCTTCAACCTTGGCTTTTGCCAAGGTTCCTTTTCTAGTGCAATGACATCCTAACAAAAATCTAAGCCTCAATATGTCCTTTGCCTTTTGTGTTCCCTCCACTTTGGTTCCTCAATTAACTCTATATAGCCAGGCTGAATTAATATGGTTTGTCACCACCTCCCTTTCAGGACAAAATGAACTGTCTTCCAACCACTAGTAGTTGGACTCACTCTGGCCTCCTCACTCACTGCCTTCAGGCCGAAGGCAGAAGGACTTGGTTATGCGGTAACCGCTATTCAAAGGCTTAAACAACAACTTCAAAAGGCCATAGAGCCATTGACCACCTCTTTCGCCTCCCTACAATGGCAGATAACATCTATTGCCTAAGTTTCATTGCAGGACCATCAAGCCCTACACCTCCTAACAGCAGACAAAGGAGGAACATACCTACTCCTGAAAGAAGAATTCTGCTGCTATATCAATGAAACTGGAATAATCAAGAAAAATATCAACACCCTCCATCATTTGAATGGAAATAAGTCAGGTTTGATAGAAAACATCAAATACCTTTAGGATCTGACTGATCAGATGTCAATAACCCCAAAAGAGATAAGCTCATGGGTTTTCTTTTCAAAATTCCCTTGTATAGTACACTTTTCCTGATTTGCCTCCCCCTGCCATGTCTGTTCAAATTTATTCAATCTCAAATCCAGCATGTTTCTAATCAGACATTTAATCAGCTTCTCCTCAGGGATCTTCGGATTCTCATGGAGGACAATGACTCACCTACAACTGTTTCTTGAGACTCTACTCCAGGATTCCTGGCTCCTGCCTCCACAACTACACTCGGGAAACTGGCCCCACCAGCTGATGATGTTATGACCACAAAACACCTTTCAAGATTTCTCACCTTGGGAGACGCTAACCTTAGGGGCCTGGGTGCTCTACCTTCTTCCCCTGCCCCCCATCCCACTGACAGACGTTGCCCCAAATCCACTCGAAGTAGTCAGAAGAGCCAACATCGTCCCTGTTCCCATCCTTATAAAACCAAAAATGGGTGAATGTAAGGTAAAAAGAGCCCTCCCCATACCATTTGGGCCCCTCCCCTCTCTAAAGCCCAGACAGTTCCCCAGCGGTTTCCTGCCAGAGAGAACAAAGCCTGGCTGCTCAGGTTACTACATCAAAGAAGATCACTGCCAAACCACGAATGCTTACTATCACGCCAGCTTTGAAGTGACCAATCCATACCTCACCACGCGTTCATAGCGGGCCCAATAAATTCCATGCCCTGCATCCCCCCTGCCCTTTTCTCCTCCTTTTCTCTCCTTCCTTCTCCTGAGCACCCACCTGCACAGACCCCCACCATGAATAAAGATTATTTGGCTATATGGAGCGTGTTGCCTCTGGTTTGGAACAGACCCCACATTTTTAATCTTTCATATAAGAAATCTCTTGACTGATCTTTCAAGGCAAAGTTTAGTGGACAATGAGAGTCATGGGCTTTCCCTGGAATGGAGCCCATGTAGGATCTAGATACAGGGAGGTGAGTTAGGCTCTCACAGACTAAGGGGCTTGAACAACAGAATTTTTATGTTCTTATGGTTCTGGAGACCAGATATCTGAGGTCAAGATGTTATCAGAACTGGTTTTTCTGAAGCCTCTGCCCTTGCAGATGTCCTCTTCTGGTCTTCCCTCTCTGCACATCTATGTCCTAACTTCCTCTTTCTTACAAAGACACCAGTCATTTCGGTTAGGGCCTGCCTATGTAAACTTACTTTACCTTAATCACCCCCTTAAGAACCCTGTGTCCAAATACAGACACATTATTTTAAAATATTTTTTTAGTTGTAGATGGACGCAATATCTTTATTTTTTTATTTATATGTGGTGCTGAGGATCGAACCCACTGAGCTACAGCCCCAGCCCCCAGACACATTTTGAGGTCTTATGGGGTTAGGACTTCAACCTACAAATTTGAGGGGAACACCATTTAATATACAACCATGATCAGTTCTGTATTCTGTTTTCTCCTCTACTCTCAGGATCAAATGATGTATGAAGCTCTGCATTGCTCCCTCAGCCAATGACATATCCAGCAGCTGGCTTGGAGGAGTCCAACCATCAAGCAAGCAGAGAAGATCACCTGTCCTGAGGTGCCCAATTTCAGCTTGACACAAGTATGGTCTCCAGTAAGCATTTTATTTTGAAATTAATGAAGCCAATCTGGAGCTGAAGGTTCTTCTCATCTGACCAACCTTGTGGGAAAATGCCCTAAGACAAAGAAATGTTTTAAAACTGCCAAAATAAAACTTTATTCAAATAAAAGTTTTAATCTAAACCATCTTGACCATATGCAAAAGTGACAAAGAACTGTTTTCCCTGAGAGTAAGTGGCTAATCTGATGCCCCATCATTCCCAAATACATCCATGTAGATTTCCTATACACCAGGATATTCTGCATAATCAACCATCAAATTCAGGAAATTAACACTGACACCTGGCTACATCTCATTCTCAGGCCTCATTCAATTTTCTCCAGCTGTCCTAATGAGAAGCTATATAGCAAAATTCCAATTTAAAATTAGCCATTTCAACAAGTTGCTGAGTCTGTTTTGTCCCCTCATAGTGTGGAAGAATTCTTTTGGCTTGGCTTTTAGCACTTTTGAAGATCATAGGCAAATTACTTTGTAGAATGCCTTCCGTGTGCACTTCTGTGATGTTTTCTCATGATTGGACTCAAATAATGCATCTTTATGAGGATTATCATGAAGTAATGCTGTGTTTCCTGTATCTTGTCAGGTGACTTGTCTTGTTCCTAGTGAAGTTCACGCTGATCTCTTGATTCAGGTGCTTCTGCCAGACTTCTTACCCCACAGTGTTGTTCTTTTCCCCATTTAGTGTTGCTTACAATATTATTCTGAGGCTGTACACATATGAGTTGGGTTACCTAATTTTCTTCTGAGTTTTACTCCGCCTCATTCTACAAAATATTTTAGGCTACTTTTAAGAACATAATTGCTAAAATGGATAAAATATGAATAAAGAAAAACAAATCAAGATTACAAAGGTCAATAAGCAATAGCCCCCCCCTTTTTTTGAGGATGAAGGATACAGATATCTACACAAGGTTTTACAATACTCAATGAAAGGGCATGAAGAGGAGGGTGTTATAGGACCCCAGAAGAGAGAGCACCAAAAAGGAAAAAACAAATAAGCCAGGAAACCAGGATCATGTAAGACAGGTAGATGATTAAGATGATTAAGAATGAAGGGAGCCAGGCATGGTGGCACACACCTGTAATCCCAGCAGCTTGGGAGGCTGAGACAGGAAAATCACGAGTTCAAAGCCAGCCTTAGCCCTAAGCAACTCAGCGAGACCCTGTTGCTAAGTAAAATATTACAAAGGGCTGGGGATGTGGCTCAGTGGTAAAGCATCACTAGCTTCAATCTCTGGTACCAAAAAAAAAAAAAAAAAAAAAAAAAGACTGAAGGGAAAAACGGAAGTACATGCCAGAATGTCTTAAATAGTTATTAAATTTGAATAATAGATTTGACTCTGTTGTTGGTATCATCCAGATCAAAACACAGACTGGTTTACCAAAGATACTGGTTATAAGAAAAAGCCAAGATTTTCCTGGTAAGTGAATGTTAGATCTAAGTAGCAACTTTCTGGTAGTTTTGCTTAGTCTAGATGAAGGTTGTAGAGTGCATGAGGGATTAAATGGGCTGCATGTCCAACAGTTTTGCAAATCAGCAGTGGTGCAGCTGGAACAGCAGGCAGTTATTGGGCAGAAAAATGACCAGTTAATGTCACAATGGATATTGCCAGCACTTCTCCAAATTCAAGAAGAGATAATTTTTGAGCATGCTCTGTATATTACTAGACACTGTCATGTGTTTTTATGTAATGCTGCCAACTCATACCAGGGATCACACATCATCTTAAAAACACAAGGTTGAGCTTGTTCAAGGTGACTTGCTAATCCATAACAGTCTGAATTCTAGTCTTCAGCTGTTTAAACTGTCTCTTATGAAAGAGACCCAGTCCTGTGTTCAGAAATATCTGGAACTACATCTGCTGTTCTAGCATTATCAAAGCTTCAGACATTTTATGAAGCATTTTTTTGTGCAAAGCACTGCTGATATAATGGTGAATGAACTCAGAACTTTCTGCCCAGTTTGGTGGCAAACACAGCTAATTGTCCCATAACACCCATTCTTCCCTTCTCTCTTTTGCTGTGAAAGGATTTGGTTGCTATAGGAGAAACTAAGGTCTGGCTAGTGTGATGTACACAGGTACAATGGGTGAAGCTTTTGGTCATGTGCTTAAAAGTCTGTTGAGGAGATTTGACTGGGCCAGTGGCTCATGCTGGTTATCCCAACTACTTGGGAGGCTGAAGCAGGAGGATCACAAGTTTGAGGCCAGCTGGGTCAACTTAGTGAAACCTTGTCTGGGACAGAGAGAGAGAGAGAGAGCACAGGCACATGTGTTGGAGATGTAGCTCAGTGGTAGAAAACCGTGGTCTCAATCCCTAGTACCATAAAAATAGACTTGGGCTGTAATTCATAGTCATTAACTTGTAATTCATAGTCATTAACACTCATCCATCATAACCCATAAGCGAAGGCTCTCAGTACATCATCAAAAAGTCACAGAGCAAAACTGGAATCAATCCAAATATCCATCAACAGTAGGATGGATCAATGAGATGTTTTCCTGCCCTAGGATACATGACCCAGCAATGACAGACTGTATGTAGCAACAGAGTTGACACTCACCAAGCTGACCCCAAATCACCCTATATGAGTCTCCTTAATAATACAGATGGTCCCCAGCTTATGATTTTTCAATTTTTCCCTGGTGTGACACACATTCAGTAGAAACCACACTTCAAGTTTTTGAATTTTGATCTCTTCTTGGCCAACTGACAGTGGACAGTACTCTCTCAGGATGCTGGAAGTGGCAGTGAGCCACATTTCCCAGTCAGGCAAGCTATCACCACAGTAAATAAGCAGTACCGTACAGTGTCCCATCTTGCTAAGCCAACATGTTGTAAGTTAGGAGTATCAAATGTATTTTCTATTTATATTTTCAATTTAAGGTGTGTTTCTTGGGACACAACCCCATCATAAGTGAAAGAACATAATCTACATGTACAACTCAAGAAGACAGAAAACTAATCATCGCCATTAGAGGTCAGGTGGATAGTTGATTTTGGAAGGGAGCATGAAGTGAAATGGCCCCTGGAGGACTGGCCACACTTTCCTGATCTGAATGATGGTTGACTTGTGTGCTTCCTTCATGAAGGTTCTTGGTGCCAGAGGCTCATCTGTGCTCTTTTCTGCAAGTATGTTCACTACATTTAAAAAGGTAAAAAACTGAAGCCAGGTATGATGGTATGTACAATTCTTGATTCTTCAATTGATTTTGAAAACGAAGGATTATAACAAAAGTCAAAAGTGAAAGGAGAGCCGGGCGCTTGTAATCCCAGCACTTTGGGAGGCTGAGACAGGAGAATCGCGAGTTCAAAGCCAGCCTCAGCAACAGCGAGGCGCTAAGCAACTCAGTGAGACCCTGTCTCTACATAAAACACAAAATAGGGCTGAGGATGTGGCTCAGTGGTCGAGTGCCCCTGAGTTCAATCCCTGGTACCAAAAAAAAAAAACAAAAAAAAACAAAAATAAAAAGTGAAAGGAGTGTCAAAGTTGAAATTTTAGGGTACTGAAAAGTAAAGAATACTACAAAGTTTTGGATGCTAGAGGCTAAACGAGGCAGCCTCCCTCCCTCTTTTCCCTCTGAACATCAGGCACACTATTATAACTGTCCTGCACCTGGATAGTAGTGAGAAAATGAGGTTGGGGGAGCAAGCAGTGGTTGGATGCTGTTAATTGGATAGCCTGCTTCAAATGCCATTCTGTCTTCCTGGGCAAACTCCATTTGTGAATGTGAACTTCAAAGACTTATGCAGCCTGCAAGGTTATCTGGGTAAATGTCACCTTCTGGAATGTTCCTTAGATAACATGTGATAATTAATGTGCAACTGCTCCCTCTTCTGAGTAAGCCTTGCCCCTGACGGGAGGGGAGGGACATAGCAAAGTTTGTTCCAGGAAACTCTTCCTTAGAAGTGAAACTAAAAATCCATGTTACATCACAGACATTCAATCTACCAAGACCACAGTAAGCGTCAGGATGGGAAAACCAGATGGACCATAGGAGCTTCCCTCCACCTCCATCTGCACAGCTGCTCTTTTTCCACGTCCATCTCACCCAAGGGGAGATCTTCAGTACTTCTAGTTGGTCCTCAGTCACCGATCATTTAGAAATGTTCCTGAAATCCATCCCCTTGGTTCTCACAGCTCCGCCCTAGTGTAGGATGCCATCACCTTTCAGGTGACTCCCAGCTCATCTCCTCCAGTCTCCTGTATGCTGATACCAGTTTGCCTTTCCTAAACAGAAACTGATGATTTCACTGTCTCCTGAACAGCCCTCAGTGTCCTGAGTTCATCATCTGGTGGCACATGGACTTTGTAACCTGCCATTAGCCCACCTTTGGCACCTGTCCCTCCTCTTTCCTTGAGTAGATTTATTGCCATTATTTTAAAACACCATGTTCTTTCACATCTGGGTGTTCGCTCATGAAGTTTCCTCTTCCCAGAATGCCTCCTCCTTACCTGCCACAGGGCCAGCTTTCACTGAAATTTCATTACCTGAGAAGTTTCATCCTGTCGCTCTGCTTTCTGCTCAATCTGCATTTTGTCCTTGCTCTTCTGTAAATCCATAGCAGTTGACAATAGAATGAAGTTACTTTTTAACTGGACAACGGATTAAGGACAATGTGCCTTAATCCTGAGGCACAAAGTGGTTAACATTGGAGATATTTGATGAAACTAGCATCTTAAGGCTGCCTGAAGAGAAGCTGGCCAGACTTTGGAGGAGAAGCTTCCTCTTATGTTAGTTATTGCTGGTTGGAACAATGGTACCAATTCTCTTGTGCTGCGGAGACTATAGGCCTAAGATGGTCAGGGCATTCAAAAGAAAGTGTTTCTAAGATCCTGACCTACATGAGCATTCTGTAAAACAGAAAGCTTGAAAGAAAAAATTGTAGATATTTATTACAACTGTCATTCTAATTAACTTCTTTTGTACAGACAGCAAAACCTGCTCTCCCACTCTGGCTGATCCTGAGTCTGGTAGACAATAGGTCATCTTTTCAAACTCTAGGAGGTTTTGCTAGGTTGTGATCACTGTCAAAACTAATATTGCAGAAAAGTAAATGAGTTCATAGTAATGGAAGGTTTAGGAAGGGGAGATACTGTGTGAGAAAATAGTTGAGTTCAGGGAGCTATCAAAATGCTATTCCACACAAAGAAAGAAACCTGTTTTTCAAATTAAAAAGGCCTGTTTGAAAAGCAGATCCAAGCAAATTAATTCAACAAACACTTTTAGAGCACCTACCTCATTTCTGATCTTGAATTGCCTTTTCTATTCTCAGTTCTCCAAGAACTTCACATTAAAGTAACAGATTCTGAAATCCTTTATTATTTGCTTCTGTTTGTAGTCTAGCTCAGATTCATATATTAATAATGACATTTATGCCTGCTTTAATTTGGCAACTTTCATGGCTCTGGCTTGAAGCATCTTGTGGTTTAACAGATGTCACAGCCTTTGTTACCTAGGAGCATCTGACGGAGGAAAAGGAAGAAGTATATTTGTGAACATTAACTTACTAATACGCCAAAACTGAATGCATGGTTTAACTATTACAGATACTTTCAAATATATATAAAACACTATTCTGCTAAATAAACCATATGAAGTTTTCATTATTGTAGGTCAAAAATATCAAATGCATTTGGGTGTGGTGGCATATGCCTGTAATCCCAGCGACTTAGGGACTGAAGCAGGAGGATGGCTAGTTCAAAGCCAGCCTCAGCAACTTAGCAAAGCCCTGGTAAGTTAGTGAGACCCTATCTCAAAATAAAAAATAAAAAAGGGGATGTGACATAGTGGTTAAGCACCCCTGGGTTCAATCCCTAGTTCCAAAAAAAGAAAGAAAGAAAGAAAGAAAGGTCAATTACATCAGTGTCAGGTTCAGCCAAATATGATTCCCCCATGTGCCTTGTCACCTGGCTTTACCAATGATCACCTCACACCTACCTTTGTTTCAATTCTTCCTTCCTCACTACTCTCCATCCTGGCTTGTTTGGAAGCAAATCCCAGACAAGTTATCACTTAATCCATATGATTTTATTTTATTTTTGAAAAATAATGTGGATATTTATTGTAGGCTTTCTTCAAAGGGCTGTCATGCCCCACAGGTTTTATACATCCCACTACATGCATAGTTCTCTCTATCTCTGTATTTAACATTCTTTTCCCGCACTTTTTAAATTGGTGTATTATAGTTATACATACTGATGAGATTTGTTGTTACATATTTGTACCTGTACACAATACAAATATAACAATATAATGTGGCCAATACTATTCCCCAGCACTTCTACCTCCATTCCCTAATTCATATATATATATATATATATATATATATATTTTTTTTTTTTTTTTTTTGGTACCAGGGATTGAACTCAGGGGCATTTGACCACTGAGCCACATCCCCAGCCCTATTTTGTGTTTTATGTAGAGACAAGGTCTCACTGAGTTGCTTAGTGCCTCGCTGTTGCTGAGGCTGGCTTTGAACTTGTGATTCTCCTGTCTCAGCCTCCCAAAGTGCTGGAATTATAGGCATGTGCCACCGCACCCAGCTCGTGTGTATTTTAAACAAGTTATTTTTAAATGTGTAGGGTGGAAGGTGAAGAAATAGCCTAATTCTTTGTCCAGTCTCAGGAGTAAAAGATTTTAGGAAATGGGCAAATCTTTAACTCTAGGGATGGTAGCAAATGCTTACATCTCTTCTCAGGCATAGTCAGTAGCCAGGGCTGGCTTTGTAGTTTTTAATCCTATTGATTCTAGAGAACAATGGATATTTCTTTCACAAGACTACATGCCCCAAGTAATGTTACCATTCGAGTTTGTTTTGCAAAATATTATGTTTGGTTATCTCCATAAACTAATGACTGATTGTAATGACACAAAAGGCCTTAAGCATCTGTTTCAACTGGATGATATAGGATTTAGCTAGAGTTCAAGACTAACTCCCTGGACCTTGCTGCAGAGCCTTATATTAGTCTCCAGCTTGGGTAGTATGGCCTCAACATTTTCAGTCTCCTCAAGAGATTCTGATGTCCCATGACAAGGAGAATCCCAGAGGACCTACTTGTTCAGTTTAGAGATATGAATCCTAACCTAGGGCCCAACAATAACCTGCCCTGGATCTTGGGATGGGGTGACTAGAGGGGGCGTATGAAGACTTGGATTCAATTTCAGATGGCTTTTGCTTTGTTGTCCTCCCAAAGGAGCAAGTGAACAGTGCCCATGATGAAACCAGACACGTGGGGTGTAACTCCTGATGTCCCCCTCAATCTCACACACACGCTGCCTTCAAGAGCGCAGCATCTTGTTAACCGGTGGACAGGGAAAGACTGCCAGGTGGGGAGCAGTGGTGTGGAATTGCTGCCTGTCCTATTCTCAGTGTCCTTAGCACTCAGAAACATCTTACAAGACCATGTAAGGCTCTGATATTCCTGCTGGGGAGACCCCAGCCCAGGCATAATGTATAAATTCTAGTCCTGAACACTTGCTACCAGCATTAGATGAACTCCCTATATCTGTGCCTGCACTGCAGGGCCTGCAGACTTCCTATTCCTTCCTACCTGAGGGCATCCCAAGGGTAGGCCAGTGTTGACCTAAGTTCATCCCAGATCAATTCTTGACTCTTCTAGTTTTCTTAGACTTCATCCACTTGATGGTTTCTGCTGAGTCCAAAGGCCCTCAGTGGCTGCTCTGGAGCAGCTGGAACCCCAGCTGATAACCTCTAGGCAGCCTTATCTGTCTACATCCTTCCACCCATTCTCAGGAAACTATGGGGGGATGTGTCCCATTGAAATGAAGTCAACCAAGGGAAAAGGGAAATATCTTCAGAGAGGGTTTAGGGTTGCCTGGGAGAGAATGGCTATGCCCACCCTCGAGGACAGCTGGTGCAGACAACCCTGACTCAGGAGACAGACATAACTCAAATTATGACCACAGAGCAACCAGCTGGTATGTGAACACAAAACACTCGGGTGTACCCAGCCCACTACACATCCTTCTCAGAGCACCTGGGGACATTTATGTCCCTTCCAGGCATGTCAGCTTCAGTCTACTGCCACTGTTGTGAGTGAAGGCAAAAAATCCACAGCAGCCACTGCCCTTTGACCACATTTTTGCTGGACAAGCAGCACCTCATTCACACCCTCCCTGTAGCCCCTCCTCTGAAGGGGTGTTCTTTTGGAAGCGCTTGTTCTTTTTCTTAACCCGTGATAAGCAGATGGGGTTCAATTTATTATCTTCTAAGCTGTATATATGTATTTTGTAGCCTTTTCTGTATTTATATTTCACAATAAAAGTTTTTGGAAAAGTTGGGCATTGCTTTCCACTGAAATAGGCAGAAGTGATTATGTTCTGAATTGTCTGGATGGTTTTATGTGAGCAGCTGACAGCTTCAGCTCATCTAGCAGAAAGCAAAGGCCAGGCCTTGGATTCCTGCCAACCTTGACTCACTGAGCAAATGAATCCACCTTCATGGTATGTGCAATTCAGACAAGCATTTTGCTCACCTCTGTCTCAACACAAAATCCATTCTGAGGTTTCTTAGAGGTATAAAAGAAAACCTGAAAACAGACACCTTTGTCCCCACGCTGTGCACCTTTCCTTCTGTTTTGTTTTGTTTTGTTTTTGCCACGCAGCCATGTGCAATCGGCTGGCTGTTCAGTGAGTCAGCATGCTAAAATTAAAATTTTCTCCGATATTATTCACATGGACCCCACCCCCACTCACAGAAGGGCTGGATTGAGACATTTTGAAGTTTGAAGTCAAGTAGCAACGGGGATTGGCCTGAATAGGGAGCATTGTGTGTTTAAGACTCACGTGGATAAGGAACAAATTCCAGGAACCCTCCTTCCTTCTGCTTAGCATGTAATAAAGCTGGAGAAAAAAACTACTTAGAAATTACTTAAGGTCTCAATCCTGAAGAATTCTGTATTTGTTTCCCCCTGCAACTTGGAATGCACTTAGGTGGCAGTTAAAATCAAGCAGTGTTCATTTCTAGTGATTCTAGTGATTTTAAAATTAGCATCAGGCACAGTATGCTAATTTGCAGTTCATAGTCCACTGTACCTTGAAATTAGAAACTGGAAGAACATTATTGTAAGTGGGAGGAGAGACTTCATTAATTTGTTCAACAAATATTTATTGACTGGCACCTGAGCTAGTTGGTGGCAGTTGAGCTATGTGTCAAACCAAAGTCCCTACCTCGTGGGAGGGGAGAAAAGTGAATCAATATATCTGTATGTAGATACATGTGCACAGGCGCACGCACACACAATTTAACAAGTGATGTGTGCCAGGTAGAAAAAGTAGGGTAAGGCTTTGGAGAGGGCTGTGTGTGTGAGTGGTGGTGGTTATTTTATAGAGATTGGTCAGGGCAGGCCTCTGGGAAGATGATATCTGAAAAAAGTGGGAGAACGTCATATAACTCTTGGGGCTAAGAGTATATTGCGCAGAGGGAACAGCAAGGACTGACCTCTAGACATTCCACACAGTCACAGATATGGGGTGCTATAATTTGGATCTGAAAGTCCTCCCAAAGCCCATGTTTTAGAGGCATGTTCCCCATCCCATGGCACTACTAGGAGATGATGTAACCCTAAAGTGTGGGGCCTGGTGGGAAGAGGTTAGGTGATGGGGGACATGCTCTCAAAGGAGATTGTGGGACCCCATCCCATCCTCTCTCCTTTCTCACGGGGGTGGGCCGCTGTGAGGTGAATGGGCGCCTAGCACCTGGAGCCCCTCCCACAGGCTGTACCGTGAAGCACAAGCCCAAAGCAATGGGGTAGATCGGTGGAGAAATGAAATATCCAACACCCTCAAAACACACCTTTCCTTTTTTCAAGTTGGTTTATCTCAGGCATTTGTTACAATAATGTTACTAAAGGAGGCTGGGTGTGCCTGCTGTGCCAAGAGATATACACTAAAGGAGCAAATTTTACAAAGAGAAAGGGTTTATCCACCAGGTGATCTAATGTGAGAAGATGGGAGCCCCAGGTTTCAAAAACACCTCCCTGAAAATACAGTTCCCGGTGTTTGTGGAATGAAGCAGTAGGGTGGTCAATTTTGGGGAAAGGTGATTGACGGTAGGGGAAAGTGGTCTGCCTGTGTGTAGTCAAGTTCAGCTGTTTTCCTTGAACACATGAACAGAAGATGGTGCCTTGTGTGCTATGAGGATGGAGTTTCAACTCTCTGATTTCAAAAGTGACTCTTTGGACACCTGCGTGAGAAGTGCGTGGTTTCAACTGATACGAGCTACCTCCAAGTTCCTGAAAAACAACTCGGCAACTGTTACCTTCATGACTAATATGTCAGAAGTGTGATCTACAGCACAGCTTAATGAGAGTACATTGCTTAGCCACATGACCTCTAAAATTGGCAGTAAAACAAGTAAAAGCAAGCAAAGCTGAGGGGTTTATTTTTCTCCCTCAGTTACAGTATTGCCTAGGTGACTGATGTGCGATATCATTCAGCCACTATTCTTTATCAGCCCTTCACTGTGACCCACAGGAGCCAAGAACTTGAATGCCTGGCGGTGAGTGGCAAGGTCCCACCAAGGTCCTACAGTACAGTGAGGAGGACAGAGCTACAGTTGTAGACCACCATAATGGCCTGTGACAGGCTTGAAAGGAAGGTCAGGGAACTGCACATCATCCTAGTACAAGGCACAGGTAGGCCAGGTACCAGTATTTTTTATGTGGTTCTGATGAAGCAGCTGGTAGGAAGGCTAAGGGAAAGTGGCCCAGCTGGGAGGGGAGGCAGCTGTTGACATCTGTCTAGAGCTTTTCACCTTGGTGTCCTTTCACCTCATCAGGTAGTGATTTTACAATCAGTGTGGGCACCTGGGAGAGACAGGAGAGGGGACCCGGTAAGACCTGCTTCACAGCTAACTTTGATCACAGACAAAAATCACCTCAACTGAGCAGAGTGCAGTGGGGCACAAGTGTGGTCCCAGCTATCCAGGAGGCTGAGGCAGGAAGATGGCTTGAGCTCAGATACTGAGGGCCAGACTGGGCAACAGAGTGAGGCCTTGTGTTAAAAAAAAAAAATCACCCAAACCATCTGACCCATGCAAAGCTTCGAGGCAAGCCGAGTGCAGTGGCACAAGCCTGTAATCCTGGCACTTAGGGAGGCTGAGACAGGAGAATCGCGAGTTCAAAGCCAGCCTCAGCAATGGCGAGGTGCTAAGCAACTCAGTGAGACCCTGTCTCTACATAAAACACAAAGTAGGGCTGGAGGATGTGGCTCAGTGGTCGAGTGCCCCTGAGTTCAATTTCCAGTACCAAAAACAAAAGCTTCGAGGCAAATGTTACAAGACCATTCAGAGCAGTGGCATTCTGAATGACTCCTAGACCTCTTTGCTACCTTTCTGTGAATTTTGACACTTTAGCAACAGAAAACTGAAGTGAACCCTTGTTGCCCAGCAGACTAACACTAACAAACTGTTTTCTGGAACCTAAACTGGCAACCTGTCCCTGGCTCCTTGCACGTCTTCCTTGTACTAACCCAAACCTGTCATTAAGAGCATTTAAATCCTCTCTTCTTTCATGGGTCACCCACTTCTGCCTTGTGCCACACAGGGGCCATTGTGTAAGACTTAAACCTCTAACCTTTTCATCATTGTGCTCTCTTTCCTTAAAGAAAGGCCTTCAGGGGAAGGACTAGCCCTACTCTGCCTCTCTAGCTCTGGGCAAGTTTCTTTCACTGCATGTGTGTCACTTTGTCAATGGGAAAACAGGAGGTTAGTGACAACTGTGTGAGGGACCCTGAAGCTTAGGCCCCTGGGACTCAGAGAAAGGCACAAGAGAGGTGGGT
>CM053410.1:44732562-44787350 GCA_028644305.1 Xerus rutilus
CAAAATCAGTAGGAATATCCACATCGATGCCGTCAGCTCCAAGATATCGATGATGATCCATGTGATACCTCTTGAAGGAAATCGAATATGGAATCCCAATAGGAAGATTGGCAAACATTCCAAACCAGCGATTCCACAGTGCCTTGTGGTGGCCAAAGGCAAAATTGTGGGAAATCTCATGAATAGCCAGAGTCATTGAATGGTTAATGCAGCTGCCAAAGACATAGGCCCAAAATATGACCCATTTCCAGTCCAAGTCTTTTACTAAGTAAAAGGCAACCAACTGGGTGATGACCATCATAATTATAATCCATATCAAGTTGGAATCAGGTTTCATCAAGGATTTTATCTCTGGGTACTTTGCTGTAAGGAAAAAAAAACAGGAATGGAGAAAAGTTATTCATCAACTATAATTAGCACATTAACTAGATTTTTTCATCTCCAATCAAAATATTCCAACTTTTAGAGACTTTACCAAATATTTACCTAGTACAGGGAAGAAGTGTATTCTGATGGTAAAGTTTGTAAAATACTATGACACCACAACTTGATATTCAAGAAATATTAGCCCCCAAATACAGAAGTTCCACATTCTTTTGTATTAAAATGTTAAATGTTCTATGTATGTTTAGATAGATCTTCAGCATCTTTACCTTATGATTAAATCAACACATTGCCAAAGGATAGAACACAATATACATTCTGTAGGTATTTTAAAACCATGAAACTAAGCTGGGCGTGGTGGCTCACGCTTGTAATCCCAGCACTTAGGGATGCTGAGACAGGAGAATTGCGAGTTCAAAGCCAGCCTCAGCAATGGCGAGGCGCTAAGCAACTCAGTGAGACCCTATCTCTACATAAAACACAAAATAGGGCTAGGGATGTGGCTCAGTGGTCGAGTGCCCTTGAGTTCAATCCCTGGTACCAAAAACAAAAAACAAAAACAAAAAACAAAAAAAAAACCCATGAAACTTATTTTCACAGTTTTCTCAGACAAATCACCCCAAGTAATTCTGTACTAAAATTTCACAAAGCAGTAACAGTATATAAAAGTCAGTAGTACTGGGCTGGGGTTGTGGCTCAGTAGTACAGTGCTTGCCTAGCATGTGTGAGGCACTGGGTTCAATCCTCAGCACCACATAAAATAAATAAATAAAATAAAATAAAAGCATTGTGTCCATCTACAACTAAAAATATATTTTTTTAAAAAGTTAATAGTATAAGGAAGCCAATATAATGAAATGGAGAGAAAGAATAATCTTTTCAAGAAATGATGCTGGAACAACTGGATAGTAACATGCAAGAGAATTAAGTTGGACCTCTTTCTTAGGCCATATGTAACAATTATCTAAAAATGGATCATAGATCTAACTATAAGAAAACTGTCAGGGGCTGGACCTACAGCTCAGTGGCAGAGCACTTGCCTAGCATGTATGAGGCACTGGGTTATTTAGCACTGCATAAATAAAATAAAGGCATTCTATAAAAAAACAAAAAAAAACAAAACAAAAAAACCGTCAAACTCAAAAGAAATCTTTGGAGTAAATCTCAACCTTTATGGTTTCTTACATACTAAAACAAATATACAAGTGACAAAAGAAAAAAATAGAAACATTAGACTGTATCAAAATCTCTTCTGTTGCCAATGATACCAACAAAAAGGTGTAAGACAAGCCACAGAATGGGAGAGCATGTTTCCACATCATCTTTCTCATAAGTGAACTGTACTCAGAATATATAATAGAAACTTGGCTAGGGGTATAGCTCAGTGGTAGAGTGCTTGCCTGCCATGCGCAAGGCACTGGGTTTGATCCCAACATGGCAACAAAACAAAAATATACAAATGGCTAATAAGCACACAAAAGATGTTTAACATAGTCAGTAGGAAAAATAGAAACAAACCAGATTCAACTTCACACCCACTAGAATTGTTATAAATAAAAGAAGAGGCAATAATGAGGATATGGAGAAACAGGAACTATTTAATTTTTCTTTTTTTAGTCGTAGATGGACACAATACCTTTGTTTTATTTATTTTTATGTGGTGCTGAGGATTGAACACAGTGTCTCACACATGCTAGGCAAGCGGTCTACCACTGAGCCACAACTCCAGCCCGTAACTGGAACTTGCATAGTGGGAATGTAAAATGGTGTCAACTAAAGAACCTTTTGGCAGTTCTTGAAAATGACTAATGATCCAGCAATTCCACTCCTAAATATCTACCTACAGGAAAACATATCCATATCCATTCAATAACTTGCACATACAGCATTACTTGAAATAGCTGAAAAAAGGAAACAGCCCAAATGCCTACTTTTAAGTAGTGGTATATCCATAAAAGGATAATTATTTAGCTAAAAAGAGGATGACTCTATAACATGGATATCCCTTAAATATATTAAAGGAAGTGGAAAAAGCCACTCAGAGAAGATCAAGCATTGTATGATTTCATTTACATAAAATGTCTCAGTTAGGTAAATCTATCAAGACAGAAAATAAGTTGCCTTCAACTGGGGGAGGGAATGAAAACAGAATGGGGACTGCTAATACATCCCAGGACTCTTTTGGAATAATTAAGAAAATGTTCTAAAATTAGATAATGGGGATAATTTAATAACTGTGAATATACTAAAAAGAATAGGTTTTATACTTTAAATGAGTGAATTTTATGATGTGATTTATATTTCAATAAAGTTGTTAAAAAATTGCTTCCCCGTGAAAGCACAACAGTAAGAAAGCATTACTTGGGCTGGGGATATAGCTCAGTTGGTAGAGCGTTTGCCTCACATGCACAAGGCCCTGGGTTCAATCCCCAGCACCACAAAAAAAAGGAAAAAAAAGAAAAAAGCATTACTTGTAACTTACTCTGATTTGACCCACTGATAATGATCCAGTGATAATGGATAATCCACTGATAATGATAATCAGTGATAATGATAGTGAAATGATAATCCACTGATAATGATCTGGAGCTCTCAGGACTATTTTGTTTTGTTTTTGAGGTATTGGAGATTAAATTAAACCCAAGGCCTCTTGCAAACTAGGCAAGCACTCTACCATTGAGGTCCATCTCCAGCCCTCTAAATGTAAATTTAAACTATACAGAGGTGATTGTTAAACACGTCTATGTTCTAACATGCTTCTCCCTACCCACCCCCCAAAACCCCTGAAATTATAGAAATATCTCTTTTCCTTTAAACATAGGTTAAACTAGTCCCCAGATTCTTATCTTTCCTAAGTTTATTCCACCTCCTATCCTTAAAGTGGAAGCAGTATTTACATATGTTTGGAAATAAACTTTCATAGAGAAATGTGCAGTCCTTTCAATTTTTCAACTGAAATGGTTCAAATGATAGTAATTTTGTGGAAAAAAAAAGTTGTTTTTTTTTGGGTGGAGATTTGCATCAATTAGCAACTTCTTGCTTCCTTGATTTTCTATTGATTAGATAAGTAAATTCCAGTATTTGAGTCATTTTCTTTTTTACAACTCCTATGGGATATGTAGATAAGCCACAAAAAAAAGCAGCATATACATTCTTATATCAAGTACGTGTAAGTGATTTGCAAAATACACATTTTAATTTAAAAAAAGAGAGAGAAGTCTAAAAACCTAGTCACTTAAAGAACTACCCTTGATAAGCAACTGTAAAAGTTCAGCTCCCAGTGATTCAATTTTTAAAATCTATTGTAGGGGCTGGGGCTGTAGCTCAGTGGTAGCTTAGCTGAGTATGATTAACAGGAAGGGAAGGGGAAAAAACCCAAAACCACAACCAAAAACCATTTCAATGGGATTTACCAACACTGAAATGTGGAAACCCCAAATGTCTAACCTCAGATACTTGTGCAAAAAATCTTGATTTTTCTTTTCACTGGGCAAATGGATGTCGAAAAGAAAAACTAGGGAAACAGCTGTATATGTGAGAGAATTCCTTATAGTCAAGTCTCCAACCATCAGTTCAAGAAATATCAAAAACTAAAAACATTCTTCGGAGCCAATCTAAACCGGATTAGAATCCTCCTTTTTGCATTAACTCAAATTCATTTCTACCTCATCATTTAAATTGCAGACCTAGCCGAATTTCTAGGAGAGAGGATTAAACTGGGTAATGTTTGTAAATCATTTAACCCAGTGCCTAGCATACCATTAAGAGCAGCCTGCAAGGGATGAGAAAAAATGTTACACAGAAGGCCCAAATACTCCAGAGAGTTAGGTAAGGCCTAGTTAGTTTGGCCTAAAAGGCTTAAATTAGCAATCAATAGGGAAACCAGCAGGCTAAGCTGTATATCTTGTCCAGTTGGCAAGATTTCCACATTTCAGTCTTATCCACAAAACCGGTATGGATGAAAAATGTCGCATGAATTCTACCCTTCTTGTGTCCCAGGCTTGTAGGAAAAGCACACGGGGACCCGTCCTATCCGAGAAGACCCAGGGCCATAAGGTCAGGTGCCGGTCCCTCGCCTGGACTGCCCTCTGCACTGACCACGCGAGCGTGGCTCAAGGGGCCCAGGGATGCCGCAGGACCACGCCCTGAGCCGCACACGCCGGCAGCCCAGCTTTGCCAGGGAGCTGGAGGCAGCAACGGCGCCCACCCAGGGCACGGGATCTTCCCGATGGAGGGGTAGCCAGGGGTGGCCCAGGGGACCCTCGGCCCCAACTAGTTGGCTGGGGCCCAGCGTGGGCGCCCGCGCCTCTTCTCGAAAGGCACCGGGAGCGCGCGAGGACGCGCGGGACCCCTGCCTCCCCGCGCGCCTGGGCCCGCAGCGCGGCCGGCGCCTCATCCCGGCTTCTCCAGCTCGAGCCGAAGAGCAGGAAGCCGGAGCTTCGGCGGGACGCGCGGGAAGCGGGCTGGTAACGGGCCTCCGGAGCCCTCGGCCGCGCAGAGCCTGTGCGGAAGGCCGTGCACGCACATAACGGGGCGCCGCCGGTCCTCACCCAGGATCTCCTGGCGCCGGTCGGCGTGAGGCTGGTCGGTGTAGACCCACTCGAAGTCTTCCCGTGACACGCGGCTCCCCATGGCGGCGGCAGCGGCTCACTGGCCCGCTCTCGGCTCTCGCTCCCAGCCGGGATCTTCCAAGGCGACTGCAGTGGCAGCGGCTCTTAGGCTTGTGTCTGCGGACGGCGGGCGCGGCGTCAGAGACGCGGCTAGAGGCGGAGCCCCAAGACTCCGCCCCGGCCCGCGCCCGGCCTCCTAGGGAGAGGCTGCCTCCCGGCGCCGCGCTCCGAGGCCATCACGCGGGACCGGGAATTCCACCGCTCTTGACCGTCGGCTTCTGAGGTTCTGGGACTCGTTGAGCACTTCGAATCCCTGCAGGTGCCTGCGTCCAGGAAAAGGTGAAAAAGGAAGAAAAAGGCTCCGGCTAGATGAGGCTGCTACTTTAGCGCCTCCGGGGGGTGGGGTGGGGGCTGGGGGGTAGGGATGGGGGTGAGGGTGGAGGGCGGGGAAGTACCCCGAGGTGCTGCAGCTCCACGGTCTCGACGCTCTCTGGCGTTAATAGCTGGCTGCCGGAACAAGTTTTGTTTAATGTTTAATAGCAAATTATCCATTGAGCCCTTTTTTGGGGGGAGGGGGCTGTGTTCTGGAAATGATACTACGAGGGAAATGTGAAGTGTGTGGCAACTGTAAATTAATCAAGTAAAAAGAAAGTACAATTTTTCAGGGGGAAAGGGGTATGGAATTTGTCATTCTGATGTTATTTCCATTACAAAGGAATTGCTCAACCTTGCACCTATGTGTCACAGAAGTCATCAACCACAAAAGACGGGCCATTTTGTTTCAAACTCAGTTATCACTTCTCTATCAAAAAAGAAATTTTAGGGGCTCAGTGGTAGAACATAACTTAGCATGGTGAAAGACCCTGTGTTCAAGCCTTCAAGCCCCAGCACTTAAAAAAATAATAAAAGAAAAAAAAAAGCAAGGGAAAAAATCTTGTACTAAGATTACAAAGATAACCAGACATCGTGTGCCTCCTAATAAAAGAACACACTGTGAACACCCATACGACATGTACAAACCACACTCCTGCCCCAACCACACCACTGTATATACAATTCAAATCTGATCAAGTCCCTAAATTGGACCACTAATGTATAGAAGCTAGAAAGAACAGATGAACATGTTTAAACCACACTACAGGAATCCAGTCAGCAAGATCTGACTGGGAAACCTTATAGCATGACTCCTTGGTTTTGTAATAAAGGAGGGGACACGTACAAATTAACTGGGGCTTAAAAGATGAATCAATCCATTGCAATGTATTAACCTTATTTGGATTCTGACTCAGTTTAAAAAGTTTGATATGTGATCATTAACATCAGTTGAATACGTGAATTAAGAAATTATCATTAACTTTTAAGTGTGATAATAGTATTATGGTTATCGTTTCTTAAAAAGCCTTTATTGGTTACAGGTTCATACCAGAAAAGAAAAATTGCAACTAAATTATGGTACATGTCATTAACCATACAATGTCACACTATGACACCACTATATACCACTTCTGTATATATTTATACGAATCAGTCTACAAAATGTACTGTTAAATTGCAAATCAGCAGGTATGAAGGTAGAGATCTGTATATATAATACATTTTTCCTTGAATATGCATAGAATATGTTTATCAGGACAAACAAGAAATGGTTACATTGTGGTAGAGTAAGTAGGGGAGAGGATCTGGAAGGGATATTTTCCCACTAAATCCTTTCACATTTGAAATGAAAAAAAGTGTGGATTTTTGACATTCATAGAAAAAAGAGAGATTCTCAGCTACAGAATTGTAGGGATTGATAGCTACTTTAATTACATCTAGGCATGCTTTAGCTTGCATTTTTAAAATTTCTTAATATGTAAGCAACCAGAAAGGTAAACTAAGTACAAATGCAATGCTTTGGAGTTTAAAAAATTGTTAATAGATTACCTAGCTCTCACCTCTTTCCCTTACTTTTGTCTAGTAATTTTCAGTGAGGCAATCATACCAGCTATTCTGGAAAGACACTGTTCCATCTAAAAGCTGTGGTAAATCTGAATGGTTCCAGATGACATTAGGAAATTTCAGATGAGAGCAACTATACTTTTGAAACTGACATGTTTTTCCACACAGTTGTTTCGTTTTCCGTTTGCTTAATCTTTGAATAGGCAAATCATTTTTATGACCATTTCAATAATGATTTAATTGAGATCTAATAATGATGTTGAAGGGTAGTAGCTTCAGGAAGCTTTGTCAACTTAAATCCATAGAAAAGAAATTAAACATTCTTTATTCACTTCAAACAAACTTTAACCACAATATTATGCCATCTTTTTCTGGATATCAAGTAACAAACTTAGTCAGCAACTAGTTGCCAACTTATATCTTTGCTTACATATTTTTAAATGTATTACTGGATTATAAAATTAGCATATTTGAATTTACAATTAAAACATTCATAGATTTGTTTTTAACAAAAGTGGACTTAGTGTAGTAGGTGAAACACTCCACCTTACCTGTCTGTCCTCTGCCCTGCTGGCCTCACTCTGTGTAGCTGGGCCTCCCTAATGTTGGGGACATTGTATGCTCCCACTTACTGCTGGCATCTTCAGTCCCATGTGGTCTCCAGTCTCAAAGTCTACTCTGGACCTGTCTCCCCTGGGTCCCTGTTCCTTCCAGTACACAGCTTTCTCAGGACTCTGGGCCTCCCTTCTTTGGAGCAATGCTCACCCTCAGCTGAGGTCCTTATCCGTGAGGGGTTCTATAGGGTTCTGTGAGATTGTCCTCAGGCCTATCAGTTAGACATTTCTCTTATTGATTGCTGATGTACTGCTTAAGTGGACTACAAACAGGGCCACGCTTTGAGACTTTAGGCTCTCTGGTTATACCAAGAAAGCCAGGCAGGCAGTCATACCTTATGCTTGTTTGTGTCTCAACTTACCAGGAAGCACAGATGGCAGGAGGAAATTCTATGATGGTCTCAAAAGAAGCAGGAAAAATGTTTGATAAAATTTAACATCTATTGGCAATAACTGTGTAGAAAATCCAGTAGAATTGAATTCTTGGAATAAAATGAGAGAATTTCACAAAGTTGTTAGGTGGAAAATTCATGTATGAAAATTTTATACTTTAATACACCAGCAACAACAAGTTCAAGGATATAATTAGAGAGAAGGCACTTATAATAACATAAAAATGTACCTAGAAACAAATCTAACAAGATGTATGAGACCTTCAAGATCAAATTTTACACACACACACACACACACACACATTTATATATATATATATTTATCAGGGGAGATGGTGGAAGAATGAAAGCGTCAAGAACCCCTAAGACAAATCTAAAACAAAACAAAGTAAAGGGGTTTACTTTGCCAAGTACTAAGGTTTGTATAAAGCTTTAATTTACAATAAAGGAATTGTCTTAGTCTGTTCAGGCTCTTCTAACACATTGCCATGGACTTGGGGTGGCTGATAGACAACAGAAATGTACTCTTACAGTTCTGGAGGCCGGCAAGTCCACGATGCAGGCACTGGCAGTTTCTGCATCTGGTAAGGCTCTTCCTGGCATCTTCTTACTGTGTCCTCCTGAGGTGGAATGCAGGAGACAGCTCTCTGGAGTCTCTTTCATAAGGGCACACTAATCCCACACATGGGGGTCCCACTCTCATAATGTAATCACTTCTCAAACACCCCACATCCTAATATCATCATGTTAGGAATTAGATTTCAACACACGAATTGTGGTGGCAGCACAAACTCTTAGTCAATAGCAGATAGCATAATAGTAATTCAGGAACAAAGAACATAATGGATAGAATAGGGTCCAGAAATAAATCCTATAAGTATATAGAACTAGAAGATCAGTGAAGAGAAGGAAGACTTTTCACATGAAATTGAACCCACCTCATATTCATACAAGTTATTTTATGACTTAAATGTATAAGATGAAACTAAGAAACTTGAATTTGGGAGAATATGTTCTTTGGTGAAGTTCAGGGGAAGATTTCTTAAGGTGCAGAGAGCACAGACCGTCAAGAAAGAGCTTTGAAAAGTAAATTATGTAGTTGAGGAACTGTTCATCAAAATGCAACATGAAGAAGAGTGAAAGACAACAAACTGAAGAGAAGATAGTCCCAGGACATAAAATCAATAAAGGGTTAGTACTTAAAGTATATGAAGAACTTTAGGATAAGAAGAAAAGGGAGCTGGAGGTATGTGTAGCTCAGTGGTAGAGCACTTGCTCAGCATGTGTGAGGTCCTGGGTTCTATCCCCCCCACTCCCCCACACACAGAGGGAAGAATAGAAAACAGTAAGCAGAAGAAATAAGGATTTAACAAAATGAAGTACTAGTTGTGCCTTAGTCAAGGTCTAACCAGAAAATAAACACCATTCCAGGTATTTGTAACAGAAGGAATTTACTGCAGGGCACTGGTTACATAGGGGACAAGGGTCGAGAGGTAATGGGGACAGGAAGGATGATGTGGGAAGCTACTCCTAATCCCTCAGTTGGAAGGCCTTCTCCTCAGTTAGAAGAATGTACTGCAGCCGGGTGCAGTGGCGCAACAAAGGGAGACCCTGTCTCTACATAAAACACAAAATAGGGCTGGGGATGTGGCTCAGTGGTTGAGTGCCCCTGAGTTCAATCCCTGGTACCAAAAAAAAGAGAATGTACTGCATTACTCAGTGAATGTGGAAGCCATAGAAGCCTGGCCTGGCCCAAACTGGAGCCTAAGGTTGACAAAGGGAGGGAGAAATCACTGACTTCTCCCTCTCTTCTTCCTTCGAAGTCTCCCATTAGCCAAAGTCAGCCAGAATCCAGCTAGCGTAAGAGTCTGGAAAACAACTCACAGGGGGCAGAACCCTCTGCAGTGCAAGGAGGGAAACAAGCATGGGTGTGAGGGCAAATAGGCGTGAACTGGTACAAATGGCCCAGGACGTGGAGTGGGGGGAGTGTTACTTACCAAGAACATTGTATTATTCAGCTTTCTATTGTAACAAATACCTGAGATAAATCTGCTTAAAAGGAGGAAATGTTTATTTTGACTCATGATTTCAGAGATTGTAGTCCATGGTTGACTTTGGTGCTTTGGGCCTGTGGCATCTCAGTACATTACAGTGGTAGTGCATGGTGGAGGAGACCCGTTCACCTCAGTAGCCAGAAGCAAAAAGGGAGTAAGAAGCCAATGTCCCATATACCCTTGCAAAGCACCGCACCCACCATGACCTAACTTCCTCCAACTAGGTGATACCTCCTAAAGGTTCCACCACCTCACAACAGTACCATAGGCTGGGAAACCAAGCCAAATGTGCCTTTGAGTTACATTTAAGATTCAAACTATAAGCCGGGCGCGGTGGCTCAAGCCTGTAATCCCAGCACTTAGGGAGGCTGAGACAGGAGAATCGCGAGTTCAAAGCCAGCCTCAGCAACAGTGAGGCACTAAGCAACTCAGTGAGACCCTGTCTCTACATAAAACACAAAATAGGGCTGGGGATGTGGCTCAGTGGTCGAGTACCCCTGAGTTCAATCCCCAGTACCAAAAAAAAAAAAGATTCAAACTATAGCAGACACGTAAATAAAATCCACAATATAATACTATTACTGAAATTCTCACTTCCAGAATGGAGAGGTGAGTAGCTCTGTGGGTCCACCATAACTGGTGAAAATTTTACAAAACTACTGCAGCAACCACTTAAAGTTCTATGAATTGTTCTAAGGGCATACAGCAAATGAAGTAATATTTATCTGAGAAAACCTATATCTTGGTAAGAACAGCAAGTGTCTATGGCACTTGTGGCATGACCTGCTTTCTCTCCCCTCTACCCCAGCTTAGCACAACATATGCTCCACTCCAGGCAGGTGTGGCCTAAAAGATAAAGCTCCTTATCCCCCAGCTCCCTGTCAAGGACCACAGTGTCTCCCTGGCAGGGTATGTTGCCAGCATTTCTCATCCCTGTCTATGTGCTCTGTGTCACAGAGGCGTAATTCCAGCGGAGTGAAGTCACGTAGTCAAGGGCTCCAGTCACTTTCCCATTCCTGACTCATTCATAAGTGAAGGCTCCTCAGAGACCATCACCTTCACCCCATTTTCTATAAAGGGGAGGTTTCACAACAGAAAAGGTAAGCCAAGAAGACCAGAGGTGGCCAACCCAGCCTAGCACCCTGCTTGTAAAGCCAGGGTGTCCTTAAGAGGGAAGCAAGTTACTGCCCAGTCTTCAATTCTGGAGTGACTTGCCAGGTAGGCCATAAGAAGAGAGAGCTCCAACGCTGTCCCCAAGGAACTGACCCTATTTAGCACAGAATGTGGAGAAATTCAAGCCTAAGAGTGCATGAAAAAATAATGGGCATATGGTGGTAGGCAATTAAGAGGGGGTTGGCAGATCCATGAGAGCAACAAACTAAACCATGCACCATGTAGGTTACCAGAGAAAACCAGTGAATGAGACTGCTAAGAAAAGTCCTCCAGGAGCTGTGCACAGTGGTGCATGCTTCTAATCCCAATGACTCAGGAGGGTGAGGCAGGAGGATCCAAGTTTGAGGCCAGTCTTAGCAAGATCCTGTCTCATAATTAAAAGAGGGTGGGGATATGCCTGCTAGATTCAATTCAACAAAAAAAAAAGAGCCCTCCAAGGGTCAGAACAAATTTCAAAGGTTGGCCTCAAAAACTATCCTTGGGAAAGTAGCTCAAATTTATTGGATCAGATTGTGGGGTAATTTATGATCCAGAATATTGTCAAAAACAATAGAGTAATTAGCCTGCAATTAGAGGAGCAGGCTGAATAATCAAGCTATCTGAATCACACAAACTGGAGGTGGTAGTGAGGATTGCTACAATATGTTATCTAAACTGTGTACAGAGAAAAAAAAAATAGGAGACATCCAAAGAAACTGGGCAGCAGGACGGGGGAGAGGTGGTAGAACAGTCTGTGAGAAGCCTCTAATTTCAAATTTTAAAAAGTCTCTAGAGCAGCCAATTTAAATGTTTAAAGAACTAAAGAAAACCAGGCTAAAGGAGTAACAGAAGTTACGTTCACATCTCTCATCAAATAGAGAATGGTCGATAAAGAGATAGAAAATTATTTTTAAAAAAAAGGAACCAGAGGGACATTCTAGAGTTGAAAAGTACAATAAATGAAATGCCAAACTCATTAGAGAGGCTCCATAGTGGATTTGAACTGACAGAAGAATAAAGCTGTTGAACTCAAACAGAGATGATGAGCTCATTAAAGAACAGAGTTTTAAAATACAAAGAAATGTAAATAAGCAGATACAAGGAAAATGTCATATGGACACATCACAGGGAGAGACCTGGAACAGTCTTCCCTCACAATCCTCAAAAGGAATCCACTTTGCTTTCAAACTCCTAGGCTCTAGAACTGTGAAACAGTAAGTTTCTGTTATTTAAGCTATCCAATTTATGGGTTTGCCTCGGAAAACTAATGTAGGCACCCATCGGTCATCTGCTGCTAGTATTTCCAAATAAGTCTGAAAGGGGCTGGAGTTGTGGCTCAGTGGTAGAGCACTTGCCTAGCATGTGTGAAGCACTGAGTTCGATTCCCAGCACCGCATAAAAATAAATGAATAAAATTAAGGCCAAGTAAGTCTGAAAATTTTTTTACATAAAATTTGATTCAGTAATAAACATGAATTCTGATCTCAGAAAATTAGACATCCAGTTCAGGGGTGATGATTGCTGTGTTTGAAGTGATAGTATAGTGAACAAAAAATACCCCATGCATAGTACAGAAGATATAAAGTAGATTTGTGTGCATCATCTTTTCCTGTATCGTCATTTGTTAGAGTTTAAGTTACACTTCTCTGTAGAAAAATACTTTTGAAAGAAGCCACTTGTGGCAAAATTGCTGACAGAGCAGACTGGTGGAAAAGGCCATTCTTATATTTCCCACATTTATTTCTGTCACTCCTAGAGAAATTAAAAAGATCCAGCCTATAAGCCAAAGCAAAATATCTGTGTCAGGAGACAATCTTCTGAGAGGGTCTAGGGGCATAATTCTGACTTCTATGGTAGTGGACAATGTAGTGAGTGATCTTTCACTTTTTTCTGCTGAGAGGAGCCAGACGCCTTTGCTTCCTGTTGATCTGATCTCAAAAAACTACTGGATGTGGTCTGCTATAGTCTGGATCTTGAATGCCACAAACCTGTCTGTTAAAGGCTTTGACCCCACCCTGTGGTGCTATTGAAAGGTGATGGAGACTTCAGGAGATGGGGCCTAGTGGAAATAAGTTAGATCACTGAGGTGTGCCCTTGAAGAAGACAGTGGGACTCCAGCCCCTGCTCTTCTCTCTTTGCTTCCCGACCACCAAGAGGTGAGCCACTTCTTCCATCACATGCTCCCACCATGACGTGCTGCCTTGCCACAGGCCAAAAGCAACCAGCCAATTGACTATGGAATGGAATCTCCAAAACTGTGAGCCAAAATAAACCTTTTCTCCTTATAGGTTTATTTATACAGGTATTTGTTACAGAAACAGAAAGCTGATTAACACATAGCTTTTAGACCTTCAACTAGAAGCATGAGCCAAACCAAACCTCCTTCCTTTGTAACTTACCCAATGCATTGTATTGTGTTATTATAAGCAGAAAATAGGCTAAGAAAGGTGGCAATTCAAAGTCTGAAATAAAAACCTGTCAATCAAAAATTTTATATCCAGCCATGCTTGGTGGTGAGATGTTTGAAAAGGTAATTAGGATTAGATGAGGTCATGAGGGTGGAACCCCCAATTAGTGCCCTCATCAGAATAAGAAGAGTTATAAGAGCTCTATCTCTCCCTCCCCTTACCCCACACACAGAGTGAAGAAAGACTATGTGAGCACATAAGAAGGCAGCTGTCTATATGCTGCCTAGGAAACCACCTAGGAATAAATCTTAACTAAATGTTGGAAGCCATATATGAATTATGGGTTTGTTTGAGCCAACATAAGGCAGGGAAGCTACTTTTCTGGGAACTCCTGGATGATATTCCTGGCTCAAGAAAGCCCAGATCTTGCTGGTGCCCTGCCTTAGCTCTCAGCCTCCTGGAGATGGGAGTAACCTGCCAAATACTGAAACAAGACTCCTCCCACACTGAACCTTTATCTCTGCCTTTGATGTACTTCCCTTAAATAAAGAATTGGGGCCTCTTTCAGTCGTTCAGTTTCAGTTCCTGTCAGGGCTAGAAGACCCATCAGGCTCACTGCTTCCTAAATCGAATCTCTGGCTTTGTCTTTATTTCTTACTGATTATTTCAGACTTTTTATTTTCTCAGGCAGCTTATACCTCTTAGCAGGAACCTGGGGTGCTGGCTATCTCATCAACTAAGGAAGTGAAAGACATCTACAATGAAAACTATAGAACATTGAAGAAATAAATTGAAAAAGATCCCAGAAGTTGGAAAGACCTCCCATGTTCATTGATAGGCAGAATTAATATTGTTAAAATGGCCATTCTACCAATCCATTAAATACCAATGGCATTCTCCACAGAATTAGAACAGCCTAAAATTCATTTGGAAGAATAAAAGACCCAGAATAGCCAAAGCAATTCTAACCCCAAAAAGCAATGCTGGAGGCATCACAATGCCTGACTTCAAATTGTACTACAGAGCTATAGTAACAAAAACTGCATGGTATTGGCATAAAAACAGACACATAGACCAATGGTACAGAATAGAAGACACAGAGACAAACCCTACATATCTATAGTCATCTGATCCTTGACAAAGGTGCCAAAAATATATATTAGAGAAAAGACGGCCCTTTTAACAAAAGGTACTGGGAAAACTGGTTATTCATATATATAAGAATGAGACTAGATCCTTATCTCTCACTCTGTGCAAAAGTCAACTCAAAATAGATCAAAGACTTAGGAATTAGAACAGAAACTATGCAACTCCTAGAAGAAAATGTAGGGTCAACACTGCAGCATATAGGCACAGGCAACAACTTTCTCAATAGGACCCCATAAAGCTCAGGAAATAATGTCAAGTTAATAAATGGGATAGCATCAAGTTGAAAAACTTCGAGCACCAAAGGAAACAATTGGGATTTTGAAGAGAGAACCTATAGAATGGGAGAAAATATTTGCTAGCTGTTCTGACTAGTTTGAGAGGCTGAGGCAGGAGGATCACAAGTTCAAAGCCAGCCTCAGCAAAGGCGAGGCCCTAAGCAACTCAGTGAAACCCTGTTTCTAATTAAAATACAAAATAGGGCTGGAGGTGTGACTCAGTGGTTGAGTGCCTCTGAGTTCAAGCCTCGGTACCCCCCCCCAAAATGCACTGAGATTTCATCTCACACCAGTCAGAATGGCAGTCATCGAGAATATCAAGAAGCTGGGCGCACTGGCACACGCCTGTAATCCCAGCACTTTGGGAGGCTGAGACAGGAGAATTGCAAGTTCAAAGTCAGCCTCAGCAATGGCGAGGCACTAAGCAACTCAGTGAGACCCTGTCTGTACTTAAAACAAAACAGGGCTAGGGATGTGGCTCAGTGGTCGAGTGCTCCTGAATTCAATCCCTGGTACCAAAAAAAAAAAGAATATCAAGAACACAAATAATAGTAAATGCTGGAGAGGATATGGAGAAAAAGGAACACTTTTAACTGTTGGTGGGATTGTAAATGAGTACAACCACTATGGAAATCAATATGGAAGTTCTTCAAAAGAGTAGGCATGGAACTACTATATGAGCCAGCTGTATCACTCCTCAGTGTTTTTCCTAAAGAATTAAAGTCATCATACTAGAGAAATACATGCATACCCAGGTTTATAGCAGCACAATTAACAACAGCCAAACTACGGAACCAGCCTAGGTGTCCATCCACATAGGAATAGATAATGTGGTGCACATAGACAATGGGTTACATATAATCTTGAAGCCATTAACAGTGATGTATTAGGGTCAGTATGCAAGTACTGCAAGTTAAATCATTGCAAACTTGTGAGTCAGTTGCTGTCACATTGGTCCCTTGAAATTGGCCACCGTAGGGGTATTTATAGCATAGAATCTTGAAGCCATTAACAGTGATGTATTAGGGTCAGTATGCAAGTACTGCAAGTTAAAACATTGCAAACTTGTGAGTCAGTTGCTGTCACATTGGTCCCTTGAAATTGGCCACCGTAGGAGTATTTATAGCATAGAAATCTGCAGTTACTATACATCATGGCTTTCCTCCTGTGCAAGTCTGTTGTAAAACATTTGCCAGCCTACCATTGGATGTATGTCTGTCTAACACATACATGCTAACAACTCTAAAGAAAAATAGGGAAATGATTACACCAAACTCAGAATATTGGTTACCACTTGTCTTACTTTATCTTCTGTTGCTCTAACTGAATACCACAGACTGGATAATTTATATAGAATGGAGGTTTATTTAGCCCACAGTTCTGGAGGCTGGGAAGTCCAAGAGCATGGCACTGATATATACTCAGCATCTGGTGAGAGTCTTCTTTCTGCATCGTAACATGGCAGAGAGCATCACTTGGTGAGACAGAGCGACCAAGTCAGAGAGTGCTTGCTTTCTCCCCTTCAGTAACCCATTAATCCACACAGCAGTTAATTCACTTATGAGAGTAGCGCCATTATGATCCAGTCACCTCCCAAAAGGCCCACCTCCAAACACCATTAACATTTGAGTTGAGGGATTGAGTTTCCAACACATGAAATTTGGGGGACATATTCAAACCATAGTGCCCCTGGAAGGGAAGGAAAGGATATAATTTCTGAGGAACACACACAGCGTTTCTGGGGTCAGTCATTTCTTTCTTGGACTGGGCATCACACGCTGTTGTAAAAAAGACCACAAACTCACACTTTTGAAATGTGTATTTTGTCACTCAGAGATCTTAATGCAGGAAGAAGAGAGGGGACCAACCAACCAGAGGCCAGGAACGAGAACATCTCAAGTCTGGACATCAGTTTCTTCTTTAAGACCACCCACAATTCACAGCCTTCCCCTAACTATACATACTTCTTCCTAGAATTGCGTTGGGATCCACACAGCAAGGAAGGCCTTGTGCTCAGGACTAACAAACTTCAAAAGGCCAGAACATTTGAGAATGCACTCAAACATATATATTTTGAAAACAAGGGAAATCACATTATTCAATCAGCACGATGGAAAGGATGAAAGGGTCATGTTGGTTATAGAACATTAAAGATTTTGTTATTGTTAGCTGCATTTTAACCTTTAAGCTGAGTTCTGTTACGCATGAATGGTTGGTTTCTTCTTTAGCATGCAGAGTTTGCTTTACATTTTTAAAAAATACTTTTTAGTTATAGATGGACACAATATCTTTTGTTTATTTATTTTTGAATTTTTTTAGTTGTTGATAGATCTTTATTTTATTCATTTATTATTCATATGTGGTGCTGAGGATTGAACCCAGTGCCTCACATGTGCGAGGCAAGTGTTCTGCCACTGAGCCCCAGCCCCAACCCTGTTTTACTTTTTATTCTTTACACTGCAAATATAAATTTTCATACACTACTTTTTATGCTACCTTTCACAATTAAACATAAATATTAGTATAAGAGGAAATAATATTATTTATGTTATGTTGTATTTCACAATACATTTTAAAAGGTACATTTTATAAAATTTTTATTTTGTACTATAAATATCTGCACTATAGGCTTACTAAAAAAATCATAGACTGAAATTAGAAAGTCAAACCATATTGCTGCTAGGGCCTTAACTTTGTGAGAAAGTGCCAAAAGCTTTCTGAGGTCTCTGCTGATTTTAAAGCAGTAGAGTGTTAGGACAGAAGACTGAATTCCAAAGAGTTCAATAGGATGCTCTGAATGTCCTGGGCAGATATCCAGGATGAAGGCTGGAGGTGGAGAGGAAAACACTGTATTGTTCACATTTGTTGATGAGAATGTCTTAAAAAATAAAACCTTCCTAGAAACAGAGGGGATTCTGATAGGGTTTAAATGTTTACCTGGAATGTGATTGGCTCAGGCAAAATGGACAGTTATGTAGAAAGAGCCCTAAATTTATAATCAAGGTGGAAAAATAGCATTTAAAGGTGATGTTTTCATGACAATTGCTAAAAGTTCAGAGTAGCACATGGATTCTTGTTTTGTTTTTGTTTTTGGTATTGGGGATTGAACTCAGGGATACTCTACCACTGAGCCACATCTCCAGCCCTATTTTGCTGAGGCTGGCTTTGAACTCACGATTCTCCTGTCTCAGCTTCCCAAAGTGCTGGGATTACAGGCGTGCGCCACCGCGCCTGGCATGGATTCTTGTTTTTTGTTGTTGTTGTTCTGGGAATTGAACCCAGGGCAAGCTAAGCATATGTAATACCACTGAGCTAAACCAATGCTCTTCTTTCTCTTTTAATTGTAGGAAAATATTAACTTTTTACAGTACCCAAAAAGAACCTATAGCTGATACTATGGAAGCTAAAGTGGGCTTTTGTGAATTGGGGAGACAGAAAGATACCAGAAAATGAAACTAGGCTGATCCCCCCAAAGTAGTCTCAGATCAGATCACATCCAGGGCAGCCAGGCTACAAAAGACATTTTGCTATTATAAATGGGATGTTTTCCACCAGTGTATCATCTAAATGTTAAGGATATTTTTGAGGTTTCCTTTTAAATATTTTGAGCGACAGGCTCTCAGACTTGGAGCTCAGAATTTATAAAATAAACAAAATAGAGGAAACCGGATGATGACAACAGGTTTTCCGGTTGCACAGAAAGGAAATTATATATTTTTTAGCTAGCAGGAAAGAGTGAATGCATTCCCTTAAAAATAAAGAACAAAGCAAGAAAGCCCAGTCTATTTCCATTCAGCATTGTGTAGGAATTTTAGTCAGCTCAGTAAGGCAAAAGACACATAAAAGGTATACAGATGGGAAAGGAAATTGTAAAATGTGTTATTTTAAGATCACTTAGAAATTGTAAGGAATCTATACAAGACGCCTACTCATGAAAGTAAAAGAGTTTGGCAAGGTCATTGGATAAAAGGTCAAAATACAATAATCAATGGCAACAGTCAAAGGTAGCAACAAGCCATTGGAAATTGAAGTTAAAAGCCATTTATGATTGCATCAAAAGCTTGAAATGCTTAGGGATAAATTTAATGAAAAAAGTGCAAGACCTATATGTGAAAACTCACAGTATTGTTGGGATAAATTAAAGGAGACCTAAATAAATGAGAATATATACCATTGCTCAAGGAATTATTAAGATATCAAATCTCAATGGGCTGGAGCTGTAGCTTAGTGGCAGAGCACTTTGCCTAACGTGTGAAGCACTGGGTTCAATCCTTAGCACCACATAAAAATAAACAAAGTAAGGGCATTCTGTCCATCTACAACTACAAAAAAAAAAATTAAAGTGAGGATGTGGTTCAGTGGTTAAGCACCTTTGGGTTCAATCCCCAAGTATCAAAATAGTAATAATAAAGTTATTTTTTTAAAAAAGATATCAAATCTCAAATGGACTTAGATTGAATGTGATTCCAATGAAAATTCCAGAAACTATCAAACTGATTCTAAAAATGGGAAAGGAATGCAAAGGGTCTAAACTAGACAAGACAGTTTTGAGAAAGAAGTTGGAAGATTTATAGTGCTAAATTTCGAAATTAAAAATCTTTTAAAAGCTAATGTAATTTGACAGTGTGGCATAGCGTAAATATAGACACACAGATCAACTGAACAGAGTAGAATCTGTAAGCAGCCCATTCGTTTTTGACAAAGGGACAACAAAATTGAATAGAGAAAAGGTGTTTTTCAACAATGTTGCTGGAACAAATGGACATTTATATGGAAAAACAATAAAACCCATTCTTTCTTACATAATACACAAAAAAGTAATCAAAACAGGTTTAAACCTTAGAAAATATGATTCAAATCCCATAAAAGTCATTAGTAGAAGGCATAAGAAAAAACTTTGGTGATATTGGCATAAGACTTCTTAGAATGAAGAAAAATAGAAATTATAAGGGAAAAAACTTGAAAAACAACTTTATCAAAATTTAGTACTGCTACTTTTCAAAACATACTGTTACGAAAATAAAGTAAGCTGTAGATTGTGAGAAATTATTCTCAATGCATATATATATAACAAAGGCCTTGTATGCAGAACACAATAGAACTCCTATTCAATAAAAGATAATAATTCCCAAATATGGACTAAAGATTTGAAGATACCCCACTAAATAAGATATACAAGTGTCTAGCAAGCACATGAAAAGCTACTTAGCATCATTCATCATCAGAGAAATGCAAATCTAAACCACAATGAAATACTACCTTATATCCACTATACTGGCTTAAAAAAAAAAAAATTGATACCCTTTCCCCTGGTTAGCAGTCCAGAAAGCACGTGAAGCTTAGAATTACCATAAAAGATATAAACTAGCAAGAGTTCATCAGAGTTCTGGCAGCCTTTCTTAAAAAATCCAAGAAGCTGAAGGTCCCGGAGTGGGTGGACATGGTTAAGGTGGCCAAGCACAAACAACTTTCTCCCTATAATAAGAATTAGTTTTCCATATAAGCTGTTTCCACACCACGGCACCTGGACCTCTGGGTGGTGGTGCTAGAGTTGGCTCCCTGACCACATTCTAGGGGAAAGATCAGAGAAATGGCATCATGCCCAGCCACTTCAGTCAAGTCATCAAGAATGTAGCTGGTTGTGATGGCTGCACAACAATGTGAATGTACTCAAAACTATTGCATTGTATGCTTCCAAGTGGTTATGATGGCAAATGTTATGTTTTGTGCATTTTACCACAAGAAAAAAAATAGACATATACATTAATGGAACAAAACAGAGTCTATAAGTAGACTGCAGGCATATGGTATACTGGTTTTCCATAAAGCATCGTAATAGACTAAAAAGAAGAGAGACTAAGAGAGAGAGAGAGAGGAGAATGGGGCCTGCCAGATCTTCCATGCCCCAGAGAGGCTGATAATAGTGGAAAAGGACCAATATGGTGGCCACAAATGGACACCCAGGGACAGAAATGTGTACAGAAATTCCAGACAAGTGGCAGCTGCTGATGAGAGGCATTAGAACAAATCTTGCTGGGTCAATAAATCTCCTCATTTTTAAATATGCTTTTAAGCCGGGCGCAGTGGCGCAAGCCTGTAATCCCAGCACTTTGGGAGGCTGAGACAGGAGAATCCCAAGTTCAAAGCCAGCCTCAGCAAAAGCGAGGTGCTAAGCACCTCAGTGAGACCCTGTCTCTACATAAAACACAAAATAGGGCTGGGGATGTGGCTCAGTGGTCGAGTGCGCCTGAATTTAGTTCCCAGTACTAAAAAAAAAAAAAAAGAACAAAAAGAAAAATCCAAAAAACTATTTTTTTCTTATTTCCTTTAAAACAGTTGCTATTTTATGGCATATACTATACTATATGCATACTATAAAACTGTTCTGCACTTTGCTATTTCCCTTAGTTGTCTGGAGATCTTTCCTTATTAGTGTATAAAGAAATTTTTCATTTAACAGCTGCCTAGTATTTACCAGACTCTTATTGTTGAATATTGTGATATTTTTTATAGTTTCTTTTTTCTCACATTGAGATGACTGGTCTGATACTGGGAAAATTTTTAATAGAATTTTTTTTATGACACTAAAGATGATGAAACTGTTTCCAAATGTGTGGGTTGGCTGATTGCCATGACCTCTGCTGGTCTCAGAGTAAAAGCTGTCCCTGGCCAATGCTAAATTTATTATTTCTTCCACCACCTCCCACCCCTCCCACCCGCCCTGCCTTTCTTTGTGATTGCTGCATAGATGGGGAGCGAAGAGTTGGTTAAGGTTTAGTTTCAAAGTAGGAGTGTCCTGCTGTAGCACTCCTCAAATTCTAATGTTCAGTACTTGGTGATCTTGTTAAAAATGCAGATTTTGGTCCAGAATGTGGCCTGAGATCCTACGTTTCAGAGACGCTCCTAGGTGACTCAGGCTGTTGTTCCAGGGACCACACTGGAAGGGGCAATGACCCATGGGAACTTCTGTGCTTTTCTCAGAAATATCTATAACATGAAACTCACTGTGCTGCTTTGTGCAAACTGTGTGACATTGGCCTTCATTGGTGAACATTTGTAATAAGAACAACTCATTTATGAAGCATATGTGCCAAGTGCCAGGTCTGATGGTTTACTTGAATTTTTAAAGTTTTGCAACAAACCTTAGGAGGTATGAACTAATTTATAAGTGATAATACTGAGCCTCAGAGATATTAGTTACTCATGATGGTGACTGGGAGAGCTGAGTTTGGGAGCCCCTTTATCAATTCCAGAACAAGTGCTCTGGGCCTTTACTTCTTCTTCTTCTTCTTTTTTTTTTTTTTGGTTGTAGGTGGACACAAATATCTTTATTTTTTTATGTGGTGGTGAGGATTGAGCACAGTGCCTCACACATGCGAGGCAAGCACTCTACCACTGAGCTACAACCTCAGCCCTGGGCCTTTACTTCTAAGTTGTATTTTAAGGTGCAAGGAGTTTTGGAGAGGGTCCTGTCTTCTTACTATTGTAACCCAAGGACCACTTTCCTTGTCCCACCTGTAAGCCTAAGGCGAATAACTGGTTTTCTCTTCTGCCACTCCAGAGGATGCAAAGTGAGGCAGCTCAGAAAGTCCTGTGAACAAATACTCTGAGTTGCCATTATAAGGGCAGGTGGCCTTGTGCCAATCACTGTGACCTCATGGATGAAAAAGTTGTCAATTTAAATCAGCTCCAAGTTTCCTTTCTGTTCTAGGATTCTGAGAGATGACAAAGCTAAGAGGCATGGAAAATAAATTTCTTCAGAAGGCTAGAAAGACTTAAGTGTAGTAACATTGTTTTCTGTGCTCAAAAACAAGTTGTGCGTATGCATTTCACATGTACTCAGGACAACGACTAACACAAACTCATGCAGTGGCCAATGCATAACATAAGCTCCTTGAACAGCTACTTTTGGAGACCACCAATGAGACATGTATCACTCCACCTAGAGGAGATACACATGTATCCACAAATACCTGTACTTCTATTTGCATAATCATATCTAAATATGTATCACAACTATTTATTGCATGCTTACTATATACCAGGTGCTGTTAACTCATCCGTGACACTCATTCCTTCATTGTCTTCTTGCACAGACTACAGTAACTGCATTTCAGTTGCTTTGGGAATGTAGGGCAGCTGCTATGGTAGTGCCTAGGGTCATGGAAACTATTTAAAGAGCTTGCTGTAGCCGGGCGCAGTGGTGCATGCCTGTAATCCCAGCACTTTGGGAGGCTGAGACAGGAGAATCGTGAGTTCAAAGCCAGCCTCAGCAACTGGCAAGGTGCTAAGCAACTCAGTGAGACTTTGTTTCTACATAAAACACAAAATAGGGCTGGGGATGTGGCTCAGTGGTCAAGTGCCCCTGAGTTCAATCCCTGGTACCAAAAAGATATAAAATAAAATAAAATAAAATAAAATAAAGAGCTTGCTCTAAACCTGCAAAGGAAGAACAAGAAGTTAGCCTTCACTTGGCCCTGAGAAGTGAGAGCTGTGCCCTTGTTTCAGCACCTTAGATCTTCATTCCCAGGGTTCACTTTACCGTGTACATTGCTGCTTCACAGCCTCTTTAACAAATCTGTTAATTGGAAACTCAGGTTTGTTCCATCTAAAGGATTCAAAACACAGAACCGAAAATCTGTTGAGATATGATAACAAATAGAGATACAGTGCTGGGGCAACTGATTCCACTGTCACCCTTATGTTTCAAATGAATGTTTAATTTTGGAAAGTTCAATAGTTTTCTTTCTAGACGTAATTTGTGCTTTTGACTCAAACACCCACCACTCTTGTTTTGCCTCCTTACAATTTACTCATTTCGCTTTGAAAATATGACTTACCAAAAACCAGAGGAATGTACACCAGCAAGTTTAAACATAATTTGCAGTATTTAATGGACTTAATTAATTTCCATCTTTGATGGATCCTTGGATCCTGTAAGAATTGTTTCAGGAATTTACATGAAGAAATTCATAAAGAGCTTTGTGTATGTGTATGTGTGCAGATTGAACCTAGGGCCTTCTATATGCACGTTCTGTACCCCTGACCTGCACCCCTAGAAAGAAAAGCTTTAATACTGGTAAGGATCCTTGGTTTTCTAACATCTGAAACTACTATACAACTGAGCCACCAGTAGAATTTAGAAATAGATTTCCACTGTGCTCTTTCTTCTTAACACTGGGAAACACAGCAGCAGGTTTTATTTTTCTAGGCTGTTATCAGGGTAATCAGAATGCAGTGACAGTGCTGGGATAAGACTCCACTGTAACCCTCACCTTTCAGCATCACATTATCTATGATCTCACTCTGTCAACTTTATGGATGAACTGGGGAAGAGAGCAAGCACTATGTCAATGCCTCAGAGAATTTTGTTGTCAGCAATTCCCTGTCACACTTTTAAAGAAACATGAAATTATTTTGAAAACTTGACAATGATCTCTTCTACTTACACACTTATGGTGAACCCATTGCTAAAAACATTCTCTCCTGAGACCAGCTTTTCCTTGATTGAAGTTCAATGAACCAGTTTTAGCATTTGTGATTTTGTGCTGTTTCGAGCATGATCACTCACACAGGAAGTCTAGCGTCTCAATGTGGCACAGTATAGCAAGAAGTACAACCCTTCAGAGGCAGTTGGACTGGGTCAACTCCTCAAAAGTCACTTAGCTGTCTAACACTTCGGACCTGTTTCTTAACCTAAGTCCACACATGGAGTCAAACTTGCTTGATGAGGTGGCTGTAAAGGACTACGCCATGTAAAAACACAGTACAGTGCTTCACAAGACAGTAGCTACTAATATAGTATCTGTTAGCAATGAAGCTCCAAACTTGTGCATGAAATACAAAGAAAACAAGTAGCACTGGTAACAACACATTTATTTACGTACCCTGTTGTGTAACTGGGAGGTGTTTTTTACTTTCCAATAATTGATTAGGTTTTAACAATTAAAATTCCAGAAGGTAAACTAGTGACTTATTGTTGCTCAAAAGCATAGGTAAACAGACATGGTACCACATAAAGGAATTTTAAACACTCTAACCTTTTGGTAGTTTTGAATATGGACCACTAGACTTTGGCAAACTCAGCAGATTACCAATATGCTTCTAAACCTCATGGTTTTCTTCACACACAACAGGAAAAATTTAGATTTAATTTTTGAACTTCAGAAATTTAACCAAGATTCCTAGGAAGGTGCAAAAGGCCAACTAATTTACTTAAGCCTGTTGTATTTACCATCAACATAACTATTCTATTTAAAGGGAGATTATGGCAGCAGTCAGCTAATGGCTAGTCTCATTTTGTAGATTTAATATTTTCTGAAAATAATTTACTGAAGAAGGCAGGCTGTAAGTTTAAGTAGTTGTAAATTTAACTTTTGTTTGCTAGTTAAAGGAATTCAGATAGATCCCAAGCCAAAGAATTGGATGGCATATCAAATTGGGTTTCCTATTACAATCAGCTTTCTTTCCTAGCGACTGCATCAGGATGCCTTTCATTTCTGCCTTCAAATCTTACAGCATGTATTTTTAGAGGGTCTAAGAGTAGCAAATGGGTACACACTGATAGAAGAGAATATAAGAATGTGCTGATCACCATGTATGAGATTTACATTACATTAAATTAAAATTATATATTGTTGGAAATAGACAAGAGAGGGAGTTCCCAGATCCTAGAAAATATTATGGCTAAGGAAATAGAGAACCCAAAAAAGGAATCCACCTCCAAGAAACTAATTCAGTATAGTAAAATAGAATTAAGTGCCCTGTCTTAGGAAAAAGTTTATTAATAAAGAACAACTGGGTTATCATACATCATTTCTTTGGAGATTAAAGTGCAGGCTATGAAATGGCATATAAAATAATGCATAAAATAGTGCAATCCTAAGGTGCCATTATTTTTATGACACATAGCCTATTTTTATATGTCCACTTTCTCTGAAAAACTCAGCTGTAGTGACACCTTTTAGCTTATTTATTTAGGCATTACTTATACTCTGTTTTACCCCCTTCTGGGGCTACATAGAATATTTTAACATTTTAACATGTAGAATAATAGCGCATACATCTTGAAACTACTAAATAGAGATTAAGGCAAGCCTCTGTAAAGTTCAGTACTCCAAAAAACACGTTTTACAAAAAAAGTTGCTTCCAAAACCAGTGGCTTTAGACCTGATGGCACCCCAATAGTCTTTAAAACAGTAGGATTACTCTGAATACATTTGCATTTGCCCCAGTATTTCCAGGCTCTGAACATCAAAAAAGAGAATTTTGAAAAAGTTTCTATAACCTCAGAATGCATGAAAACCAAGTAAGCTACGTCCACATGGGAACTAAGCTGAGGATCTGGCTGGGGTGAGGGTTGGGGCTAGTCCTCTTCATTTCCTATCCATGTCTTTTCACATTTTTATCCATGTGTGTAGTGTTGTACCATAATTTGAGTGGGAATGACCCATTAAAACAGAGAAGTCTCTTCAGCCAAGGAAGATGATGGCAATACTTCATCAAATGCTGTACTATTAAAAACAAACAGCATTTAAATTACTGACATAGAGAGCAGGAAGGTTCTGAGACTAAAATATTCTTGTAACATGTCAATTTTAGATGTATTTATAGAACCCTAAATGCTATTATGCTATCCAAAAGCAAGTTTAACAGTTACCCAGTAACTATCCTAATAAATGCTGAAGACAGTATCATAACCTGTTTTAGCTAGTCTACAACATAAACAACTGAACTGTAGTGCTTTATTCTCCTAGTTATGCAACACTCATGCATTAACAAGTGCAACTCAACCTTATGGACAGGGGACTGTAAGTATACATTGTAGAAATTTGATTTGGGAACAAAAAATTTACCTCCTAACAGTGTGAATGCTCACTCTGAAAGACATATATACTCATGTTAACTACTGGAAGATTACAGATACATTTAGGCTACTTTGATGTAGTTTAAAAAGAAATTCAGTAAACGTTAGTAATTCAATAACTATTACAGAAATAATCTGAGGACTTGGGGGTGTAGCTTAGTGGTTACACTACTTGCCTAACATGCATGAGGCCATAGGTTCCATTCCCAGTACTGCCGAAAACAAAAAACAAAAAAGCTGAGGCTATATCCCTTTGATGCATAAGGATCATAGTTTGTAAACCAGTACTCTGATACTTTTTAAAGTCTTCCTATTACCAGAAAAAGCATAATATTAAAGGCCATGAGTATTCCAGTAGGCCTCCTCCAAAGTTATGATAATATGGCTAAATCCTACGATTACAAAATGAGACCTGCTGAGAAAATGAGTTCCAGACGGGGACTTTTATGGATGACCTTGGCTGACAAATGTTTTTAGGAAACTGTTTATTTTAAAATTACCTTCCCAACAAACCATAAACACTTGGATGTTACTTTGCTTTTTCATTGAAAACATACTACATTGTAAATGGAGTTTCAAAGGTAGACATATAATTGATCAAAATCTAAGGACAATATTATGAAAAGACAATACTAAAAATGGATAGGAGAAAGTTTCGTTTGGCAAAGTTAACCTAAAGGATGCATAACCATGTCATGTTGGACGGATAAAAAAGGCAATAACCTTGTGCTTTTATTCAACTAAGGTACTTACCAAAACCTTAGATTGTATACAGGTGTCAAACTCCCACCTGGAAAGGGATGGTTTTCTGTATTACACCTAAATTTTATTTTAAATAACTGAAGCCCAAGGCAACAGTTGTTTAAAAACTTGACAAATAACTACATAATTTAGTACATTAAAATAAAACTAGGACAGTGATCATTGAATGTCTCAAAAATATACAATAGGGCAAAAGAACGACTGTACACAATTTGGAGATTGTTAAAGTGACCACTCAAAGGTTGAACAGTGCAAGACATGCTTTTCCAGTTACAAGCTCAAAACAGAGTGCAAAAAAAAAAAAAAAAAAAAAAATTAAAGCTTTTGTTTGAAGTTATAGGATAAGGAAAGCTTGAAATTAATATTAAAAAGCTTCCCTCAGGTCATCTCCCAGAAGTGAAATGACTGAACTGCTTTTTCATAGTACAATTTTCTTCAATGAACTTTCTATCCTTCAGTGGCAAACTGCATCCACAATTAGGTCCCCTAGCCAGTCACCAATTTGATCCATGAGTACACAGATTTAGGATCTTTGCTAGCTCCCAGAGGTCTGATCTTGACAGAAAGAGCCTTGGAATTTGGATTTTGCCTTAGCCAGTGTACCTGAACCCTACAGAGTATAGATAAAGCAATGAGTTTTAATAGTCTTGTTTCTATAAAACTGGAGGACAAATGGACTAACGATTCTCTCCCTAGAGGCAAGCTGTTGTGGTGGAAGATGTTAAGTGCTTAGATCAATGAAGATGCTGCTCTAAAAAGTGGAGAAGTATAGAGGTTCAAGATCAATACCAGTGCAAGAGCTTTTTAAGTGAGTTGCCTAGGCAATGCATGCATCCATCCATGCAAATGTAGGACATGGCCCCCAAAAGAACTTAGAACATGTATATAACAACTGGATAAGTCCCTTGCCAGTAGTTTATAAAAATATATAGTCAATACTGTAGAGGCTCCTTCTACAGTCAATACTATGGAAATCCTTTCAGTTACCCATCACTTCAATACCAAAAGCATTAACTACTTTTCAGACATTCCAGACAAAGGTCACTTATAACAAAAAGTCAACGTTTTTGTTTTTTTGTTTTTTTTTTTGTTTTTTAAAACAACATAGTGTCCATTTAAAAAGTAGGTTTTTTTCTTTCAAGTGAACAGGACATTTTCTGTATTAAACTTAACTCTGTCAAGACTGGGTATGTTTAAGATCCTTATGTCATGTGCATATATGCAGAAACAAATAAGCTTCCTTTAAACATTATCTGCACAGAAAAAGTTAACTCCCCAAAACATGATAGAACGGGTCTGGTTAGTACAAATCTATTGCAAAGTAAAAAGATTCTGTGCATCAGTTCCACCAGAAGTGGGAAAAGAATGTCCCAACCATAAGAGTTCAAGTTTGTGTTCTGAAAGCCTAGAAGCCCAAGGGACACCATGTTGCTCCCAGTATCCTGATATGCATAACTGCTTAAGCTACCAAGCTGTGTTTTCCTCTGGAGCTAGAACCATATTTCAATTCACTTTCTATTCCGAAGACGTTTAGATTTTCTAAGAGAGTCTATAGCTTCTGCTGCCTTTCTTCGTTTCCGAGGAGACTCCTCATTCTGCCCAGACCCAGAGGAGTTTCCTACTGCACTCTCCATTACTTCTCGTAGTTTGCGTTCCAGCTCTGCCAAACGTGCATTCTGTTCACCTATGATTTGGGTCTGCTCTAGCAGTTTCTGGTCTTGATCTTGAAGCTGCTTCTGCTGTTCTTGCACTTTGGTGCGAAGCTCAGAAATTTCACGCCTGAGAACAGTCACGCCAGCACCATTGGTTTTAACCTGCTGCTGGAGTTTGGTAACCTCTTGTCTTGAAGGGTTTTGCTTGGAGAAGAGCTGCATTGTTGTTAGGGCTGCAGATGGGCCTGGCACTGTGGAGAAATAGTTTAAATGGGTTAATCACTTAATATATATTTCCCTATCAATAACACAAACTTATTTTAGAATGAAACATCCTCCTTATCTCTTCTGAGAATTTCTTCTTTACAATCTATTTGGTCTCCTTTACAACCTATTTGGTTAATCAGACACTTTAACTATAAATGAGTTTGAATTCTCATTCTCCTGCCCATGGGGCAATATGTGGACTTGCAGCAAACAGGGAAAGGCATTTAATGGCATACACTTGGGGCTGGAGTTGTAGCTCAGTGGTATAGCACTTGTCTAGCACATGCAAGGCACTGGGTTTGATCCTCAGCACCACATATAAATAAAGATAACTGTGTCCACCTACAACTAGAAAAATAAAATACTGTTAAACATTTTTAGGACCTGGTAAGAAAATACATAAACTTTCAAGTTAGCAGCCTAGATCTATCATGTTCTTAAGTTCACCAGCACTTAGCTAAATGCAAAGGCTTCAACTTAGCCACAAAGCAGGGACTACATCAAACAGTGGGTTACATCATACACCACATGTAAGAGGGCTTTGGAACTATTCTCTTTTAGGAGTAACTAAAATATAACACGGGCATAGAATTCACCATTTTAAGCTAATTATCTATTTTTTAAAAAACTTATCCTGGCACTTTGGAAGGCCGAGACAGGAGAATTGTGAGTTCAAAGCCAGCCTCAGCAACAGTAAGGTGCTAAGCAACTCAGTGAGACCCTGTCTCTCATAAAATACAAAATAGGGCTGAGGATGTGGCTCAATAGCGAGTACCCCTGAGTTCAATCCCCAGTACCAAAAACAAAAAAAACAAAAAAAAACCACATACCTTATCCTGAAGATTTTTAAAAAAATAACCAGATAGATCTATTCCTACCCTACACCCATCAAGCTATTTTTCTCCTTGCACATCTAAGTAACCACAATATTTTCCTTGGCTGAGGTATGGTCTTCCTTCCTGCTCTTCTTATGCTTACTTCTACTCTTACATAAAGACTCAAGACTATTCTTACCTTTCCTGACATTTCAATAAGACCAGCCAATACTGATTTAATCTTAAGATTCTGTCTCTGCTTCATTTGGTATATAAGTGAACACTGTCTTAAAATATTTCTCCTGTTTATGATAATTTCACTTTGGGTCTGGACACGTCTTACCTTTTAAAATAGTAAGATTCTTGAGAGAAGACACCACGTATTACACTTCTTTTTATTCTCCACAGGACACAGTACAGTGCTGTGCGCATAATAGGTACTTAATAAGTAATACATACATTAATGCTGAGATGCTGTAGGCTTTATTATTAAACTAGATATCCACTTAGGTACCCCACTGATTACTACAGGGAGCTAACTAATCTGAACAAAACAAAAGGTTTAATGAATGTTTCCTCCTAACAAAGCATTTGCAAGAGTTGAGGATATCGAACAATTTAGCCTTTCAGTAGATACGGGCACAGATATCTAGGATTCAATATACTTTTGCAAAATAGGTACCATAGAAATGACTGTGTTCAAAACAGCCTTATGTACTGTTTTTGAAAGTAGCAGCCAGATGTTTTGGTGGCTGAAACAGTTCACTGGATTCTTTCTATAAAAAAGTTTTTGGGTTTTATTTGGTACTAAATTCTGTTCTTAAAAAATATTTGGGTGGGGTGGGGGCAGGGTACTAGGGACTGAACCCAAGGGCACTCTACCACTAAGCTACATCTCTCTCTCTCTTTTTGTGTATGGATAGCATGCCTTTATTTTATTTGCTTATTTTTGTATGTGGTGCTGAGGATCAAACCCAGTGTCTCACACGTGCAAGTGCTCTGCCACTGAGCCATAGCCCCAGCCCATCTCTAACTCTTTTTTATTTTAAAACAAGGTATCACTAAGTTGCTGAGGTTGGCCTTGAATTTGCAATCCTCCTGCCTCAGCTACCTTGGTAGCAATGCTACTTTAACAAAATTTACTATAAGTCAATAGTTGTGGATATGTGCAAAGATTTAGCCATAAGAACATTCTATACAGTATAATTTAATTGGAAAAACTTGAAATGGAAGGTTGAGGATGTATCTCAATGGTAGACAGAGCATGTACTGAGTATGTGTGATACCCTTGTGTGTGAGATCCTGGGTTCAATCCTAGCACCAAAAAGAAAAAGAAAACCCCCAAAACTATAAACAAATATGCCTAAAAGCAGTAGATCAGTTATACAAGTTATATGTGATATGTTATTCAATGTATCAGTAAAAATTATGTTGTGGATAAATATTTGCTAACAGAAAAATTCAAAACATGGTTAAGGGGGAAAAAGGCAAGTTACAAAACTGTGTATGAATGTTATTATAAACTGAAGATATTATAAATAAGAGATACCTGGAGGAGAGCCCATAAGTCTTCCAGACACATCTGATCCTGGCAATTTCCTTTTTAGAATTGGAACAATCTTCTCATCAAAGTATTCCATTGCCATGGAGGAAATATCCCTTAACTCTTGTAGTACTTCATGAGCTCGCTGAGGGGCTCTGGTAGAATTGACATATCTCAACACACGATAAATTTCATCAATCACCTAAAATAATAAATTCTTATTAGTACTTCAGATTTTTTCTTTTTTAAAGAAAAGTGCTAAATAGACAGATGTAATTGCGTGTTTTGCAATTTCTATAAAACCTGCAGGGTGATTTAGCTGATGTACTAGTCATGGATAATACTATTATCTGCCACACATGCATGGCTTCTGGGCTTGTTACAATACTTTATACTTAGATTTATTAAGTATCTTTTATGTTTACTAGATACTATGCTGGGGAGCTAAGAACCTGGACAAATAAAATACAGCTCTGGGTGTGATAGCGCATGCCTGTAATCCCAGCAGCTTGCAAGGCTGGGACAGGAGGATCATGAATTCAAAGCCAGCCTCAGCAACGGTGAGGCGCTAAGCAACTCAGTGAGACCCTGTGTCTAAATAAAATACAAAACAGGGCTGGGGATGTGGCTCAGTGGTTGAGTGCCCCCAAGTTCAATCCCTGGCACACTCCCTCAAAAATATAGCTCCTGCTTTGAAGGAAATCACAAAGTACGAGGGATATACACATGCCCACGCACATACAATACAAAGAAGGTTATAGAAACCAGAGGACTACACAAAGAAATTAAATCCTATATGGGAATAAGTATAGGATGAGAGATTACCCAAACCCATATTACATTAATCCTCCAAACCAAATTCTATTCCCAAAGTCCCAGGAACTCAGTCTGATTCCTTTTCTCTTTTGCTCCCCTTGTAGTTTTGTTTCTCTACAAGACACCATGGATTGGAATGAGGTTTCCTCAGAACACATTTTCTTGCCATCACCAAAGTATAGCAAAAGATCCTTTTTTGTTTTAATGTTAAATTGCGATGGAGAAATATAAGGCATAACTAATATATGGAGAAGAAACGATGTTCTTACACCCCTGGTTCCTAACACTCTTGCTAGAATGGTAACTCAACTTCCTTAGACACTTATGCCCTCAGCTTTTATCCCTGTGAGGGTGTTCTTAATACTTTCCATAGCTTCAGCATAGAACTGAACATAATAATTCACATCTCTGAAAAACCCAGTCCAGATACTGTCTACTCCAATGGGATTTTATCTCATAAGAATTGTGAGCTAATAAACCAAAACCATTCTGTTACCAAAATTCCAAACAACCTTGAATCCCAGACATTCCTGTTACTGCATTTATCCAGCCAGTTTGCAAATCTGGAGTCGATTTTATGCTCCATCTTCTCCTCTCTACTCAGGCTGCTGAGGACTATTAGAGAAACATAATCTATCATAATAGTACCTAGACAAATTCAGAGTTTTTAATGTTTTCTAGACTTTCAATGCAATGCGATGATCCTTGTCAGTCTAGAATGACATGTGCCTAATAAACTTAGCAAAACTAAACTGTGTGAATTTGTCCTTATCATAAGCCCAAGGAAGACTTCACAGAAGAGGGTTTGTGGGTTTGGAGAAATGAACAGAACTGGCTTGGGCTGAGGTGGTTTGTACATGAGTAGATGTAATGGGAGATAAGACAGAATGGTTTTGAATTACATGGGACATGCAGGTGTCAGGAGAGAAACTGCACATGATGGTAAGACTTTAGTAGCCAATATAGTAGGAGTGCCAAGGAGAATATGCAGAACAAGATAGTCAAAGGCAAAACCTAGGGCACTAGTGGTTAATGATGCATTTCTACTCCATAAGAAACTCATTTTAGAAGACTTGTTTGTCTTTTTTCCCCAATAGGAACTACAGAACTACCATGTTAGAAACTATTACATACATTAAGGGGAGGGGGGAGGAAAGAAAAATGGAGTACTTTCCCTTGGGCTTACAGTTCAATTTTATGAGGTATTTTAAATTGTAAGATAAACATTACTCAAACATTTATTGAGTTCATCACAAGTATGCCATTTTTAAAAGCATTGGGGTAAAAATGATGAACAAGGATGACAAGGGAACAAGGATGACAAGATTCTTATTCTTATGAAACTTAAGTAAATAAAAAAATAAAATATAAAACACTGCCATTAGGGAAAAAAGAGAGCAATATGATAATTCCTATCAGGGAGTAGGGAATACATTACACAGGTGTTTAGGAAAGGCTTCTTGGGCATATTTAATAAAAATGAATGCTAAGGAAGAACTAATCACTTGAAGATCTGTGGAAAAAACAATTCAGGCAGGTATAATGGCAGTAGTCTTGAGGTCAGTGTCAGCTTGGCTCGTTCAAAGTGTAGAAACATAAACATAAATAAAATATAAGAGTATATGACTAGGATTCAATATGCTTTTGCAAAATAGCTACCAATGTTACACACACAAATAAAAATAACATGTATTATGTGTGTGTAATTCAAACAGTAAATATGGAAGCAAGAAACTCAAAACTTTAAATTATTTATACATAATTAATATGGTTAATAAAATTAAAAATATAACCCAAAGTAGGAGTATAGTATTTTTTAAAAGGTTGTTCATTGACTAATTTTATGTGCTAGGATAAAGTTTTACATGTGGGTTAAGTAAGAAAAGCACTACAATACTCCACTTTTTTTTTAATGTTTTGCCCACAACCCCAGCCCTAGGGTGTGTTTTAATTGATCTTGTCCATAACCCTTATTCTACAGAATGAATTTTATGTCAAAATATCCCACAGGGATTGCTGATACTAAGTACATCTATAAAAGAAATTGTGAAATATTCTTCTTTACCATATTTAGTCTTTTAAAGATAGTATGAAAGCAAAGTATCTCTGTATTTGCTCAAATCTTCTATTAGGAAAGGTAATATTTTCAAATCTTATTACATATAGATTTGAGTCAAGTTGGATAATTCACATTTTCAATGAAATTTAAAATAGTAACTTTCCACTGTTTACATTATAAGCAAAATATAAGATGAAGGAAAACAAAACCAAAAACACAAGATGAACCAAAACAACACTATGATATAACTACACATCATCTTCCAATCAGATTTACTGGTGGCTGCAATGGCTTTTAAAAGAATATACGTTAAGAAAGTGTAAGATTCACAGCATCTGAAAAATTGATCATTTTCTGAGCAGGTGTGGTTATTTTCTGTAAATTACTTTGAGTACAGTGGAAAGACCACAGTCCTCAGGTAGGCCACCTAATGGCTGTTTCTATGCCTTTCAAATAATATGCCACACACTGTACCTTACATAGGCTTCAGGTAAAAGTAGTAAGTCATAAAAAATATTTTTAAGTTTTAAAAAAGTATGACATAAGCCAAATGTAATAAACTGCTGTTGCATTTCTAATACACAAAGTTCACTGATCTTGTTTTTGTTTAAATTGTCACAGTAATAAGTGATATACCAAGTCTTTAGGCTATTGTGGATGAGACAGCATCTCTCTCTCTCTTTTTTTTTTTTGCTACTGGAGATTGAACTCAGGGGCACTCGACCACCGAGCCACATCCCCAGCCCTATTTTGTGTTTTATGTAGAGACAGGGTCTCACTGAGTTGCTTAGCACCTCTCCATTGCTGAGGCTGGCTTTGAACTCGCGATTCTCCTGTCTCAGCCTTCCTAAGTGCTGGGATTACAGGCTTGCGCCACCGTGCCTGGCTTAGAGAGCATCTCTTTTTTAATCTGTTAGCCAAATAAAGCTTATTAGAATATTGAATGTATGATCTCATTTTTCCTCACTTTTCTTTGTCTTTTTATTCTATTTGAGATTTCTTTTTCTTCTCCTTCCACCTATTTTATTTAACTTAAATTTTTTTCTTTCATATTAAAATTTTTAAGTGCATTTAGAACTTTTTGAGTATTTCTTATATGGCATATATCTGAATGTAATTGCTCTTTGAGTATTATAGCCTCTTAAATTTTCTACTCTTATATGATTTCCTCAAAGATTTTTTCTTCCCTTTTTTTGGGGGGGGTGCTACTGAGGAAGGGGGAGTCAAGGGGCACTTGACCACTGAGCTACACCCCCAGCCCTATTTTGTATTTTATTTAGAGACAGGGTATCACTTGGTTGCTGAGGCTGGCTTTGAACTTGTGATCCTCCTGCCTCAGCCTCCCAAGCTGCTCGGATTACAGGCGTAGCCCTGTTTTGTTTTGATACATATCAGTCTGGTGATTCTCTGCACTGTTTGTATTTAAGGCTGCAGCACATAAAAAGCTGATCAGGAAGATGGGGGTGGAGAGAAATCTAACAATTCAATAGCAAAATAGATCAATTTTCTTTTTTTCATTTTAAAAGCTTATAGCTATGTATATTTTAGGACAGTCACAGTAGAAGAGAGAAACACTCCCAACTAACCTTGATTTTTAAGAGCATCTTCACATTAAAATCAATTATAATATAAATGAAGCCACAATGTTCAGCAAACATTATAAAAGCTTAAATTGAAGGACATCCCTCAAAATATCTGACCTATGCTGTTCAAAAAGGTGAAGATCAAGAGATACAAAGACAGACTAGGGAACTCTTTCAGATTCAAGATTAGAATCCACACATGGTCCTAGATTAGATTCTGGAATGAGAAAAAAAAATTTGCTAGGACAAGTATTACTGAGATGTAATTAAATTTGCTGGGCATGGTGGTGCATGCCTGTAATCCTGGTGACTTCAGAGGTTGAGACAAAAGGATTGTAAATTAGAGGCCAGCCTCAGCAGGTTAGTGAGATTCTTGTCTTAAAGTAAAAAAAAAAAAAAAGAGCTAGGAATGTAGCTCAGTGTTGAAGTGTCCATGGATTAAATCCCCAGTAACCCTCCCCCCAAAAAAGTAATGAAATTTGAATATAAATTTGTTGTTATATCAATGTTAAATTTCCCAATTTTTCTATCTGTATTGTGGTTAAGTGTTAGTTTTTGTGAAATGTACTGAAATATTTAAGAAACAAAAATTTAAGGATCATGTTTCCAACTTATTTTAAAATGGTTAAGGGGAAAAAAAGATATATATATATATATAAAATAAAAGCAAACAAGAAAAAAGGTATGTAATTGTTGGCTCTGGATAACAAAATACAACACCACTAGTTTTCTTTCCCAAAACATTAAAAACAAACCGATCACCCTAACATATAGACTTTATGTCTATTTAGGGACAGCTTCATGACATTATACACTCACCAAGAAAACCCTAACTTTAGACACCACTGTGTTTCCACGAGAACACAGGTTTACTAGGGTTTACTAAGTATTTACTATTGGCTTTTACCAGAAAAGTTTGTTGGTCCCTGCCTTAGATAATTGTGGCAAACTCTCAAAATTGTGGTACATATCTGGCAATCTAATTTAAACTACATTATTATTATCCAGATTCACCTTGTGAAATAAAATGCTGACAGTAGATCCGAATTTTAACAAAATGGATGCACAGTCTATAATCAGAAAATAAGTTTTCTTGCAAAGTATAAAAGCTCCTGAACTATCATAACCCAGGAGCATGTTCTGGGAGACAACAGGAATAACTCACCAGAGAATCAAATTTATATTGAGTAGAAAGATAATATTCTGTATAACGTTTGCTATAATATATATCTGGAATGTCATCTTTTGAAGGCTTGGTCCTCAGCTGGGCATTATTGGGAAGAGGTGGAATCTTTAAGTGGTGGGGCCTTGTAAGAAGAAGTCAGGGGCTATGCCCCTGAAGGGGATACTTTCTTTCTCTCTCTCTACTTCTTGGCCGCCATGAGGTGAATAGGCCTCCTCTGTCATAAGCTCTTGCCATGAGGTACTGTGCTGCCACAGGCCCAAAGCCACCAGGTCAAGTGACCATGAACTAAAACCTCTGTAATCATGAGCCAAAATAAATCCTCTCTCCTTATAAGATGATTTACCTCAGGTATTTGTTATAGAAATAGAAAGCTGACTAAACACAATGTTCTCACTTTAGCATATGGAAATTAAAATGCCACTTTGTTATATTCTGAAGCTAGTATGTGAAAAGTTAAAGGCTAAGAAATATAAAAAAAGAATAATCATAAAACAATCCAATTACTGAAAACACTGATAAGTTAGTAATTTAGAATAAGATAAAAAAACAGTAAAAATTCTGAGGAATACAAATAATTCAAGCTGAATTAAGTATAATAGGACACACATTTGTTGCTATGTAGCAATTATTTATTCTAGTCAAATCTGAAAGTTTATAAGTTTTCATTATGAAACATATCTCCAACAAAAAAAAAAACCTAACTTGTCATTCTACTCTACCTCCCCTAAATTACAACAATCTTGAAAGCAGGACAGTCCCTCTCTTATTCATTGTAGTATCTCAGGTATCTTAATGAAAGTGAAAATTCAATATTTTTTCTTGAGTATGAACTCTTTTTTTCTTTTGGTACCAGGGATTGAACCCAGGGACGCTTAACCACTGAGTCATATCCCCAGTCTTTTTTTTTTTTTAATTTATTATTTTGAGACAGAGTCTCACTAAATTGTTTAGGACCTAAGTTGCTGAGACTGGCTTTGAACTTGTATTCCTCCTGCCTCAGCCTCCAGAGTCCCTGGGATTACAGGCATGTGCCACTGTGCCAAGCTTGTACATGACTCTTAACAAGCTTCTTACAGAGTAGCAGAGCTTCTATTATGTATTTCATAATTGAAATTTTAAATATAAATATCACACATATATTTATATTGATAACTACATAGCAGCCAAAGAAACTAATTCAGAAGTAGGAACAATTCTAACATCTCAAAAATAAGTTTATAATAATTTAAAATTCACTCAGGACAATCAAGCTATTCTGGACAAGCAGTTCTATTTTACCTTTCCTGGGATGAAGCAACAGAGATTGGAATCCACATACTTCATAAAAGTCATATTTAATAATGACAGCCTTGTTTCCACAGCAGCAAGGATGTCTGCATGACGAGCTAAAGAATGGTTTCTCCTTTCTGACTCTCTCCTAAAATAATAATAAATACAAAAATAAATGATAATTAAAGCAGGACTGTGGACCAAAATGTTAAATAATCAAAATGCCTTAATGAAATGGTGTAACACTGAGACATGTCAACTTAGAAATCTACATTTGGGTCATAACTTAATTTTAATGCAAAAGAATGCTATCTAAGGACTAACACTTACTGATAAAATGTTTGGAAAAAAAATACTTCATATTAAAAAAGAATTAGGACTGGGAGTACAGTTTGGTGGTAGAGTACTTGCCTAGCATGCAAGAAGCCCTGAGTTAAATCCACAGCACTACAAAAAATAAAAAAAAATTTTACTTAATTTCAATCTTTGATTTGTTTTTTTGGCCATTATTAACTCTAATGGCTATGAGAATCAGAGAAATTAGGTAAATGAAAGAAATACACTGGGACACTTAGGTAAGAGACTACATGTTTTTGCTCATAAAATTTACTTCCTGGGCTGGGGATATAGCTTATTGGTAGAGCACTTGCCTAACATGTAGGTCCTTGGTTCAATCCCAAGTAACACAAAAATGAAATGAAATTCACTTCCTTCAAACTTTTTCAACAATTTTGTTCAGAAGGAATTCACACATATAAACTTCATTATTTTAAAGTGTACAATTTAGTGTTTAATATATTCAGCATTGTACAATTATCACTAATTTCAGAACACTTTCATCACTACACAAAGATAAAGGACATGTAACCATTAACACTCACTCCCATTCTGCCAACTACTAATTGATGTTCTATTCTATTCATTTGTTTATACTGAATGTGTTTGTATAAAAGGAATCAGTATGTGTTCTTCTAAGGATTTTAGAGTATAGGGCTGCGTTTTGGTTTCTTTCATTAGCATAGTTCTCATGGTTTATTCATATTCTAGCATGTATGTTTATTGTTTATTGCTGAACATGTATCATCACTGTATCTAGCTATTAGCTGATGGATACTTGGGTTGTTTCTACTTTTTGGCTATTATGAATAATGCTGCTAAGAACATTTATTACACAGGTTTTGGGATATGTTAGCCATGCTGGGGACTGATGCAGGGCCTCATAGATGCTAGACAAGTACTTTACTGCTGAGTTACATCTCTTGCTCTCATGTACAAGTTTTTGTGTGAACATGTGATTTACTTTCTGAGTATATACATAGGAGTGAAATTGCTGGATCATATGATAGGTCTATTTAACTTTTAAAAACAACCAAGTGGCTGTACTGTCTTATATTTCAATGGTAATAAAAGAAAGCTCTACTATGTCCACAGTTCACTCAACATTTTTGGTCTCTTATTTCACCATCTGAGAAGGTGGAAAGTATTACCTTAATGGTTTCATTCATATTTCCCTTATAAAAAATGATACTGAATATCTTTCATATGCTTACCAGATATTAGTATATCTTTTCTGGAGAAAGAGATCATTTGTACACTTTGAATTTGGTTGTCTTTTTGTTGAGTTGTAAAAGTTCCTCACATAATCTGAATACAAGTCATTTATCAAATATGATTCACACATGACTTTCTCCCTTTCAATGGGTTGTCTTCACTTTCTTGATGGTGTCCTTTAAGCCACAAGACTTTTAACTTTTGATGATGTCAACTTGCCTTTTTTTTTTTTTTTTTTAAATATTTATTTTTTATTTATAGGTGGACAGAATATCTTTATTTTATTTTTATGTGGTGCTGAGGATCGAACCCAGTGCCTCCCGCGTGCTAGGCGAGCACGCTACCACTGCGCCATAACCCCAGCCCCAACTTGCCTTTTTTTTTTTTTACCATTTATACTTTTGTTGTCTTATAGAAGAAACCATTATCCAATCCAAATTCATGAAGATTTACTATTTATGTTTTCTTCTAAGGATTTTAAGAGTATAGGGCTGACACTCTAAAGATCTACGGTTCTTTTGCATATAGTGTGAGGAAGGGGTCCAACTTCATTGATTTACATGAAGATACCTGGTTTCCCTTGCATCATTATTGAAAACCTTGTTCTTTTCCTCAATGGAAAAGAACATCCTTGTTGAAAATCAACTGACTCAATATATAAGGGTTTATTTTCTGGACTCTTGATTCTATTTCATCAATACATGTCTATCCTTATGTCTGTACCATACTGTTTTGATCACTGCTGCTTTGCAGTAAGTTTAGAAATGTTAGTCCTCCAATTTTTATTCTTAAAGATTGTTTGGTTATTCTGAGTCTCTTTTATTTCCAAAACAATGCCTGTTTCTCAGGTTTCTTTTGTGATATTTACTATTAAGTATTTTATTCATTTTGGTGCTACTATCAATGGAATTCTCTTTTTCACTTCATTTTTGATGGTTCACTGCTAATGTACAGAAATAATTGATATTTGTAATATGAATCTTACACCCTCCATCCTTGAATTTGTTAATTAGCTCTAATTATACATCCATGTAATCCTTGTATACAAGAACATGTCATCTTTGAATAGTTTTACTTTCTCTTTACACACTTGGATGACTTTTGTTTCATTTTCTTGCTTATTGCCCTGACTATAAAATCTAATAAAATGTTGAACAAAAATGGTGAGAGTGGACAATGACAGTAACAATCTTGTGATTCTGAAAGGCAGCTGTGCTCACCACTATATAACCAAAGCTGCCTACTTAATATGATCTGAGTCCTTGGCTATGAAAAAACTGAAAACTATTTAACACTAAAACTGAGATTTAAAAGCACTAGCCAGGTGCAGTGGTGCATTCCTGTAATCCAAGAGGATTGCAAGTTCAAGGCCAGCCCAAGCAATACATCAACATCTGTCTCCAAATAAACAAATAAAGACTATCCTTATAAAAATAAAAACAAACCCTCCCCCCCCCAAAACAAGAAACAAAAATATTCCCATCTGTAAATTAATTCCATTGTTTACCATGTCATCATTTACCTTGGAAGTTGTGCTTTAACTTGTTTTTGACATAGATTATGGTACCTTTCCACTTTCAGAAATCCCTGATTCAACATTCTCTGGCAGACCAAGTCCATTCTTTTACAAACCTATGAGGGGGAGGCAGAATAAAAACAAAATTAATGACTAAATTCTTAATACACAATTAACTTAGATATCTGATGACCAAGTTCTCTGTACTTGTATTGTTCGCCAGTTTGGTGTCTGAATCTCTTATTAGTGTCAGTGGGTAAATCCCTTAATTCATGGCATCTCATTATTAATATTACATTGTGGGCAAATGAATATCATTTAAATGTCAACTGAATATTCTCAGAGACTAGTAAATGTTCTCAGAGATCAATAAAACTATGTATTTGAAGATTTTTAATAGTATGAAATGAGAAAATTTCCATTAGCCAAAAATATACAAACTTCAGTTGAACCTCTCACAAAATTTATATCATCTGTAACCAAATGAGATTTCTTAATTATTCTAGTGATTTAACTATGGAGAGTAATGGTCAAAGCCTTTAGACTAGATTCTGCTAGACCCTCCAAAATAACTTAAAGTGTAGGATAAAGAACTATTTTGAACTCTTAAAGAATATGGTGCATTTTAAAAGTAAATGATTAGAAGTCAAAATAGCTCATCTGAAACCCAATTTGTATGTATTTTTGTGCATGTCACTTACCATTTGAGCACCTGAGATAGCCACCTATAAAATTTCAACAGTATTTTAGTTATAGCGGCATCATTAGAATACATGCTAAATCACTTGGTTAATACTAATTTGAAAACTTTCCCCCACATATCTTAATTAATTAATTAATTAATTGGTACTGGGGATTGAACTTAGGGGCGTACTTGACCACTGAGCCACATCCCCAGCCCTATTTTTTGTGTTTTATTTAGAGTCAGTGTCACTGAGTTGCTTAGTGCCTCCTCATTGCTGAGGCTGGCTTTGAACTCGCGATTCTCTTGTTTCAGTCTCCCAAAGTGCTGGGACTATAGGTGTGAGCCACCGCACCTGGCTTCCCCACATATTTATTATTATTTCTGAGATATCCTAGTGTCTTTTCCATCTTAATTAAACCTAATATACAATATGTTTGGTTTTTGATCCCTGAGAATTCTGCAGCAATTCAATCATCAACCTGAAGGTTAATGATCACTGAATAGGACTGGGTACTTATAACACAAGACACTGAAATAAATGTCTAGTATCTAAGCACAAACACTTGAAAAATATTTGTTGAAATGAAATGCTGATCAAACAATCTACTTGTTTCCTCCTGATATAGGGAGAAAAATAATTCTGGCAAACTGAGATTAAGTTCACGAAAGCCTTACTATTCTAATATTAATACTAGATACTTCCTAAATTACAGCATGCCATGTGAAAAGTATTAGGGAAAACTATTCTTTTAAATCTCATAATAAATTAAAACATAATAAAATTTAAGTACCCAAAGTAATTTCTAACAAATGATATTTTAAAATGTGGTAGAATCTATTTATAACTAAATGACACCAGTTATTAATATTTGTTCAGTGTCACTGAAAAAACTCATAAGCAAGTTAACATATATCAGTTTTTAATGAAAATAACTATTCCTTCCAAAACGAAATATAGTGACATATTACATTTTTGAAAAGTTGAAGCCAGGTGTGGTGGTGCATGCTTGTAATCTCAGCACTTTGGGAGGCTGAGACAGGAGAACTGTGAGTTCAAAGCCAGCCTCAGCAACAGCGAGGTGCTAAGCAACTCAGTGAGACTCTGTCTCTACATAAAACACAAAATAGGGCTGGGGATGTAGCTCAGTGGTCGAGTGCCCCTGAGTTCAATCCCCCATACGAAAAAAAAAAGTTGAAAACGTAGAAACTTCTAGAAAACACAATAACACATAAGCACGTTTTATTTACTGTCAGTATATAGACATCATCACATTTTACACAACTATTAGAAAACTGCCACTCTATACTGGTGAAAGAATGAGCCAAAAACAAACATCTTAATACTGTAACAAAAATACTTTAGAGGGCTAGGTTTGTAGCTCAGTGGTAGAGCACTTGCCTAGCATGTGTGAGGCACTGGGTTCGATTTTCAGCACTGCATATAAATAAATAAAGGACCACTGACAACTAAAAATCATTAAAAAAAAAATACTTTAGATCATATGGACCCGTGGAAAGATCCTGGGGAATCCCTGTTAGTTCCCTGGACCATACCTAATCATGTAAAACCACACTGTCACTGACAGTACCACATTTTATGTGAGAAGAAAATAAACTTTTTTTTTGTTACCAGGGATTGAAACCAAGGGCCACCCCCCCACCCCCCTTTGAGACAGGGTCTCACTAAGTTGCTTAGGTTGACTTTAAACTTGCAATCCTCCTGCCTCAGCTTCCTGAGCTGCTGGGATTACAGGTGTGTGCCACTGTGCCCAACAGAAAATAACTTTTATTTTATTATTGGAGGAAGGAAATGGCAGTGTGTTTTTGTGTGTAAAATATGGGATACAAAGAGGGCTAAACTCTTTTCTTTCATAGTAGAAAATCAAGAGATAATATCAAATAGAAGATCAGCCAAAGAACTTGAAAGTGGTGCCTACAGAGAGTAAAACTTGTGGACTGAAAAAACTAATTTTTGTTGTCAAAACTACTTGATGCTTTAAATCATAAGATGGAAAGTGTTATTAAGAAGAAAAACCTGGGGGTGCTGGGGCTGTGGCTCAGTGGTAGAGTGCTTGCCTTGCCCACATGAGGCACTGGGTTCAATCTTCAGCACCACATAAAATAAATGAGTGAAATAAAGGTATAGTATCCATGTTCAACTAAAAAAAAAACAAAAGAAAAACTTGGGACTGGAGTTATAGCTCAGTTGGTAGCTTGCCTTGCATGCACAAGGCCCTGGGTTCAATCTCCAGGACCACAAAAAAAAAAAAAAAAAGAAAAGAAAAAGAAAAAGAAAAACCTGTTATGTACCCTCTAACATAACCTTCTAGAAAAACATTTGTTTCTGTAGACTACAATGCAGTTAAGTTTTGAGATGAAAGTTTTTTAGCAGTGATGTATTTACAGAGAAAACAACAAAGGTCAATTACTGTTAAAAAAATTTTCAAGGATTGCTGAAATTATTTTGAGTTTTGCTGCACTAAATCTACCTAGTGCTAGGGCTTACGTATCTTTTACTAATCATCTTGAAATTTAACTGGATATTAGTGTTGACTAGTTTGGACAAAGGTGAGAGAAATAGAATTTTCTGTGTTTTGAGCAGGGAGTTCAGATGACAATGAGAAATCACTTGAAAAAGAAAAGATCAGGGGTTGGGGTTGTGGCGCAGTGGTAGCATGCTCGCCTAGCATGCGTGAGGCACTGGGTTCGATCCTCAGCACCACGTAAAAATAAAGTAAAGATATTCTGTCTGCCTACAACTAAAAAATAAATATTTAAAAAAAAAAAAAAAGATCAATTTTTTTTTTTTTGGGTACTGGGTACTGAACTCAGGGGCACTGGACCCCTAAGCCACATCCCCAGCCCTATTTTTGTATTTTATTTAAAGACAGGGTCTCACTGAGTTGCTTAGTGCCTCACCATTGCTGAGGCTGGCTTTGAACTTAAGATTCTCCTGTCTCAACCTCCCAAAGTGCTAGGATTACAGGCGTGAGCCATTGTGCCCTGCTAAGACCACTCATTTTTGAAAGATCTGGTACTAGGACAGTTGGTTAGTTATTTTCCATAAGCCCTGTAATATAAGGACTAAAGATATGGTTCTGGAAATTTCTCTGAAGATAGCTGAAATCAATGTAGATAAACTCCAAAGGAAGGAGTCAAACATAAAAAGTAAATGCCTACGGGGCTGGGGTCATGGCTCAGTGGTAGAGTGCTTGCCCCTCACACGTGAGGCACTGGGTTCGATCCTCAGCACCACATACAAAATACATACATAAATAAATAAAATAAAGGTTGTTTTAAAAAGAAAATGATAAAAAAAGTAAATGCCTACAAATGAAACTTCAACTGTCATTTGCAGTTTGAAGCTGGTTAAAGAAAAAAAGAAATTAAAATATCACCACAAAAGACAATATATGTGAAGCATTAGGCAACACTGTCCTCCCCCTTTCATACTGCAGACACAAAGACATCTGATCAATTTAATCAAAGCTCTTCTGGGGAAAAAAACAAATCCAAGAAGCAATGCCACAATAATACATACAAGAGTGGATCAAGATACATTCCTATTTCAAAAATATTAAAATGTTCATGTTCAGTAAACACTGATTATCAGCAGAAGGACCAGAAAGAACATGCATACATCTTTTGTTTAGGATTTAAAAAGAAACAAAGTGACCACAGGAAAACAGAAATACACTGAATTTCCCCAAGGCCAGCAATTTAATGATCACTGTTGAAAGTGTATGCTAAGTTACAACTCAAAAGTATCTCATGTGGGGTGGGGCGGGGAGAGCGCTATGTCTCAGTGATAGCTTCTCAATGATACAGTGCAGAAGCCTGAGGTGCTGGGTTCAATCCCTAGAAACACACACACACACACAACAAACAATAAAAAATTATCTCATTTAAAGTGCAGCTCCAGCCAGGTGCGATGGTGCATGCCTGTAATCCCAGCAGCTTGGGAGGCTGAGGCAAGAGGATCCTGAGTTCAAAGCTAGCCCTAGCAATGGTGAGATAGGTACTAAGCAACTCAGTGAGACCTTGTCTCAAAATACAAAATATGACTGGGGATGTGGCTCAGTGGTTGAGTACTCCTGAGTTCAATCCCCGGCACACCCCCCACAAAAAAAGTATAACTCCAAATTTAAGGTTATGTTAATAATTTCCTAACGCTAAAAGGTAGAAATGTGTATTAAATTTTAAAAATCCTAGCAATTTGACAGTAAAATAAGATCCCAGAGCCAAATAACAGATGATGACCAAGTAGAAAAACCATCAGGAGTCACAGACACTGAAAGGAGAATGGAGCTTAGCAGAGGCTGGGAGGGATGGGGAGAAGTGATTAATGGGTACTAAGTTATAGTTAGACAGGACTAAGAAGTTCTGCTATGCTATTGCCCAGAAAAGTAACTACAGATAAGGATAAAGTATCTTATATTTTAAAAAGATAAATGAAAGGATTTTACATGTGATATTCACTATAAAGGAATGATAAAGTTTTGGGGCTGAGGTTGTGGCTCAGTGGTAGAGTGCTCGTCTAGCATGCATGAGGCACTGGATTCGATCCTCAGCACATTAAAAAAAAAAAGAAATGATAAAAGTTTTGAGGAGATAGATGTTTACCAGGATTAGAACATTACACAATATACATATATATATGTACCTCAAAAATCTGCATGATACTAATCAGTTAAAAAAAAAAATGGTTGACTATTAAAAAAAAGAAATGTGAATGATAATGTAAGGAACAGCCTTCACTGCTACTCTTTTTTTTTTTTAATATTTTTTAGTTGTTGATGGATCTTTATTTTATTCATTTATTATTTATATGTAGTGCTGAGGATCAAACCCAGTGCCTCATGCATGCTAGGCAAGCGCTCTACCACTGAGCTACAGTCCCAGCCCCTTTTTTTTTTTTTAAAGCTATAATCAATTTAGACAATACAATAGTAGTAAAAACATAGGGATAGAAAAGATAACAGATACTTGTATCTGTTAATTAACAATGTAGTCTTGAGATGGCAAACTCAATGCAGTACAGGCCTTCACAGATAATATGCTCATAAATTTAATATACTTTATGAAAATAAAAAGCTTTAGATGTCATTAGAAAAATTTTTTTTTGTACCAGGGATTGAACCCATGGGTGCCTAATCACTCAGCCACATCCCCAACCCATTTTATTTTTTATTTTGAGACAAGGTCTCTCTAAGTTGCTGAGCCTGGCTTTGAACTTGTAATCCTCCTGCCTCAGCCTCTTGAGCTGCCAGGATTACAGGCATGTGTCATCATGCCTAGCTTCATTAAAAATTTTTAAGTACAAAAAAAGTCCCCAATAAACTATCAGGGCACTTTGGGCTGGGGCTGTAGCTCAGTGGTAGAGTTCTTGCCTAGCATGCGTGAGGCCCTGGGTTCGATCCTCAGCACCACATATAAATAATAAATGAATAAAATAAAGATCCATCAACAACTAAAAAAATATTAAAAAAAAAAAAACTATCAGGGCACTCAAAAATACTCCCCAAAGGGAACAGAACAAATTATTGTTTTGATATCGATATTTAGGTTAAGTTCTTGTTACTTGTTGTATAATAGAGGCAGTTTTTTTTTTTTTTTAGTTTGTTAATTCAGGATTTAAAATGCCGTTTATCCTTTTTTCATTTTTTAACTTGAGTGTTCAGTAAGACAAATATTTCTTATATTTGTTTAAAAATCTTTTTTAGATTTATTGTGCCAAAATGGCCCTTGTTAATAATGCAAGACATGCTGTTTTCTTTTACTGTCTCATCATAGTTGAGTCAAAGATGCATGTTTTTAAACAGCTGACACTGAGGCTTACAATATATGTCTTATAATCATAATTCACAGCATTTTTTTTCTCAGATACCTTAGCTGACATGAAAAACAGCATGCTGAACTTCTTTAATTTTAAGATACTGCAGACACAAAGACATCTGATCAATTTAATCAAAGCTCTTCTGGGGAAAAAAACAAATCCAAGAAGCAATGCCACAATAATACATACAAGAGTGGATCAAGATACATTCCTATTTCAAAAATATTAAAATGTGTGGGATGGGGATGTGGCTCAGTGCTCGCTTCTCATGTGTGAGGCACTGGGTTCAATCCTCAGCACCACATAAAATAAATAGAAATAAAGGTATTGTGTCCATCTACAATTTAAAAAATATTTAAAAAAAATTAAAATGTGGGCTGGAATGTAGCTCAGTGGCAAAGCACTTGCCTCATACGTGTGAAAGCCCGGGGTTCACTTCCCAGTTCCAAAAATGAAGAAAAAAAAAAAAAAAGTTAAAATATGAAACTATTTATATCTTAGAATTCAGGATATAGAGTGTAATATAACCCAATTTTTTATAAAAGGTATCCATTTGGTATCTACAGTTCTCAACATTTTACACAAGCCAAGTGGTGGGCTGGACTCTTCAAATAGGTCAATGCCAGGAAAGAATAAAAAAGTGTGTGTGTGTGTGTGTGTATGTTCTAGAGTTGAATCCTTTATAGAACTCAAAATTATCTCCCTCCGCCCAAAAAAAGAGCTATAAAGGACATTTTGTTGGTAAATGAGAAATCTGAATATAATCTATAATGTTAAATTTCTTGGGAGTGATATTGTGTTTATGAAAGAGAAGTATTTAGGAGGAATATATCATTACATTTGCATATCTCAAATGATTTAATAAATGTGTGAGACATGCATATCCTTGTCTGCTTATGTGCATGCACACGTGTGCATATACATATTTAGAGAATGAGTACACAACTGAAAGAAAGCAAATATGCAAAAAGTTAATGACAGTTAAAAAAATCATTTAGAAATGAATAATGAATGAATCACCACCATTCTGGCTCTTCTCTTGTCCAATTTGCTCTTTCAGTGAACTCATCTTATTTTCCTTTGCTTAAATATGGCTATAATTTCTCACCTCTTACATAATACTTTAATCCTTTATAAAAATTCTATCTTGCATGAATTCCTAAGATTATTTTGTTACTATATTGTGGGTATATATACACCACACACATATATATGTAATCCTCAACTGTCTATAGGTAGAATTTCAACAAATTTTACATTCTCTGGGTATCTCACCTAGATTATTCACTTGGAAAGAAAATATAAATTTATTTTAACATTGACCTGAGAAAAACAACTAAGAAATCTATTCCTATAATTCTTATAATGCACCCTATAGAGAGAATACCTATTCTGGTTATTGTTTTTTAAAATCTGTATTATTATTCTTTTTTTGGGGGGTACTGGAGATTGAACTCAGCAACACTCAACCAATAAGCCACATTCCCAGCCTTATTTTGTATTTTATTTAGAGACAGGGTCTGAGTTGCTTAGTGCCTCGTTTGCTGAGGCTGGCTTAGAACTGGCCATCCTCCTGTCTCAGCCTCCCAAGCTGCTGGGATTACAAGTGTACGCTACCACTTCTAGCCTATTCTCCTCATTAATATAGGGAGTGAGTATTAATTAAAATGAAGGAGACCTGAGCCGGGCGCAGTGGCACACGCCTGTAATCCTAGCATTTTGGGAGGCTGAGACAGGAGAATCACGAGTTCAAAGCCAGCCTCAGTAATGGCGAGGCGCTAAACAACTCAGTGAGACCCTGCCCTTAAATAAAACACAAAATGGGGATGTGGCTCCGTGGGCAAGTACCCCTGAGTTCAATCTCCGGTACCAAAAAAAAAAAAGGAAAAAAGAAAAAGAAAAAGGAGACCCGATGCACTATTATAAATGGCTATCTGGCTCATTATATACTCACTGCAGAATACCCTACCAATTTTTATTCTCATAAGAATTTTCTTGAGTCACTCGTTTGCTTAAAATTGCCTTACAATAAAACAATAAAAAAATAAAATGCTTAAAAAATAAAATAAAATGGCCTTATAAACTGTAAAAGACCTGGGGTGAACTAAAGACTTAAAAATTAAAAAGAACTTATCTGTTCTTTGGAGGCAAATATTAAGTAGCAATTTTTAGCACTATTATAATTTATATAGAAAACACTTATACTTCACAATGACATTTTCTATTGTATACTCAGAGTGAAATGTTTAAAGAACTTTAATTTATTCAACAGATATAAAGCGCTTATATTGTATCACAGACTGTCTAAGACCTTAAGGATTCATGATGAAAAGAGATATGTCCTCACCCCATGGAGCTAAGTACTTCATGGAAAACAGGGCCTTCCAAAAATAATTCCAATACTATAAGTATAATAACAATGTAAAGGGAACTTAAGACATACTGGTTAAGTTTAGGTAAGAATCCTAGAAGGCTGGAGCTAGGGATGTTGTCTGGCAGTATAGTACTTGCCTAGCACGTTCAAGGATCTGGGTTCAATTCTCAGTTTCAAGGAAAAGAAAAAAGTATCACGGAAGGCTTTGCTGAGTATCAACACTTAAGGTGGTGAAAGGCACAGGTGTTTCCTAGAAGGAAAACAGAAGTAGGTGCTCTGAGAGGCCTGAGATGTTTGGGAAGGTAAATAACCTCATGTTTATTTTCACTTAATCTTTTATGGTGAAAGCAGGTGACTGGGAGAAACCTCTACCAAATGTTACCTTTTTCTTCTAGTCTCCAAATCACAAAACTGGATTTACATGCACAGATCACTCTTTTAATATGGTACCTAAACATTTTAAGAATCTGTACCACGTGGAACTCATCAGGGTGTGTAAGCTTTCTGTTAATGCAACAAACACTTAAGACAAACAGCTTACAAATGGAAAGGCTTATTTTAGCTCACAGCTTTGGAGGTTCTAGTCCTGACTGGGCTGACACTGGTTTTACGAAGCTGAGGGACAGGGATAGTAGATCATGACAGGAGTGTGTGTCAGAGTAAAACTATTCACTTTTGTGGCAGGAAGTATGAGAGGTTGGGGGGGGAAAGACTGGAGTTCAACAATCCTCTTCCAGGGCACACCTGTATGACTTAAACCTCCCACTAGGCCCCACTTAAAACATTTCTACCACCTCTCAAGAGCAATAAGCTTGGCACCAAATCTTTAGCTAGGCCTTTGAAAGGACATTCCAGATCCAAACTATAGTACAGTGTATGCAGATATATCTAGTCACTCTTATGAAATAATCATGGTGCTAAAAGATGAAAATTATTTTGTTATTTTAATATCATTATTTGTTCCCCCCACAAAGGCTGTCTCAAAAATGGTTTCTTATATTTGACTGGTTTGTGAAACAAAAAAGTTCAAGGCTGAGGGAAGACTGACCAATAATCCAGAATATTTAATATGCTTCCAAATTTAAGCTCATCAATCCTTTTGTCACCTTCCTCCAATTTCTTCATTTGTCACTTTTTTCTTCTGGGAATTTTCTTCTACTTTTACTGATTAAAAACTCATTATCTTGGGGCCAGGGTTGTGGCTCAGTGGTAGAGTGCTCGCCTGGCATGCATTAGGCACTGGGTTTGATCTTCAGCACCACATAAAAAAATAAAATAAAATAAAGGTATTGTGTCCACTTACAACTAAAAAGTAAGTATTAAAAAAACCTCATTATCTTGAGAAGTCTCCTGATTAACCCAACATTTGTGTATTTACTGTCTTTGCATCTGTTATTTTGATACTTTGTAAATATGTACAAGGAAGGGTATATATTATGTTTCCATGATGACACTGTGGACAGAGTTATTGCTTGGAAGTCTGCAAGATCAAACTATTCTCATAATGCTAACAAGTTATTTGACTTTTTACTTATTTTCTAACAAGTATCCAAGCATCATTTTCTAAAGGCAATAATACAATAATTAGATGATATTACTATTCTGGCAGCTACTGCAGTATGTTGAGCATTTTTGTGTTTTCTACAATTTTTTAAGGTAAATTTTTAGGATTTTCAATAACTTTTAAGACTGTAAAGGGGGGCTGGAATTGTGGTTCAGTGGTAGAGCACTTGCCTCGCATGCGTGAGGCACTGGGTTCGATCCTCAGCACCATATAAAAATAAATAAAATAAAGATTGTGTCCATCTACAACTAAAAAAAATACAAAGTTAAAAAAAAAAAAAAGACTGTAAAAGGGAGAAAATCATGCTAAGTGAAATAAGCCAGGCTCAGAAAATCAATGGTCAAATGTTTTCTTTCATACGTGGAAGCTAAAGCAAAAGAACAGAAAGAAGGCAGTGGGGAAGGGGACTAGTGAAGCAGGAGAATGAGAAGGCACAGGTTGGAAGAGAAAAAAGTACAGACTGAATCTAACAAAATTATGTTTTATAGATATATAAATGTACCAAAGGGACTATCTCCTTTATGTATATGTAGAAAGCACCAATTAAAAATAAACAAAGGAAGGTCAGCTAAGTAGAGGAGGGAGAAAAGGGGGAGGAAAGGAAGGAAGGGAGGAGGGGAGAAAAGAGAGGAAAAATGGTAATTAAAAGCAAATTCCTTATATGTATGACTTTGTCAAAAGAAACCCAAATACTGCATACAATTATAATGCTTTAATAAAAGAAAAATTTGAGAACTCTTGGTATACACTGAGCAACACGAGGCAAAGTGCGCCATATTTCAAAGCAAAACTTTTAGCTGGGAGTGTGGCGCAAGCCTGTAATCCCAGTGGTTCGGGAAGCTGATGCAGGAGGATCGTCAGTTCAAAGCCAGCCTCAGCAAAAGTGAGGCATTAAGCAACTCAGTGAGACCTGTCTCTAAATAAAACACAAAATAGGGCTAGGAATGTGGCTCAGTGGTCAAGTTCCCCGAGTTTAACCTCCAGTACCCCCAAAGCAAACAAACAAACAAAAACTTTGTTTTGAAAGATGTAATGTTCCTCATTTTCCTTCACGTTTCCTACCAACCAACCTACTCTACACCAGATTGCCGCTGAATAATTGTCACACTTTTTTTCAGTCCAAAAACTGGCTTATAACTTTTCATCACATAATCATAGCGTGGTATAATTCTGTTCCTCATGCCACTTAAAAAGTAAACAGAAGCCAGGCGTGGTGGCGCACACTTGTAATCCCAGCACTTAGGGAGGCTGAGATAGGAGAATGGCGAGCTCAAAGCCAGCCTCAGCAATGGCGAGGCACTAAGCAACTCAGTGAGACCCTGTCTCTAAATAAAAACACAAAAAATAGGGTTGGGGATGTGGCTCAGTGGTCGAGTGCCCCTGAGTTCAATCCCTGGTACCAAGAAAAAAAAAAAAAAAAAAAGTTCAATCCTTGGTACCAAGAAAAAAAAAAAAGTAAACAGAGCAGCAATGCATTCACCAGTGTTATATGGATACGCATGTCTTCTTCAGTCCATGTGCACTGTCAGCATATTTTCCATGGTGTGGTTTTGTTTAGAGTGCTGCAGCACTAACCGTAAACACATCTTGTAAGAGTGGCACTGAGGACTGGGGTGGGGCGTATGGTGTGGTGTCAGATAGCACGGAATCTTTAGACAGAGATTTAATTTTGTAAGTCCATACTTTACAGAACCATAGTAAATTTTCCCAAGTGTAATATTTTGACTAGTATGCACAAATCAATAACTAATATGTTAATTTTTGTTCAGACAGGACAAATGTTCACTTAACTGTCATGAAGAAATAATGTGTGCCAATTTGGACTATTCAATTTTAACATATATTCACAACTATTATGTGCATCCTCATCTTGTACCAAAGACAGTTTAGTAATAAATGTTTTTTAAGTAATACTGGCACAATTTTTTTTTTCTAAAGTTTCACATAATGGTTGCACTCTGCTCCTTTGGGAAAAATTTTGGCATAAAATCAGCATTGATTATGCAGTGAAATATGGTTAACTGAACTCTTCTAGTATTTGAAGAAAAGATGTGAAACAACTATACACAGGTAGCAGACTAAACTACCTACAGCACTCTAGAAAAACATCTTGGGACAAAGTGTGTTTCTATATATGCTAGAAAATTTCGTTCCAGATAATGAGAATTCTCATTAAATTTGTGTTCTGAACCACTAATGGCTCCACTCGAACCACAGGGAAATACCTTTGATAGTGCCTCTCTCTGAAACATCCTTTAAAAGCCTCCAGTACTTTTTTTTTTTTTTTTTTTGGTACTGGGGATTGAACTCAGGGGCACTCGACCACTGAGCCACATCCCCAGCCCTATTTTGTGTTTTATGTAGAGACAGGGTCTCACTGAGTTGCTTAGTGCCTCGCCATTGCTGAGGCTGGCTTTGAACTCGCGATTCTCCTGTCTCAGCCTCCCTAAGTGCTGGGATTACAAGCG
>CM053410.1:44787450-44800292 GCA_028644305.1 Xerus rutilus
AGTACTTATTTTTCAGCAGGTAAGAATATTGTGCTTATGAGCCAAAGTTACACATTCAAAGTTAGCTCCAATCTGTTCCCTAAGGGTAGGGGACCTTGCTTCTTAACCTTTGGCATTTTGTTTCAAAAGTCTCTCAGGTACCTACCAAGGGGGCCTGGGTAACACACTAATGCAGCATCAGCACAAATCTGTTTTACTGGAATAACAACTCAAAGTACATGTTTTGTCACTTCAAAAGCTGTGTTCATCCAAGTAATTTTAAATACATTTGGAGGAGTTAAATATTTAAAATTATTTCTGTGTAATCAGGATTTGCAGATTCTAGGTACACATTTGGAACAACATCAATGGCAGAAAAAGATCCAATTTAATAAGGCATTTAGACAATCCCTTGGAAATAGTGGACTAGAGTCAAATTTCAATTATTCATGGAAACTGAAGGCAAAGACTTATCAACTAATCTGTACAAATAATTGAAAAACATTATTCTAAACAATTTCTACTTAGAGGACATCTTGAAAATACAGAAAATAAGCACATGATTGTATACGTGTCCTCTAAGTTGGTGCTAACGGTGGCTATGACTGAGATACTAGGAAGGAAGAAAAAAAAAGTCCAAACAAAACAAAAACAAAATACCCAAACAATGCATAAGCTAGCTCATCATTCCACCAAAAAGCTAACATTTGGCTTTATGGAAATGAATTCTGTTCTTAATATTATTCTCTTACAAGCATATCCAGCCTTAATTCTACTAAAAAAAAAAAAAAAAAAAACCAACTTAGACTTTAGTATATGTATTGTTACCTGCAGTATATATTGCAAAGTTCCTTTCATTTTAAGATTTTTTCTTTTTTGGTAAACAATTCTTTAGATATAAATAGTCACTTAAATTGAAAAGGAATGTATAAAGCACCTAACCAGGCACTGTCTCAACTGTTAATTTCATTAAAAAAAATCATAATTAAATTAACACTGACACCTAGTGGCAAGAAAGAACAACTTTCTTTTATAATGCTACCTGAAATGTACCTTCTGAAATCAAACCAATGACTCTAAAACCAAAGACACTTCTAAATTCCCACAAGATTATCCATTTAATCTATTTAAGAATTATCCATTAACCTGAAGTAAAGAAAAAAAATCTCCGTTACAAAACAAAACAAAAAAACCTTATCTGCAGATATAAAACTGGCTACGAAATCTTTTCCTAGTGTGGGGGTGGGAGTTCGAACCAAAGGAACTCCTTAAGAAAAATCTGAAATGATAAACTTGTAACCTTAAAAGACCAAAAGCGAGAACTGCTTAAAAATTAAGCATGCAGCTGAATATATCACTTGAAAGATATTATTACTTATTAATAAATTGTGGAAGGTATCTAACTCTCGTCCTCTAAGATGGCCTGTCCCTCCCCCCTTAAGAATGTTCTAACCTTAAAACAGTAAAATGACTAACAAATAAGCTAACAAAATCCACAGTTTTCCTCTACACTTATAATGAAACATAACTGTGAACACTTCAAGCTTCACAGAGCCATTGTCTGGCTTAATAGCTCAGTTTAATCAAATGTTCTGTCCAAATTCCAGACACCATGTGCGTATACTGTAAATTTGAATCAAACACCAGTCTTTGTAAAAATATGAAGAAATATTTAAGATTCTAAACAAAATTCTAGGATGAAATGTTTTGAAAATCGGGGACAATGAATTTTGAAATACCTATTTTCAACTGAAGAAATTTTCCATCCTGCAGACTGGCATGACTGAACTGCTGTGTTGACTAGGAAAAAAATTGGTCATCACTGTGAATATTTACATGCTTTCTTTTACAAATATTATTTCCTTTTAAAAGTGCAATTATAACCAATGTCAAACTGCAGGCCTAAGCCTAAAATATGGCATATTGATTAACAAGAAATGTTTATACACAGCACATTTACAAAATGTCTTTGTCCTCTTAAAAACAATCCTGAACAGATTTAGCTTCTACACAGAATCGGCTTGCAATCACTTCAAAATGTCCACCTCCTTCAATTTCCTGACCACTTAAAGATAAATCCACTGAAAGGAAGCAAAAGATCTGACTGAACCAAGACATTCATCAAATCTTCAGTCAAACCTTCAGTCTTCACTGGGGTGAAGTAAAATTCCAATGGCAATTTTTTTGTTTTAAAATATCTTGGACAGAACAATTGAGATTTTCAAGTATAAATAAAGCTCTCCTAAAGCTGGCGGGTGGGAGTAAAGCACTAGCTTAAAAATGAATTGCAAAAGAGAGGAGGAGAAACTGTCAAAGGGCAAGTTACTTCACTACGGATGGGAAGTGTCAGGGTGAGGAAAGGCCAGAATGGTCATTTCCCAGGGCTCTAATTTAGTGGTCAACCAGGGCGTTTGGGTTAAAGCTACGAAAATATGTTCCAAATTTTCACAATCTCTACCGGGGTTTGGGGAGAATAGACGACCCATACTTCATCTTCTCCAACAAGGAAGCTTTGAGCGACTGGGGGAACAATACGTTATTCTTGCTAGACAAACCAAGTCTGGATGGGATCAGCCCACTTTCGAGTTTTGCATGCCAACCTGGGCTAGGGGCTGGAAGGCAGTATATAAGATACAGGAAACAAGACCCCTCGGGGGGGTCCACGCTCAGGCCAGGTAGATGGTAAGCCCAACTTCTCTTCACCCGTGGCCCCTCTTCCAGACTAGGGGCAAAGAGATCTCTAAAGCCAAGGTCTCTCGCCAAGTCGTCTCCGACCCCGCAGCCACGGCGCAATCAGGAACGAGCCCACTCCCGCTGTCGGATGCCAAGGGACAGTTCGGGACAGGAGAGGCGCGCTCCGGGATCTGGCACTGGCTGGGGCTCGTGGAGGGCTCCCTCCCCGGGAACGCACTCCCCTCGCCTCCCCTACCCAGAACTCGGCCCAGAGGGGAGGGTGGCGGGGTCCCAAGGGGGCCTCACCAGGCGAAGCTGGCTAATTTCGTCGTAGGACATAAAGCTGAGGATGTTCTCGATGGCTACGATGGGCAGCGCCACCAGCGTGTTGTTTTGAGGCAGCTGGTCTGGTGCCAGTGCCGGCACTGGGGGTGCCTGGGACCCCGGCTGCGGGGGCTGGGGCGGAGGCGGTGGGAGCTGTCGCTGAGCAGAGCCAGCGGCCGAAGAGGAGCCGCCGTCGCCGTGGCCGCCGCCTCCTTCCTCAGCCATCCGCTCCTCCGACGCCGCCGCCATCTTGAGAGTTTGATTCCTTCCCCCACTGTAAGGGGAACAGGGATACTTCCGGTGCGTCACTTCCTCCTCCTGCAACCACGGGGAGGGGGCACCTAGGGGAGAAGGAGGAGCTCTGGGCTGACAGGCGGAAAGAGACGCAGGTTCGGTGTTTGTTCAAGTGGAAATGAGGAAAGATCTGGAAACCTCAAGAAAAGTGGTCGTTGTAGACTCTTTTATCTAAGATTGGAAACCACTTGAGTGCAAGGGAATCCTGTCTATTAAAATGAAATTCACTGGTACAGTTTTCTTGAAGAACTTCCCGACAGAGGACAATGAAAGTAATGTTGCCTTAATAAGTGTAAATGGAATGATGTAGTTAGAATAGTACCATTTCCCAGGAATCACAGTAATAATTGATTTAGACAAACAAAAAAATACAGTCATCGGTAAAACTACAACATGGATGAACCTTGAAAAATGTTAGGTGAAAGAAGACAAGCACAATGGACCATATATTGTATAATCCTATTTAAATGAAGTAGCTGAAGACTGAAAGTAAATGAGTATTTGCCACAGGCCTGGAGAAGTATAGAAGGGGAACAACTGGTAACGAGTGCATAGTTTCTTTTTGGATGTAATGGAATTATATAATGGTGATAGTTGCACAACTTGTGAATATACTAAAATCATTGAATTGTATAATTTAAGATAATGAATTTTTATTATATACGAATGAAATTCCAGCGAAACAATTTTAGGCTAGAATTATGAAAAGATGCTAAAACTAGAAGGAAAAGTGATGAGGAACATAATATTTAGAGTCTCAAAATAACTCCTCACATTATATATTAATTACAAATATGAAAAATGTTTACAATGGAGAAATTTAACAGACACTGTTATAGCAAAATGGTCAAGACTAATAAATTATGGGAGGAACTGACATCCTGTTCCTCTTAACATGAAAATAACACAACAATGTAATATTCCTGCACAATAATGCATAATCTGCTTTTGAGGTAGACAAATCTAGATTACTGGCTCATGTTCTTCAAAAAAATGGCATGAAACACAAAAACTAAGAAATTGTCCTAGATTAAAAGGACACAGCAATTAAATTCATAGGTGATATTGGACCAGTTCCTGCTTTAGGGAGAAAATAGCTTTAAAGAACGTTATGTCAACTGGCAATATTTTAATATTTAGATAATAACATTGTACTAATCATCAGATTTTCTGATTTGGGCCTGGCACAGTGACCCATACTGTAACTTCAGTCATTTAGCAAGACCCTGTCTCAAAAATATAAAGGGCTGAGGATGTAGCTCAGTGATAGAATACCCCTGGGTTCAGTACTGAAAAAAAATCTGATTTGGATAATTATATTGTGGTTTTTTAAGACAATGTCCTTGTTCCTAGGAAATACATATTGAAGTATCTAGGGACAAAGGGCAATGATGTCTCAATTTACTCTCAAATGGTTCAAATAGAATGAAATTAATAAAGCAAATATGACAAAATGTTAATAATTTGTGAACTTGGGTGCAGAGCAAATGAGAGTCCTTGCATTATTTTTTAAATTATTTCAGAATAAAAAATTTTTAAATCTTGCTTAATATTTCCATAACTTTGTACCCGCATACTATCTTATGACAAAGATAAATCACTACATTTTGAAGCTTTCTGTTCCTTGGTTCTGGGTCTTCATCTTAAACTTTCCAATTTTCCTTTCTTTTCCAGCTTTGTCTTGGAATCTAATTGTTGCACTGTAGGTATGGAAACTGCAGAGAAAGCTAAGCATGACTAACGGTTAAGGGAAAGCCAATGTGGGGATAACTAAAGTGAGGAAATTAATTGAAAGTATTGGTGGCGGTGAGCTTGTCAGTATTGAAATCTTTTCCCTATTAGCTGGGCATGTAAAGAATTAGTCATTTTGCCTATCATTGTTGCAAAACTTTTGAACTTATTTGTGTGTGTGTGTGTGTATGTGTGCATGTGTCTTGTAGAGGTACTGGGGATTCAATCCAGGGTGCTGTATCATTGAGCCATGCCCACAGTCCTCCTTTTTAAATTAATTAATTAATTAATTTTAAATTTTTTTAGTTGTTGATGGATCTTTATTTTATTCATGTACTATTTATATGTGGTGCTGAGGATCAAACCCAGTGCCTCACACATGCTAGGCAAGCGCTCTACCACTGAGCTACAGCCCCAGCCCCCGACAGTCGTTCTTTATTTTTATTTTGAGACAGGGTGTCACTAGGTTGCTAATGATAGTGGACTTTCTATCCTCCTGCTTCAGTCTTCTGAGTAGCTAAGATCACAAGCATATGCCACCATATTCCGCTGAACTTATTTGATTCTCCTACTTTGGGGTTTGTATTAGTCCATTTTCCATTGCTATAAAAAATTCCTGAGGTTGAATAATGCGTAAAGAAAAGAGTTTTACTTGGCTGACAGTTTTGGAGGCCAAAGGTCCAAGATAGGGCCTTTGGACCTATCAACCTCTGGTGAGGACCCCTTGGCTATGTCACATCATGGTGAATGGCATCATGGTAGGAACACTTGGGAGAGGGAGATATAACATGATAAGACTGGAAGCCAAAAAGCAGAGAGAGACCAGTGTAGATCTTTTTATAACAACCCACACTCATAGAAACTACCTGGGGTTTCATGAGAACTACTTAATCTCTTTCAAGGGTAGTGCCCTCAATGGCTTAATTACATTCCAGTAGGCTCCACTTTTTAAAGGTTCCACCACTTTACAATGTCACTGCACTGAGAATCAAGCTTCCAATAAAAGAATCCTTGGTGGATACACTCAAACCATACCCAACTATAACAGAGTGGTTTTGTATTCAATATATGCTTTATGTCTAACTGTTCCCGAGATATTTGCGTATTTATAATGTTAGTTTTATTTCCCCTAATGGACTGTAATTTCACTTTTCTACTTATTGCTATCTCTTCAGAGAACCTATTACATTTATTCTAAATTGAATTAATTTTTTTACCTTGTTTTATTAAAGTTAGATGCTTTCTTGATAGATTAGATTGAACTAGAATTTCTATAAATGGAATCATGCTTTAAATAGATTATGGGAGCTCTCAATTAAAGAAAGTCCTTTTAAATGTGAATCATTATTATCTAATTTAATTCATCTACTTTGTAAATCCAATCATTACATGCAATTGTTTGTTTGAAGTGATCGTGTGAAAAAGCATTCCTACTCCCTTATCTCTCCATGTGTGGCCAACTAGTTAACACCCAAATCTGTTAATCTAAATAACAGAGTACAACTATGGGAACAATTTTAACCAGTTCCTGCCAGTCAGCTCATTCAAATTGTTCTTTGTTTATATATACTAGATTTGTACCCTTGTATTTCCTACACTTTTTTAATAAAGAGAATTTCAGAGCAAATGGCTGCTTTGTTTCGGTTATTAAAATCAATGCTTGTTTTAGATATGCTTTCCAACCAAAACAAATATTTCTAACTATAATAAATATTTGAGCCCTTAGGAGGAGTTCTGAGTTTCAACTGTACTTTTATGCCAGCAAACTACTGTAAGACAGTGGTTTCAAGTATGGGTTGGACAATACTTTTTAAGATCTATGTGTCTCTAGTTTCATATTGGTAAAAGAAAATACTATTACCTTCTTTTATCTCACTCAATTGATATGAAGATGAACTGAGGCAGCAAAGGGGTAGAGTCTTAAATTCCTCCTATTAAAAGTGTTAAAGCCAATATACTATAGTGCAGATACTATGTCATCCTGGCCCCCCTTATCCTTCTGCTTCCTGATCCAGGTGTGTGTTGGGGGGCTGGGTATTATTGGGTATGATGAGAGGTGATCTAAATTATTCGATGGCACCCCTACAAGAAGATGAGCTTTACATATGTAAAAGAGGAAGATAAAACCAGACATTGTTTTTTTCTATTTGTTAGCAGATTTGTAATATATTCAGAAAGAGTGAAGAATGAGCTCATATCCTACAAAGAGGCTTAGAGTTTTTGTGCATTATAGTTACCTATATTTTAAAAGACCCATCTTTTGACCAGATGAGGAGGTTCCTATCATGGCTAGTATCTAAAATCCTATTATTATTATTATCCTATTATTATATATTAAATTATATTATTACATATATTAAATTTGAAGCTTTGGCTCCAGAGAAAATGGTCCATTAAACTTTTAATTCAGTGTTTTTTGGCTGCTAAATGAGTAAGACACTAGGAAGATGCTAAGAAATAAATGTTTCCCATCCTCAAGAGATTGTGAGTCTGGCAACAGTATCAGTCACCATGTGGATCCACTGAATTGATCCCACTGACCTGGCAAGATTGACTGGTATCTCCTTTATTCTCTCAAGTAAAGTCTTCCTAAAATTGCATATTCAGAAAGAAAAGCTTAATTTCCTGGGCTGTTCTTTAGAAAAAGTGATTCAGCTAGCAGTGTTCCCTGCCTTTATAAAGGTGTGTAACCACAAATTACAAGAGTGTAGAAGTAGAAGAAGTTAATTCTGCTTTGAAAAATCAGGGAACACTTCACAGAGGAGGTTATAATTTACCTTGACCTAGAGGGATGGTGCTGTGGAATCTATGTTAGTCAGCTTTCTATCATGTGACAAAATACCCAAGATAATCAACTTAAAAAGAGGAAAGGTTTATTTTGGTTCGTGGTTCCAAGGATTTTCATCCACAGTCCCTTGGCTCTGAGCCTGTGGTGGCACAGTACACTTGTGGTGGGAGCATGTTTCAGAACAAAATTGCTTACCTCACAGAGGCTAGGAAACAAAGAGAAACTGGAAGACACCAGAGCCTCAATATTCCATTCAAAGGCATGCCTTCAGTGACCCAATTTCCTTCCACTAGGCTCCACCTCTTAAAGTTTCCACTACCCCGAAAAGCACCACAGGCTGGCAAGAAAGCCTTTAAACCATGGGCCTTTGGGGTACATTCAATATTCAAATTATAGCAGGATCCTAGCAGAGGCTTATATATGTATATATATATTTTTAGTAGATAGATATAATATCTTTATTTTATTTATTTATTTTTATGTGGTGCTGAGGATCCAACCCAGTGCCTCACATACGCTAGGCAAGCTCTTTACCACTGAGCTACAACCCCAGCCCCAGAGACTTTCATAATTAAAAGAAAAAGATGGGGGTGCTGGGGTTGTAGTTCAGTGGTAGAGCACTTGCCTAGTGTGTGTGAGGCACTGGGTTGATCAGTTTTGTGTTTTAGAAAAATCATTCTAGTAATGATGGAAAGACTCTATTGGAAGGCAGAGCTGGTGGTTAGGGATACCATTTAGGAAGTTAGTATATGGTGCTCAAAGAAAAAGAAGTCTTTGGATCTGAATTCAAACAATGAAAAAGATAGATGGATGGAGAGTTTACAAATGTTAAAATTGGGCTGTGTGTAACTCAGTGGTAGAGCATGTATTTAACATGCATGAGGCTCTGGGTTCAGTCCCCAACACTACACACTCACACACACATGCACATGTGTGCGCGCACACACACCAGTTAAAAGTGACAGAACTAAAAGAAACTGACAACACTTAATACTCACTGGATGTTGGGGATAAGATATTAGAAGAAAATAAAGCTGACACTGCTATGAAAACTGAGCAGTGGAATAACTAGAAGTGCCACCAGTGGAGGTAAGGGTTGCAGGAAAAGGAGCAGATTGGGTGTGAGTGAAGAAAAAAATGAGCTTGATTTTGGGCATGTTGGGATTAAGTACATGTGAAGCTTCTGTTTAAAGAGAATAGCTCCAATTTATTGAATGTTCACTTTATCGGTCTATTTTCTGCTGCTGTAATGGAATACCTGAGACTAGGTAATTTATGAAAAACAGAGACTTATTTCTTACAGTGCTAAGAACATTTTAATGGAATACCTGAGACTAAGTAATTTATGAAAAACAGAGACTTATTTCTTACAGTGCTAAGAACATTTTAATGGAGGGTAGTGAGAGATGAGCAATTGATAGATCCAGGGCATTTGGCTATTTGAATCTCAATATCCCAATTTAGTCTCAGACTAACTTGGTGTAATCTGCCTCTGTCTCCTTGCTAAAGATTGGTATTTCTAGACATTGTGGAAACTTGTAGAAGCATCTGGAGGGCTTGTTTAAAATTATGGTTTTCAGGCCCTATTCACGATCTATCTTATCAGAAACTCTGTTATAAAATAAGCTCCAAACCTGTTCCTTAGGCATTCTACAGCATCTGATTTTCTGTTTTTAGATGTTCTTCACCTCCCCCACAGTCAGTGAGGAAGCAGCTGTTTTTAGATTGTGTAATTTTGTACTCAAGTTCATAACATTAGAACTCGGATTTTCTGAGTAGTTAACTAATAGTTAACTATTTAAGAACTTTTTTAGAAAATCATTTTCTTCTTGCCTTCAGGCCTCTACTTCAGTGATTCTTACAAAGCTTTGTGGGGATGATAAAGTCTAAATCTTTCGGATAAATAAATGTTTGATTTTTTTCTTCCTAAGTATGGATTTGTACTTCTCGAGAATTTGAACTTGACTCATTTATCTTTGCCTCAAGTGTGTGGCATGGTGCATTGGCCTAGTTAATGCTTCCAAATATCTAGTGAATTAGCTAAAGTGATGATGGTGCACAGTGAGGCATGCTTGGAGTTATTAGTCATTGGTCTGGAATGAGGATAGGGTGTTCAGCTCTTCAGCAATGGAAGATGCAACAGCAGCACCTGCAATCTTCACAGGATGGGCAGTGTTAGAGGAACTGTCAGCAGTGGGAGCCACAGATAATCTATAGTCTGAAAGATATCATTCCCCAAGTCAAATTCTAATCTACACAATTTCAGGATCACAAGTGTTTGATTTAAGATTCACCAGACACTATTGCTTGTGGAGTTTCTGATAATAATCATGGTCCTGGAGATAAAAAGTCTCATTAAAAACTGCTTTATTTTTTTTCCTGTTTTCATCTAAATGTGACATCAGGGGTTTGGGGTTCTAAGCCATAAACAATATACAAAAATGAATCTACAGCTTGAAGGTGAAGATAAACCTGCAAATAGTATTTCCAATGTCTTTCCTGTCCTTTGGTCATTGTCCTGTACGCATTGGAGGTGACTTGTTTTAGGACATCAGTATTGTAAGCAGGTGCAACAGGAGCACACGAGAGCCAGATTAGAATGTGAGGGTAGAGTCAAGCAAAGCCAATTCATCACATGTCACCATAGGAGATCCCAAGAGCTGAAGAGTAGATTGCACAACTGGAGCTATGGAATGAGATAAGTGATAGGAGAAAATGAGATGACAAGGGTTGCAGACCTGAGGGTGTCTAAACTATTTCTGAATGAACAATGTGGGTCTGAAGTTAACAACTGGGGTTCAGATGTGAATATAGGGAAAAGAGAGGCCAGGAAAGATGGGCCTTTAAAGAGCTAGATGCATGCCCTCCTGCCCAGGTTCTGAGCTTCTTGAGACATTGTAGTCTCTGAAAGAAATAAGCAATTGCCACCTTTAAAAATAAATTTGTAGCCGAGTGTGGTGGCACATGCGTGTAATCCCAGCACTTTGGGAGGCTGAGACTGGAGAATCGCGAGTTCAAAGCCAGCCTCAGCAATGGCGAGGCGCTAAGCAACTCAGTGAGACCCTGTCTCTACATAAAACACAAAATAGGGCTGGGGAGGTGGCTCCGTGGTCAAGTGCCCCTGAGTTCAATCCGCAATACCAAAAAAATAAAATAAAATAAAATAAAATTCGTATTCTTACTTACTACTTTCTTCAGTGTATCATTGCAATCACTTTAATGCTGCTTTAAAAAAAATTAGTTTCCTTCTCTCTGCTTCCAGGTTGCCTAAACAATATCTTGGTCTACTGTCTACCTGTAATTCACTGAGTAACCCAAGTCAGGCTCCAGATTTCTTTTCTGTTACCATGCATTATTTGAGAACATTGCTACCTTGTGAGCTCTTGCAAGAACTAGGTCGACACTCTTTAATAAGAGGGAATAAGGAGGAATGAAAAACATATACTTATGGGAGCAAATCAATTGGTGGACTGAAAATTACATTGACTCTTTTAAGTCACAATGACGTCATTTGCTGCCCTAAATTAGTGGTTGCTAACTCATCCGTGCTTATTAAAAATAAAGATTCTTGGGTACCTCCCTGTAGATTTGGATTCAGTGGATCTGGCTGGGGTGGGTCCATGGAACCTATCTTGAATGTCAAGAAATTCTTGGGTACCAGAAGTTCTGGAAAACTGTCTTCAAGTTAAATAGTGTCCTCTAAGTCTGAGAAGATACATCACTTTGTTTGGTACAAAATTTTTCTCATAAAAATTTATGAATCAGAATGAAAGAAAATTTTAAAAACATAAGTTCCCTATATTTCTGCCATTCTAATGTAAGTGATTCCCTTCTCTGCAATTCTTTGTATGCTATACTCATATTTTACATATTTGTAATATACAAATTTAGATTCTGTTTTTTTTTTTAAAAACATAACATACCAGAAACATTGTTCCTTTGATATCATATAAGGTTGGTGACTTAGTCCATTCAGGCTATTATAACTAACATGCCATAAAGTGGATGGTTTATAAACTTGTTGCTCATAGTCTCTGAGGCTGGAAAGTTCAAGATCAAGATGTCAGCAGATTCAGCGTCTGGGGAGAGCTTACTCTGTTTCATAGATGATGCCTTCTTGCTGTGTTCTCACATGGTAAAAGGGACAAATAAGTTCTCTTGGGCCTCTTTTATAAGACTACTAATCCTATTCGTGAGGGCTCTACCCTCATGACCCAATTACCTCTTAAAGCCCCCAACTCTTAATACTTTGAAGATTGGGTTTTAACATATGACTTTTAAAGGGACCCAAACTTTCAGACCATGGCAGTGGGTAATTTTACTGTTAAATGTCTATAATTTGTCCATCCATTTACTAAGTGTTGAACACAGAGGTTGTTTTTAATTTTTTGTTACAGTATAGACAATGTAATAAACAGTTTGTACTTACAGCTTTTACTGTAAAGTTTTTGCAGTAAATCCTCAGGCATGATACTAATGAATCAAAGAGTTTGAGCATTTTAAAGTCAAAGTGGTTAATATTGGAATATTAAGTATTTCATCCCTGCTGGAAACTGTTTAACTAGTTTTATTTTTGCCATTCCCTCCTTCTTTCCTTCCTTCCTTTCTCCCTCCCTCCCTTCCTTCCTTCCTTTCTTTTGTACTGTGAATTTAACTCAGTGGTGCTACCATTGAGCTACATTTCCAGCTCAGCTCTTATTATTTTTTCTTTGAGACAGGGTCTTGCTAAGTTGCTTAGATTGGCCTCAAACTTGCCATCCTCCTGCCTCAGACTACCAAGTAGCTTAGATTACAGATGTACCCCACTGCACCCAACAATTAGCTTCATTTAAAAATGCTTGCTGAACACTACAATAAAGCAGTCACCTCAATGTTTATAGCAGCACAATTCACAATTGCAAAACTATGGAAGCAACCCAGATGCCCTTCAATAGATGAATGGATAAAGAAACTGTGGTACATATACACAATGGAATATTATTCAGCAATAAAAGAAAATAAAATTATGGCATTTGCAGGCAAATGGATGGAATTGGAGAACATTATGCTTAGT
>CM053410.1:44800392-44890733 GCA_028644305.1 Xerus rutilus
TCTGAATATTCTCTCTGATTAGTGGATGAGGATACATAACGGGGGTGGGAACGGGAAACATAGGAGAAATGCAGGAACTCTGGATGCAGCAGGGAGGAGGTGGGAGGAAGGAAAGGGGAATGGGTATAGTAATGATGGTTGATTGAGATCGTCATCACTACCCTTGGTGCATGTACGAAGACACAAATGGTGTGACTCTATCTGGTTTGCAACCAGAGAAATGGAAAAACTGAGCTCTGTTTATGTACTATGATTTGAAACGCATTTAAATAAAATAAATTTAAAAAATAAAATAAAATAAAAATGCTTGCTGAGCTGGGGTTGTGGCTCAGAGGTAGAGCACTCGTCTCACATGTGTGAGGCACGGGGTTCGATCCTCAGCACCACGTAAAGATAAATAAAATGATTAAAATAAAGGTATTGTGTCCATCTACTACTAAAAATATTTTTAAAAAGTGCTTGCAAAGTTTCCATAATAAATCTCCTCCATCTCTTTACTTAAAATGCATTTTCCTTTATTTGTGTAATAATTATTTTGTGAGTACCTTTCATATAAGCAGTTTGAGGAGCTGGGTGCTTGCCTTGCATGTGGGGGCACTGGGTTTGATCCTCAGAACTGCATAAAAATAAAAAAAATAAGGATATAAAAAAAGTCACTAAGAAGTTTTAGTCAAGGGGCAGTAGAGAGCAAGAGACAAGAGTTCTTATGAAACTCATTGTGGAACAAAACAGTAAATGATTGTACAAATGAAATGAGGTAATTTTAGATAGCAACGATATAGAGTGTGACAAGATGCATGTGAAGTGTAATTCACGTTGAATGGTCTTGGAGGGTGGTAATGAGGAGGTAAAGCTGCACTGTGACCTGAATGACAAAGAAGGGGCTAGCCAGTGAAGACTTGTGTTAGTTAGGGTTTTCCAGAGAAACAGAGCCAAGAGAATGTATATAGACAGACATATAGGTGTGGGTATAAGTAATGTATACATCTCTGCGTGTATAAAGGAAAATTATATATAAAGAGTCTCTTTTTTAAATAAAGAGTTGGTTCACGTGATTGTGGAGGCCGAGAAGCCCCAAGATCTGTAATTTGCAAACTGGAGCCTCAGGAGAGATGATGGTACAGTTCCAGTTCAAATGTGATGGCTTGAGAACCAGGAGAGTCAATGGTGTAAGTTTTAGTCTGAAAGCTGGCTGACTTAAGACACAAGAAAAAAGCTAATGTTTCCACCCAACTCCAAAGAGGGGAAAAAATCAATGTCCCAGTTCAAGCAGTCAGGCACGAGGAGTCCCCTCTTAACTCAGCCTTGTTCTCTTCAGGTCTTTAATTGATTGGGCCAGGCCCACCAACTTTAGGGAAGGCGATTTGTTTTGTTCACTCTACCAATTCAATTTCATTCAAAAATATCCTCATAGACACACCCAGACACCCAGAATAATGTTTGATCAAAATCGGTCTGCACACCCTGTGGCCAGGTCAAGCTGACACAAAATTAACTATCTCAAGTCTGCTCCTCATCAGCTTGACACCCATTCACATCTCCTTAAACCTAATGTCCAAAGACAATGAAAAGATTGCAGCTCCACCTAGCATGCTGTAGCTATCCTACACTAATTCCTTCCCCAGAGAAGGAGGTAAAGTTCTTGAGTGATGTTCACTGTTCTGCTTAATATTACATAACTTAAATACTATGGTGTAAAATTAACCATACTTAAATACTATGATCTAAGTGTGGTTAAGTCAAAGCCTCCTATGTTACATGATAAGGAAGTAATAGAGGAAAAAAATATTTGTATGATAAATACACACAATGTATTCATAAGAAAGAAGGAAATATTCACAACAATTTCATTCTGCATTTCTGCAATGAGTCACATGGTTGTAGGTGGTATTACTAGCTCCTTCTACTCAATCTGTATTCCCTCTGCCTTGCAACCGCCTCAGCTGATTATGGTTCTTTACGTGACAGAGTGACCTAAACCTTCATTCTTAAAGAATCTGGGCCATTTGTGTCCCTGACTGGATTGGGTTCTATAGTTTTTCATTGACCTCAATCACAGGGTATGTTAGTACTAAGAGATTCCTGTATTTCCTATACATTCTTCCTGGCCTCCATTGTGGAGTAGTTGTCCAATTTCCTCTTGGTAGTCAGGATCCGCCAGTCACCTCAGGAAACACAATAACTCTCTCCTTTGCCCATTGATTCAGAGACCTGAGGAGTCCACAGTGGCGAGGGGGCAGTTTTAAACTCCCATTTCAATGGAAGTTGTACCTCCTGGTGGAACTAAGACCTCTAGGCCCGCAGAACATAAGGTAGTGGGAACAGGAAGAAGAAATTTTTTCTTGTGGATCACTAGGGGTAACAAAGAGTGGTGCCGCTTCCATTTCTGCCCGTGATTCCTTAGCCTGTGAATCCTGGCTATGGGGAAAACAGAACCATACATTGGATGTTGATTCAGGCCACATACAGCCTTCTGGAGAACCTTGCCCCTGCCCTGCAAGATATTTCCACCTAGCTGATGCTGTAACTGAGTCTTCAAAAGGTCATTCTACCCTTGTATCAATTTATCTGCCTCAGGATGATCGAGCATATGATAAGACAAATGAATTCTATGAATGTGGGCACATTGCCACATTCCATTCAAGGTAACATGAGCTCCTTGATCAGAAGCAGTGCTATGTGGAATATCATGATGATGAACAAGGTATTCTGTAAGCCCATGGATAGTAGATTTGGCAGAGACATTGCATGTAGCAAAGGGAAATTCATATTCAATGTCTGCATTTCTTTCAATAAGGAAAAAGATACTGTCCCTCCCATGATGGAAGTGTTCAATATAATCAACCTGCCACCAGGCCACTGGCTGGTCACCCTGGGGAATGGGGCAGTAACAGAGATTCAGTGTTGTCTCTGCTGCTGGCAGATTGGGCACTCAGCAGTGTCCGTAACCAGGACAGCCTTGGTGAATGGAAGTCCATAACTTGCTGAGCTCAGGCATAACTTCTGTCCCTGCTGACATACATACTTTGTTCATAAGCCCACTGGGCAATGACAGGGGTGACTGGAAAAAGAGGGCAACTGGTGGCCACAGAATGGGTCAACATATCCTCTTGATTATTAAAATTTTTCTCTGTTGAGGTCACTTTTTGGTGAACATTCACATGGAACACAATATCTCCACTTTTTTTTTTTTTTGGTCCATTCAGAAAAGTCTATCCACACACCTTTTTCCCAATATTCCTTGTCGCCAATTTTCCGATCATATTCCCGACAAGACCTTGATCAACTAGCCAAATCATTGGTCACAGCCTGTGAATCATTATATAATTGTATGCACTTTGGAATTTATCCCCCAAAATAAAGGAAATTGTTAACAGGGTTTTGAGCAGAGGTGAGACACATAAATATCATACGTAGATGAAAAAGAAATTATAGATAAAATAAAGAGAGGAATCAAACATGACTTTAAGATCTGCACAAATGAAAGAACGGAGTTGACATTTCCTGAGGTAGGGAAGCCCAGGAGGAATGATTTGGGGGTGAAAGATATCATGAATTGTTTTTAACATGCTATATTTCCTTTTGAAATAAACTTTATGGGGGTATAATTTGCATATAACAAAATACATACATTTGCATATAACAAAATACATACATTTTAATTGTGTAGAGTGATATGTGACATTAAATGTATATGCTCATGCCACCCCAATCAAGATAGAGAACACTTCCATTGCCCCAAAAGAATCCCTGTCTTCCTTTCTGGTTGATCTCCATTTCCCACCCCCTGTCCTAAGCAACCACTTAATATTCATTCCATCACCATGGATTAGATTTATTTGTCCTAGAGGATTATAAAAATGGAATCATAAGCGCTGGGAGAATAAAAACTGAATTAGACCTTCCATTGTCTGGTATGTTTTTAAACTTCTAAGTCTATTTCTTTTTTCTTTTTTATAATTATAGATATCCTAGGACCTAAGAGGCTGAATGTATGCATAGACATACTTTCTTATGACTTTGAGAATCATCCATTCTCCATATTCTCTGCAGCCAATAAGATCTTGTTGAGCATTACTTTCATAAGTTTTTACAATTAAAATAAGCATTCTCCTTTTTTTCCCAATGCAAAATATTATAATGTAATGTGATAATATAATGTGTACTCTGATTTCCAGAGTTCACTTCTCTAGGTTCTGAGAAGTCCCTCTCATGTAGGGAAAGGGATAATCCTTACCCTTGAGCTGGGCGCGGTGGCGAATGCCTGTAATCCCAGCGGTTTGGGAGGATGAGGCAGGAGGATTGTGGGTTCAAAGCCAGCCTCAGTGATTTAGCAAGGTCCTAAGCAACTTAGTGAGATCCTGTCTCTAAGAAAAATATAAAAAGGGCTGGGGATGTGGCTCAGTGGTTTCCAGTACCAAAACAAACAAAATAAAACTTATCTTTGAGAATCACTTGTCTAATCTAATAATCACATGCAGATCAGAGGGCTAACCATATGCACCAATCTGCTAAAGGGCATGCTGGGAAGAAGTTGGGTAGTGTTTTGCCTCATCTTGCCCCACTTTAAGTGCTTTGCCTTTTATGGATACCAAACATTTAATGATCACAGACCAAAGCAATTACTCATGTCTTTGTTTTATATCCCTTGGCTTCCTGATATTATTTTTAACAGTTCTTCCATAATCACATAATAGCTTCATTTATATGGTCATTGCATCCAGGAAATAATGAGCATTCAAATAGGTTGGCCAGAGACTTCAAATAGCTGCACAGGGCAGGACACTCCCCAGCTTGGTTGTTAAGGATAATGTTGTAGGATTAAGATTTCACAGCAAAGAAATCAAAAAGAATCTTATTGCAACTGTACAAGGAGAAGATATATGCTGGAATCTAGTGTATCCTATGAGCACATTTAAAACTTAACTAGCAGGATACCAGAATATAGAGCATATAACTATGGAGGAGAGTTATTTGTCAATACAAAGGAGGCCCTAATATTTATTTAGGGCACTAGATCCTCCTTTCTCTCCCTCTCCTCTTATTCTTTATGAGAACCATAAGGGTAAGAGTGATTTTGTATTTGATCTTCACTTTCAGCTCTGAATTTCAGTCTTTTCACCCATGCTTTAATAACAGAAGAGAAAGTACCAGAGAGTAGGAGGAATTTAAAAAATTATTTTGAAAAATTAAAAAAAAAAAGAAGAGGCAAGGCATTTCTAGTTAATCTGTGCATGAGCTGAGCCATCAGTAGAAAGCTGAGAAGCACTGTTTAGTTTCCTATGTGTTTGTGGTTGTTTAGAATTACATCACACAGTATTTCCATTGTGACAGCATACAGGAAAATTTTTCCCTTTGGTTTCAGGTAGGAATGATTACTTTTGTCCTATACAACTAATTGTTTTAATCTTTTGAGATTACTGTGGATCGTGTAAAATTGACCATATATACTTTTTCTTTATACTGGAACTTTGAACATTCAGAGTTAAATTTGTGGCTTTTATTGTTACCCAATGAAAAAACTTTATAACTTTCATTTTGTTCCAAGCTTCATTCTATTTTTTCTCTACCTTTATATTCTCTTCATTCTGATATACTCCTTGGTTTTATTTTGATTATAAGGTATCATGGGGTATTGTAGAATACTTTATAACATCTTTGTAAACAATGTCACATAAATAAAAACTTGAGGCGGAGCAATTTTTTAAATAAGAATATGGATCATTAACCTGTTTAACAGGCAATTCACTTTTTATAGTTTGAGTTTTTTGGGAGGGAATGTATGGTAATAGAGGTTTTTTTTGCTAGTTGTTGATGGACCTTTATTTTATTTATTTATCTGTGGTGCTGAAAATTGAACCCAGCGCCTCACACATGCTAGGCAAGTGCTCTACCACTGAGCTTCAACCTAGCCCATGGTAGTGTTTTAATGATGCATTGGTTGTGTTCTGACCACTGAGGTTCCAAATCTTCACTCTGTTAATTTTCTACTTGAGCTAAGTTAAGCCATTTAATTCTGTGTCTCAATTTCCTTATCTGTAATAGGATTAACAAAGATAACTCCTTTACAGAATTACTGTGAGAACTAAATGAGAGAATATATACCAAATACTTAGAATCATGCCCAGCACCTGGTTTAAAATGAATATTGTTAGCCGGGCGCGGTGACTCAAGCCTGTAATCCCAGTACTTAGGGAGGCTGAGACAGGAGAATCACGAGTTCAAAGCCAGCCTCAGCAACGGCGAGGCACTAAGCAACTCAGTGAGACCCTGTCTCTACATAAAACACAAAATAGGGCTGGGGATGTGGCTCAGTGGTCAAGTGCCCCTGAGTTCAATCCCCAGTACCACAAAAATAAATAAATAAATAAAATGAATATTGTTAGCTTTTAGGATTTATTGCCAAGCAATTCCAACTTTGTTTTTAAGACAAGAAGTTCAGATTGGTAGTAGTTTTCTCCTTAACATACCCATTTCATTTTATCATTTACTAAGTATCACTACAGGAGATCCATCTGTTAATCTTCTAGGTCGTCTGTGTTCAGGATATCACTGACTTTTGGTCATAAGGTAGTCAATACATGAATTTGTGTGTGTGTGTGTGTTGCTGTATAATAAAGTACCTCAAAATTTAGCAGATTAAAACAATTTATGTTTATTATTTCACAGTTACCATGACTTAGGAACCCAGGATGGGCTAGGCTGGGTCCTCTGCTTCAGAATTTCTCATAAAGTTGCAGTCAAGGGCTTCATCTGAAGGCTCAACTGGGGAAAGAGCCACTTCCTCCATAACTCATGGAGTTGTTGAAGAGGTTTAGTTCCTCTAGTGTTTTCACCTAAGATCTTCAGTACCGTCTCACTTGCTTCATCAAAGCCAGTATGGGGGCATTCTACTAGCAAGACAAAGGTCATAGTCTGGTAATGTTTTAATGTTGGAAAGTGCAGAATTTGTCTTGACTTTGCTTCTGGTTCCTGGGAGATAACCTCTAAATCCTTGCAATTTCCTGGGTTATAGGAGTGTGTTGGTTATTCATTATTGGCCCCTCAACCACACCTGAGTTTGTGCTATCATGATGACTCACGATGGGGCCTATATAGTTTCAGGATAGAGGTTGCTGTGCTTGAAAAACCAATCATGTGATTAGAGGTTTGGAACTTCTAATTTGACCTCTGGGGAGTGGATGAGGTTGGAGATTGAAATCAATCATATTACATGACCAAGGATTTATTCAATCTCACCTATATAAGGAAATGTCAGTAAAATCTCTGGACATTGAAGTATATACTTCCTGTTTGGTGAACATACTGATGTGTCAGGAGCATGATGTGTCCTGACTCCACAGAGAGAGGATGTGGAACCTATGCATATGGGACCCTTCTCAATCTTGCCTTATGTGTCTCTGCATTGGGCTGGTCCTAGTTTGTATCTTTTACAATAAAACTATAATTTGTAAGTATTGCATTTTCCTGAGTTATATGAGTTGTTCCAGTAAAATTTTGAACCTGAGGAAACAGTGAAAACTCCCCAAATTTGTAGATAGTTGCTCAGAAATGCCAGTGGCCTGGGAAATCCCCAAAATTCAGGTCTGGTTTCTGAAGTGCACGGCTTGTTGGGAACTGTGCCCTTAAATCTATGTAGTCTGCTTTAACTCCAGGTGGTTGGCGTCAGGTTAGAATCACTTAGTATTGCAGCATTGCACCTAGTCAGCAAAGTGACGTATCATTGCTTTTGCTGTATTCTATCAGTCAGAAGCAAGATCATGGGTCCAACCCACATAGGAAGGGCTTTCCCTTTGGAGGAGATTACATAAGAGCATGGACACTAGGAGGGAGGTGTGGGACGTTGGGAGTCAAACCAGAAGTTTTCTATCACAATCAGTTTAGTCCACAGTTTGGTGACTTGTCTTAGGGCATCTTTTTTTTTTTTTTTAATACTGATTGTAATCTTTTAATGAGTTTGTTTCAAAATAACAATTTTTAAAATTTTTTCTAATTAGTTATGCATGCCGGCAGGATGCATTTTGACATAACATACACAAATGGAGCACAAGTTCTCATTCCTGTGGCTATACACAATGCAGAATCATACTAGTTGTACAATCATATGTGTACATAGAGTAATAATGTCTGACTCATTCCACCATCCTTCCTACCCCATTACCCCCTCCCCTCCCTTCACTCCCCTCTGCCCAGTCCAAAGTTCTTCCACTCTTCCCTAGCCCCTTCCCCGTTATGGATCAGCATTTGCATATCAGAGAAAACATTTGGCTTTTGGTTTTGTGGGGATTGGCTTATTTCACTTAGCATGATATTCTCCAGCTCCATCCATTTACCTGCAAAAGCCATAATTTCTTTCTTCTTTATGGCTGAGTAATATTCCATTGTGTATGTATACTCCATTTTCTTTATCTATTCATCTGTGAAGGGCACCTGGGTTGGTTTCATAGTTTAGCTATTGCGAATTGAGCTGCTATAAACATTGATGTAGCTGTGTCACTGTAGTATGCTGATTTTAAGTCCTTTGGGTATAAACTGAGGAGTGGAATAAACCAGTCAAATGGTGGTTCCCATCCATGTTTTCCAAGGAATCTCCATACTGCTTTCCATAGCAGTTGCACCAATTTGCAGTCCCACCAGCAATGTATAAGTGTACATTTTCCCCACATCCTTTCCAACACTTATTGTTGCTTGTATTCTTGATAATTGCCATTCTGACTGGAGTGAGATGGAAGTCCTAGGGCATCTTGATTGATTAGATACAATGAGATAATAGGTTATGGAATTTTAATGTTGGAAAGAACCTTAGATATTGTCTACATAAGTTCTACCTTCCTGTTTTACAAGTGAGAAAAACCAGGCTCAGTGAATGTAGATGTCTTATTTGAGAGCATGCAATGAGGTCAGGATAAGAACCCAACACTCTTTTCCCAGTACCATGACATCGAATGATTTAATCTACAAATTGGAACCGCTATAGGTAAACAGTAACATTCCCTAAAGCACAGCCAGAAAGCTATAGACTCCTTTGCAAACACAGAAAAAAACATTCAAGATCAGAAGATTCTGGTGGGAATCAAAGATTTTGGCAGGCAAGTTTTCTAACTGGCAGAAAATTACAAAACTTTTGATTTCCTGTACATGTTGCATTGATGTTTTAAAAATTAGAAGGTAGCATAAAATCCAGGGGATAGAAAATATAGAAGCAAAAGAGAATTAAATGTCAAACTAATGTTTGCAAAATGTTTGTAATGCCCTCTAAATGATCCATTAATCCAAAAAAGCCTTTTTGCTAAATTCCCAAATAAAATTGTACATATTTATGGTGTACAACATGCACTTTTGAAATATGTATATATTGTGGAATGGATCCATTGTGGTAAGAGCATTTAAAATCTACTTTCAGCAATTTTCAAAATACAACACATTGATTTTAACTTTGGTCACCTTATTATACAATAGATCTCTTGGACTTATTCTTCCTATCTACATGAAATCTTGTATCCTTTGGTCAATATCTTCCTGGCCCCCAAACTCCAAATCCTTGTAACCACCATTCTACTTTCCACTTCTATTAGTTCAGTGCTATTAGATCTCACATAGAAGTGAGATCAGATGGTATTTGTCTTTCTGTGTTTGGCTTATTTCACTTAGCATAATGTCCTCCAAGTCCATTCATGACAAATGACAGGAGCTCCTTTTTAAAGGTGGAATAGTATTCCATTGTGCATATATTCTATATTTTCTTTTACCCATTCATGAGATGTACACTTAGGTTGATTTCATATCTTGTCTATTGTCAATAGTGTGTAGTGGACATGGGAGTATAGATATGTCTCTAACATACTGATTTTATTTTCTTAAATATTCAATAGTGGGCTTACTTGATCATATTGTGGTTCTATTTTTAACTTTTTGAACAACCTCTATACTGTTTTCCATAATGGCCATACTAATTTATGTTCCCAGAAATAGTATACCAGTGTTCCCTTTTATTTACATCTTCATCAACACTTTGTTATCTTTCATCCTTTTTTTCCCCTACAGCAAAAAGAACACAAAATTTATTACATGCCTGAAGTATGGGATTATTTGATTTATCTTTTTTTTATAATAGCCAACCTAACAGCTATGAGGTGGTATTTCATTACAGTTGTAATTTGAATTTTTTTGATGATTAGTGATGTTGAACATTTTTTCATATACCTTTTGGCCATTTGTATGTCTTCGTGTGTGTGTGTGTGTGTGTGTGTGTGTGTGTGTGTGTGGCTGGGGATTGAACTCAGAAGTGCTTTACCATTGAGCTACATTCCCAGCCCTTTTTTTTGAGACAGGGTCTTGCAAAGTTGCCCTGGCTGGTCTTGAACTTGCAATCCTCCTGCCTCAGTTTCCCAAGTAGCTGGGATTACTGGCATGCACTACTGAGCCTGGCTGTATATCTTTTTTGAAAAATATCAATTCAGATATTATTCCCATTAAAAAATGAGTTATATGTTTTCTTGCTTTTGAATTGTCTGAGTTTCTTATGTATGTTGGGTATTAACTACTTATCAGATTGTTTTACAAATATATTTTCCCTCTCTGTAAGTTGTCTCTTCATTCTGTTGATTGTTCCCTTTGCTGTGCAGAAGTTTTTTTGTTTGATATAATCCAATTTCTCTATTGTTTGTTTTTATTGCCTGTGCTTTTGGAGACATATCCAAATAATCATTGCCTAGACAGATGTTACAGGGTTCCCCCCTAAGTTTTCTTCTATTTCTGCATTTCAGGCCTTATGTTTGAGTCTTTAATCCATTTTGAATTGATTTTTGTATAGGGAATGAGATTCTTCTGCATGTAGATATCCAGTTTCCCCATTACTATTTATTGAAGAGATTATCCTTTTACCCATTGTTTTCTTAATACTTGTTTTGAAAATCAATTTACCATAAATATGCAGGTTTATTTGTAGGCTTTCAATGTAGTTCCATTGGTCTATGTGTCTGTTATTATGCCAGTACCATGTTGTTTTCATTACTATGCTTTGTAGCATACTTTGAAGTTATGTAGTATGTTAGTCAGCTTTGTATTATAACAAAATACCTGATATAATCAATTTAAAAAGAGAAAAGGTTTGCTTTGGCTCACAAGTTGGGAGGTTTTAGTCCATGGTCAATTGGCCCATTGCTTTTGGACCTGTAATGAGAAAGTACATCATGGTGGGACTGTGTGGTGGAGGAAACTGATCACCACATGGTGGTGAAGTGAAGTGAAAAGAGAGAAGAGGGCCAGGGTCCAAATATCCCCTTGAAGAGCACACCTTCATGTGAACAGAAGACATCCAAACAGGTTTCACCTCTTGAAGGTTCCATCATCTCCTAATAACACCCCTGCTCAGGGACCAAGCCTTTAACACATGGGCCTTCGTGCTCTCTCATCCAAATCCTGCCAGGTAACGTGAGGCTCCTAGTTTTGTCCTTTTTATTCTAGATCACCAGTTCCATTTCTTGATTTGTGATGGGTGGTGGCAGAGTTCTCAAACCAGCACTGAAGGGATGCTGTACAACACACAGTGTGCTAGCAGCAATTATTTGCTGAGCTAAAGTAGTTTGACCTCAAATAAGATGGCCAGAAACAAAATGCCATTAGGACATACTAAAGAAGCTCGTTGTGGCTTCTCTAATTGGTTTACAAAATAACTTCAGCTGTGGCCTCCAAGCAGCCTGCCAGGAAACAGCAGCCCCTGACATTAGGGAGGCTGGCAGAGTGGGCAGGAAGCCATGCTGTGCTTCAGTTTGAGCAGCAGCAGTAGGCAGCTTGCGAAAGAAAGCTAAGCTCCAGTGATTCATGAGAATGGTGGCGCTGGCCTCGAAGGCGTTATTGGAAGAAAAGATTTTCTTCTGGCAGAGTTGTGGCCATGTCATGTCCCTGAGTATAAACATGTCACTGACTCCCATTATCTTTATCAACAAGAACAGGCCCTTGGATATGTAGTTCACAGCGAGACACTCCCTTTGGTGCTCTCTCTCTCACCCCACAGTCTTTGGCTCCATTCCAACGAAGTGGCTCAGTGCTCTTTAGTCGCTTCTTCACATCTTTGTGCTCATGCCATTCCCTCTTTCCCTCTAAATGATCTTCCTCCACCAAGTCAACTTTGCCCTTCTCTGGGAAGTCAGTCATCTATGGTGCTGTTTCATTACTTAACAAAAGCCTCGTACTGTGCTAAGTGCTTTATAAATATTTACTCAGCTATCCTTCCAACAGCTTTAGGAGGTAGGTATTATTACTGCCAAAAAGAGACTCAGACAGAATATCTAGAAAAGGAAACAAAATTGACTTGCAAAGAATGTGGGAGAGTCAGACTTCAGAAGGTCCTGTTTGCCAAATACACACGGAAGGATTTAAAGGGCCCAAACCTACATAAAAATTGCCACAGTTATAGAATTGACATACCTTTTTATGGTGGAAAAGCAACAACTTTCCCACATGATTATCATAGTCACAAACAATTATGACATGTTCAGATACCAACATAACAACAAAAAGAGATAAGTTTTTTTTTAAGGGAGTTTATGAGAAATATGGAAGAATAATAAAATTCATGGACAGAGAATCAATCAGGGTGACTGTTATTTTAGATTTATCTAGGAATCACAGCTTACTACTTTCTTTTCTTTTCCCGTTTATGGAATGTCGAATGCTTAATCACATGGAAAAGAGGCCAAGTATCAGTTTTTGCTTCTACATTATCTCCCTCCATACCCTTTGCTCATTACGGATCAGGACACTGAGGGAGAGAGAAGTAAAGTAACTTGCTTGAGGTAAGAAGGCTTGCAAAGATCAAGTTGGGATTTAAATGTAGGCAATTGGGCTCCACCAAGTAACGATGCTTCTCTATTCTCTAGACCTACCTTCCTTCTCAGAAAGTTGGCAGCTGGTGATGTTTTTCCTGTTTATTGTTTAGTAATGCATAGCCCCATATTCTTATTTCATTTTGCACATTACATTATCTTGTTTTCCCACTGGCTCCTTAACAGCTGGGACTTTGAAATATTGGCATTTAGTATAGCATTGCATAATTGTTCCTCTATAAATATTCATGGAATGGATAACTGACCTTCAGGCCCATTTCTACCAGTCCATTTCAACCTGTATAGGATGGCGGAGGACATAAGGATACTCAGGGTTAGTGAAAGTATCTGCAACATTATCTTTGAACAAAACCCAAATGTTGAAAATTGAATTTGAGATTTCTGTTAGACTCCAGAAAGACTTGCTATAGGCTTAGAAATGCTAAAACCTAAACTATTTTTCTTCTCATTTACATTTAAACACTTCCTATGTCTTCTGAAATGTCATTGAAGCTTGAAGTTTAGGTTGGCAGTGAAGGGCTGCTGTCATTCAAGGGCATGGTTTCTAGTCTGTCCCCATGGCAGTGACCAAGGAAAAATGGTTTAATCATCCTAAACTTTCATTGCTTCTATAACAAGCCTCAAAATCCATCAGTGTAATGTTCTCCCTAAAGAGTCAAAGTGACAAATATCAGAAATAAAAGTTTTTTAAGTGAAAGAGATTTACAATAAAGTTTTTCTAAAAAGCCTTTAATACACTTAACCAGATAGAAAAAGAATCATCTTTTCTAGCGAAAAGCAATGTGCTTTTATCATTATCTAGTACCAATTGTTGGTCAGGGGTACACTATTAATGGGTTATTTCAAGGTCACATTCTAAACTCTTGCAATAAATGATTCCTGTCATAAAGCTTGACATGCTCTTGTATCACAGCAGTATCTTTGACAGCTTTGACAATATCACTTTATAGCTTGAAAAAATAATCCAACTTCCTTTAAGAATTTACATAGGCACAGTATTCTTACAAAACTGTGATTTCTATATATACATACACACACACACACACACATTGTGGGATTGAACCCAGGAGTGCTTAATCACTAAGCCACATCTTCAGCCCTTTTTTACATTTTATTTAGACAGGGTCTCGCTAAGTTGCTTAGGGTATCCCTAATAGTTGCTGAGGCTGGCTTTGAATTGGCAACCCTCCTGTCTCGGTCTCCTGAGTCACTAGATTACAGGCATGTGCCACCGCGCCAGGCTTCAACATGCACATTTTGAATATCACTCATTTGACTCAGAGGACTTCTGAATGTTATTTTTGCATAGTAGCCTATTGTACTCCTTTGCTACTTGGATAACTTTTTTCTCCAGTCAAAAAAAAATCCCTTTTTATGAAGGTAAAGAAAACCACATAGATTGTTCAATTTCTGTCTGAAGGTATTATAGTAATTGTGACCTGAAATCTTTCTTGGAAGAAAGAAATTCTAAACACACAAACTAACAAACAAACTAATTGTGGTACAAGGATGAACTCTCCAAGAAATTTACAGGAACATGTATGTCAACATCCTATTTTTGAGTAAGTCAAGAGCCATCTTATTACAAGCCAAGGAAAGATTTTGTTCCAGGCTTAGGCAGTTATTGAAATTGTTGTGTTTCCCTGCTTACCATCAGTTTGGGCTCCTTTTTTTTTTTTTTTTTTTTTTTTTAGGAAGCATTTAATGTTCCCTTAATAAGATCAGGAATTTTCCCAAATGTTGCAGAATTAGAATCCCTTGAGGTTTGGTTTTTAGCTGCCCTTCATCTCAGCTTGTTGAATTTCTATTCTGTGCTGAATTTTATCACTGGCCATCTGAGTATGGCTGAAGTCACTCCTTGGGTAAAGATGATATGCTAGAAACTACATGATACATAGGAAAGCTGCCCAGAACCAAGTTCAATGGAGTTTGTGTCACCCAACAGAGTTCCCTGGCCATTTGGACAGTCTATTCTGCACCCATCTCCTTGTCCCCCATTTCTAAAATGACCACATTCTGAAGAAATAAAACATGAAGTAGGCAGACTGCCAACAGATTGGGCTTATTGAGCATGGGGAATATATTGGCATTGTTTCACTAATGTCTTATACAGTGCCTGAATATGGTAGAAGTTGAATAAGTATTTGTTGAATGAATGAATAAATAATGGCCATAATGAAAAATTAAATGTAATTGGTTTATTTCCATTCACTATTTCCTACTGTTCTCTCTCTCTCTTTCCTATGACCTTGGTTAGAAGTGGGAAGAGGGGTTTAGTTTGAGGACACTCATTTGCAATTCTTCTGTAACACAGAGTGACGTATTTCAAGATGTGGAAGAATAAGAGGTTCAGGGAGAATTGTTGTGCAGGGAGGCTTTGTCTGTGTGACAGGGACTTGGTTCCTACAAGGCAAGCCTGGTATGACCTGACCATGGTCTTAGCATTTATTATTCCCTTGGAAGCCCTTCATGAGAGTCCAGCCACTAACCAGTCCTGCTATATCTTCTGAACAAGGACAACTCAGTTCCCTGGGGAGACCTAATCTTGGTATCCACAATTATTTTCTCTTCCCATCTCTTTAACCTCCAAATTATCAAGGAGTATGTGTTGTTGTGGCTTGATGTACATTAACGCACTTGGAACCCTGCCATAAGAGTTACATAAGCATTTGCTATTATTGTTATTATCTTCTGACTAATTAGCTGTAGCAATCCCACACTTTTGCTAAATTTTCCCCAACAAAGAGAACAGACATGGTATCATGCACTCAGGGTATATGTGAGTCTAGTCAACAAATACTCGTTGAACATTTTACAGGATTAACCGCCACTTATTGGGCACTGGGTACATAAGGTGTGTGGCGGGTATTGTTCCAAAAACATTGATGTCCGTTTTATCTTCGGGTAACAGACCCAGACCTGGCTAGTGAGATTGACCAATCCATCTGTTTTTCCCTGATAACTCAGGACTACCTCAAGTTTCTTGTTCCTTTGTTTAGGGACTGGCACAGCCTCCAGCAAAGTGAATCTGTCTTTCCCAGGACTCTTCTTCCAGACTAGGTAGGGAAGACTACCTTGCTATTTTGAATACCAAAGTTGGAAGGATGAGAACTGATGGTCCCTGCCATGTGGAGGAAGTCTATGTCATAGGAGGCAGTAAGACTAACAGAGAAAATCAGACCTAGTGGGGAAAGAGAGAGAGCTGATAGCCCTGGCCACAAGTGGTATTGTCTCTACTCCTGGACACGGAACAGCTAATCAATTCCCACCTATGTTAGCTAGTGTGAGTGAAGAACTAACATTTGTGACCAGTTGAATCATGGCTAACAGAAGGATTAAGACTGGTATTGTCTCAGCTTTCTCAGAGATTTCTTTCTAGGGGACAGGTGCTAAGTTGTATGATGGGGTGTTACAGAATTCTCAGCAGGGTGACTACTCTGGTTAGGAGGTCAGGGAATGTTCTGCAGTCACATCTTGAAGAATATATAGGAATTATGCAGATGGAAAGGGCAAAGTTGGGAAGATTCAGTGGAGAATGAGCACAGCAAAGTAGAGGAAAGATGCCATTTTCACATAGTGGGGTATGTTAGATATGGAAAATTAAAACCCCAAGTGCAGCCTAGGAAAAGGGAATGAAAAAGAAAGCCATACATGGGTAGCTTTAATCTCTTTCAAGATAAATCCTTTTCAGATGCTGGCCACAGGTGGGGAGAAAATGTTTCATCAAATCTAGAATGATAGGCTCTGGGAAACATTAATCTCTTCCAAGATAAATCCTCTCCAGGTGCTGGCCACAGACCCCCAACCCCAAAACCCAAATTCCTGAGTGCCTAAACTGACGGGCTCACTAAATCATTTCCCAGTAGAACTCTTCCTTTGGCCAGTGGCTCATTTTCCACCAGGAAAGTGGGTCCATCAGAGGTGCATCACCCCATTCCTACACATCCCGTTCCTGCATGAAACTTCGTTCCTGAATAAAAGAGCTGAGCTAATCCATGAAGTCTGCGTCTGGCCCAGTCCTTTTGTGCTAACAGGGTAGTGGAGGAAAATAAGATGGAGAGATTACTTTAAAATGTGTAGCTCCTGTCAGCTCACTTGGTTTATGCTGAAGTCAATGGAAAGCCAATAAGTCATTTTATCCGTGATCATATCACCAGAAAGGGCAATCTGGTTGCTGTGGAGAGTGGATTGGAAGGAAACAAAGGCAAAGAGGCTGTTGAATTTACATAAGAGAGTGGTGCTGGTTGCTTGATGGAGATAGCAGTTATGGAGTTGGAGAGAAGTGAATGAAGTCAGGAAATATCCAGAAGGTGAAATTGACAGTGCTGGTGGTTCGCCATGTTTCCTCCATCCCACAAATCTAATTACACATTCAAGCAGTGGTCTTTACTCCTTGGCTTCATTTCTGGTCCCTTTCCCACTTGGCTTTGAAGTGTTGGACTAACTCTGTTCCTTCCTCATTCACCACTACAGGATTTTCTTAGTAGGGCTAAATAGCTTTCTTGGTTGCTTTCTTCATTTATTTATTCATTCTTGTTTCAAGTTAGTCTTTATTTTTATTCACAGATATTGTGCACATAGTTTAAAGAGTCAAATAAGCCTACAGATCTTGTTAAAAAATATATATCTTTTTCCTGCAGCCTATTTCTTTCCTCAAAGGCAATGATTTTCAAATCTTTAAATTTTAATTTTCAAATCTCTAATTCATTTAAATTTGCTTCTTCAATATTTATCTTTTCTTCCTTTCTTGTCTTTCTTTTTTTTTCTTTTTGTGGTGTTGAGGATCAACACAGGGCCTCACACATGCTAAACATGAGCTCTACCACTGAGCTACATCCCTAGTCCAGTCTTTCTATTTATAAATAATATACTTCTGTTATTTCTTGGCATTTCAGTATTAGACATTATCAATTGACTTTCTACCATGAAAGATAAAGATTAAATTCTCTCATACTTACCATTGCTCCATCCTATTCTGGTGAGGGCAAGATTCCACGTTTTCATTGTAATAACTATGGAGATGCTATTTGCACATGAGCCATGTGGTTTACTATGACTATTTACCCTTCAGTGCACAACTTGTAATTTTCTCTGAGGTTAATAATTGTGTTTTCTTTCCCTTTTAGTTTTTGCTATAGTCTAATTAATTCAACCACAAACTTTCCAAGGTCGTCTAAATCTCCTTTGAACATTTTCAAACTCATCACCAGGGGCTCTCCCTCTTCATCTTTTTGGAGAATCTCTCCCTCAGCATTCTGACTTGCCTGGGGCTGACTTGGCTGCTCTCTGCCTGCTGCTTAGCGGTCTTCCCAAGACATCTTTTCAGTGTTATTTGAGGGAAATCCTTCGCATCTCTCTTGCATCGGGATTTTCCCTTCTTGTGTCATCCTTTCCCTTTGGTGCTCCTCTTGTTTTGGTGGTACACATCCTTCAGGAACTTCCTGGGGAACTATGCATAGGAGTTAAGTTCTTTAGACAATTCATGTCTGAAAATGTCTCTGTTTTTGCCTTTGTACTTAATTGATACATGTTGTAGAATTTGGGGCTGAAAAAAAATTTCCCTCTGAATTTTGAAAGCAATGCTTTATTTATTTATTTTTCTAGTTTTCAGGCATTCTGACTCCTGATGCTTTATATATGGCTTGTTTTTAAAAATCTTTTATAATTTTTCCTTTGTCTCCATTGTTCTGTCTGTCTCTTCCTCTATCCCCCCTCCTACCTCTCAGTGCTAGGAATTGAACCCAGACCCACAAACATTTTGGGCAAGTACTCTACCACTGAACTATTCTTACATGTCATGTATATATGTTTCCCTGTGGTTTTATTTTCAAATATTGTGCTGGAATTAAGTGGATCCTTTCCATCTGAAAAGAGTCTTCCAGTTCTGGGGAATTTTCTTGAACTATTTCTTTGATGATTTCTATAAAGCCAGATGACCAAAAGGAGGCCAATTAAAACCACTGAGTAAGGCTTTATTGGAATGTATGCTCCTGGGCAAACTCCTCAGTCCAACAAAGCTGGTCTGGGAGAATCACGCACGTGTTCTGCAGTACAGAAAATTTAAAGGGCCTGGTCCAGAAAAGGAAGGCTTAAGGCAGAAAGAGAAGGGCCTGAGGTAGGAAGAGGAGGTGATCTAGAGTCCTGTGTTCTCTGGGATTGGTCAAGGGGATCCTGCTAAGGTCAGAGTCCTTCTGGAATGAGTCAGAAAAAGACCACTGATTTGGTAGGAGGCACCATTACTGCTTACGTATCAACATCTAGTTGGCTATTCCTTTGCGCATGCGGGCTGCTTGCTGCTTCGTTCCCTGTGGCCTGGAGCGGTGGCCATGTTGTATGTTCTGCATTCGCCTCGCGAGAAGAAACGTGAAATCTTGAGTGGACCTAACAATTTCCTCCTCTCCATTTTTCCTATTCTTTCCTTCTTTCTTTCTTTTTTTTATTTTTTTATTTTTTTTAGTTGTCAATGGACTTTGTTTCTATGTGGTGCTGAGAAACAAACTCAGTGCCTCACACAAGCTAGGCAAGCACTCTACCACTGAGCCACAACCCCAGTCATCCCTATTCTTTCTTTATAGAACTCTTAATATTCCAGCATTAGACATTCTCCTATTTCCCATCTTTTTGTCATTTTTCTTTACTTCCTGGGAAATTTCTTCAATATTATCTTCCAAATCTTTTATTGAGACTTTTTTTTCTACTTATGGTCTCTTAAGTACTCTTGTTTCATGAATGCAGCATCTTCTTATCTTTTTGAAGTTGTTATAGATTTGTGTGTCTTTTCTTGTTTCTTTCTTCTCTTTGTTCCTTAAGGAATGTTTTCCATGCTGGAGATTTTCCTCCCTGCCTGGGGAATCTTAGCTGTCTACTTATGTTTAGGGGAGGCACCCTGCAGCCTGTTTGGAAGCTCTGCAAAGTGGTTGGGGTTGTTTGTGGGCTTCTCTGTTGTAGATGTGCCTTTAAAGACTGAATTCTTAGGTCTTTCTTCTTGGACTGCTTGAATTCTCGAGAAAATGATCCTCTAATACTTTGACTGTAGGCTGAGCTGAATATATTCCCTTTAATCTCCAGAAAACAGTAGTCCAACCATCAGCAGAGCCTTATTATCTAGATAATATATCTCCTACTACAGAGGCCGGGAAGTGGCTCTGGGGATTTAAGAGCTCCTCCTTCTCCCTTTCCTCCTCCTCTTTCTCTTCTTCCTTTTTCTTTGTAGTGCTGGATATGGAACCCAGGGCCTCACACATGCTGGTCAAATACTCTACCACTGAGCTACATGCCCAACCCCTCTTTGTTTTTTAAAGAATAAAAATGTTATTCTGAGGGTCTTGCTAAGTTGCCAAGGCTGGCTTCCCAATTTATGAACCTCTTGCTTCAGCCTTCTGAGTAGCTGGAATTACAGGCAGGTAACAGAGTATCTGGCATCATTCAGCTTTTTTAAATTCCAAAATTTTGTGCTGTCATGGATCTTTTCATTCCCCTTTACTTTGTGAATTTGTACCTTTAAAAAAAATCACTATTATGTCAATTTATGGGGGGGCAGGGTTTAAGAAGAAGCAAAAACAAATGCAGGGTTCAGCCTGCCCTCTTAGTAGTCACGTGGTGGTCTTCCTATTTAGCTCTTTGCTTCCCTGGGCCCTTTTCTTGTTCCTTTTTCCTTATTTACTGATTCCCTTTTGCCCTGGGCTTTTCGTAAAGGATTTTCCAACACTAACAAGATGAAATCCAACAGGGATAAACCATAATGGTTTTATACATGGAGAAAGTCTTCCCCCAAATAACCCCAAATAGCAGAGATATTGCTTCATGCTCACACATGGGAAAAGACTATAATGTCAATGTAATTTATCGATGTGATATGACTGTCTTTCAAATGCTAATTCTTATGTAGTTTACTAGTTTATATACTATAAATATAGAAATATAATAGGAATATAATGCTCAGAGCAGGGGAAGGATGTATACTCTCTGTCTCCTTGGTATTTGTCTGTGGATGCTCTGGGATTCCCTACCCTGTACTTCAACAAGGATGATGTCAGCTTATAACAAACAGACAACAGTGAACAGGTAGAGATGGGACTTAAGCCTCAGCATATGAGGACTTTGTGAAACATCTAACAATGCTTTGTTTGAGACAGAATATAAGAGGGAAATGTAAAGAGCCATCATATGGGTGAAGGATTAAATTTGGATGGTGTTGTCTGGAAGGTGAGAATCTGGACTAAATGCAGACAATATAGAGAGGAGAGTGGCAGTTCAAGATAAAAAAAAAGACCAGCCGGGCATGGTGGCACAAGCCTGTAATCCCAGCACTTAGGGAGGCTGAAACAGGAGAATCACGAGTTCCAGGCCAGCCTCGGCAATAGCGAGGTGCTAAGCAACTTAGTGAGACCCTGTCTCTACATAAAACACAAAATAGGGGGCTGGGGATGTGGCTCAGTGGTCAAGTGCCCCTGAGTTCAATCTCCAGTACCAAAAAAAAAAAAAAAAAAGATAAAAAAGACCTTTCTGCTAAGAGCTCCTTGGAATGGGCATGGTCTTGGTGTTCAGGAACCTGCTCTCTCTCCCCTTCTCTCTGTTCCTGAAGGATTAGTGGCTGAATTAAGTAGTTTCTTTTTAAAAATTAATGTATTAGAGTTATACATGATATTGGAGTTCATTTTGATATAATCATATGAACATGGAATGTAATTTGCTCCAATTCGGTCCTCAGTCATTCCTGTTCATTCCAATTAAGTCCTCTCCTCCTTCTTCCCCCTGCTCCTTTTCCTGTACTTTACTGATCTTCCTTCTATTTATTTATAGCTTTTAAAATTAGTGCTTTATAGGGGCTGGGATTGTAGCTCAGCGGTAGAGCACTTTCCTCGCATGCGTGAGGCCCTGGGTTCGATTCTCGGCACCACATACAAAGCAATGAAATAAAGACATTGTGTCCACTTAAAAAAAAATTAGTGCTTTATAGATATACATAAAGGTGAACTTCATTGTGGTTTATTCATATATTTTCACATAGGAAAGTTTGGTCAATTTCATTTCACTGTTCCTTTGTTTTCCTGTCCCTCCCTCCTCCTCCTCAACCTCCTTCCTCTACTCCACTAATCTTTCTTTTATTTTCATGGGTCCTCTCCTTTTTCCTTATTTTAGTCTTGCCTCTGCATATGATAAAATTTAGTCAGCCCTTGACTTTCTGAGTCTGGCTTATATCACTTAACGTGATTTTCTCCAGTTCTATCCATTTCCCAGTAATTGCCATAATTTCATTTTTTTAATGGCTAAGTAAATCTCCATTGTGTATACATACCACATTATCTTGATTCATTCATCTATTGATGGGCATCTTGGCTGGTTCCATAATTTGGTTGTTGTGAGTTGCACAGCTATAAACATTGATGTGGCTGTATCTCTATAGTATGATGATTTTAGTTTTTTTGGATAAATACCAAGAAGTGGGGTATTGAATCATATGATGTTTCCAGTTTTTTGGGGAATTTCCATACTGCTTTTCAGAGTGACTGTACTAATTTTCAGTTCTACCAACAATGTATGGGTGTATCTTTTCTCCCACATCCTCACCAGCATTTATTATTATTTATATTCTTAATAATTGCCATTCTGACTGGAACAAGATGAAATTTCAATATAACATTGTTTTGATTTGCATTTCCCTGGTTTCTAGAGATGCTGAACATTTTTTTATGTATTTGTTGGCCATTTGTATTTCTTTTTTTGAGAAATGTCTATTTAGTTCCTTTGCCCTTGCCCTTGGCTTGGTTTTTTGGTGTTAAGTTTTTTGAGTTCTTTATGTATTCTGGATATTAATCCCCTATCTGAGAAGCAAGTGACAAAGATCTTCTCCAAGTCTGTGGTCCCTCTCTTTACACTCTTATTTCCTTTGCTATGCAGTAGCTTTTTAATTTGCTGTTCCACTTACTGATTCTTGGTTTTATTTCTTGCATGTTAGGGGTCTTGTTAAGGAAGTTAGTGCCTTTGCCAATATGTTGGAGTGTTGATCCTATGTTTTCTTCTAGCAGTTGCAAAGTTTTGGTGTATTTTCTAGGTCTTTGGTTCATTTTGGTGGCTTTTGTGCAGGGTGAGAAATAGGAATCCAATTTCATTCTTTTACATATGGATATCCAGTTTTCCCAGCATCATTTGTTAAAAAGGCTATCTTTTCACTAATGTATGCTTTTAGCACTTTTGCCAAGTATCAGATGACAGTATCTATGTGGAGTTTTCTCTGTGTCTTCTATTCTATTCATTGTTCTTCATGTGTGTTCTAATGCCAATACCATGATGTTTTTGTTATTATAACTCTGTAGTATAATTTCAGATTAGGTATTGTGATGCCTTCTGCATCATTCTTCTTGTTCTGGTTTGTGTTGGCTATTCTGGCTCTCTTATTCTTTCAAATGAATTTCATAACTGCCTTTTCTAGTTCTGTGGATAAAGTCATTGATATTTTAATGAGGATTGCATTGAATCTCTATAACACTTGCTAGTAGGTCATTTTGATAATATTAATTCTGCCTATCCAAGAACATGGGAGGTCTTTTTATCTTCTAAGGAAAGTCTTCTTCAATTTCTTTCTTCAGTGTTCTATAATTTTCATTGTAGATGTCTTTCACCTCCTTGGTTAGATTTATTCCCAAGTATTTCAATTTTATTTTTTGAGGTGACTGTCAATGTAATAGTTTCCCTGATTTTTTATCGGTAGATTCATTATTGGAGTTAAGGAAATACATATTGATTTGTGTATGTTGATCTTGTATCTAGCTACTTTGCTAAATTTGCTTATCAGCTCTAGAAGTCTTCTGGTGATTTTTTTAGTTCTTCTAAATATAGAATCTATAGGATCATGTCATTAGCGAACATATAATTTGACTTCTTTTCCTATTTGAATCCCTTTAATTTCCTCCTCTTTCCTGATTGCTCTGGTTAGAGTTTCAAGGACTATGTTGAATAGGAGTGGTGAGAGTGGACATCCTTGTCCTGTTCCTGATTTTAGAGAAAACACTTTTGGTTTGTCTCTATTCAGTATGATATTGGCCTCGGGTGTGTCATATATAGCCTTTACAATGTTAAGGAAAGTTCTTTTTAACTCTAGTTTCTCCAGTGTTTTAAACATGAATGGGTGCTGAACTTTGTCAAATGCTTTTTCTTCATCTATTGAGATAATCATGTGACTCTTGCCCTTAACTCTATTTATGTGGTGAATTACACTTATTGATTTGTGTATGTTGAACCAAACTTGCTTCCCTGGGTGAAACCCACTTGATTATGGTGTGCTATTTTCTTAATGTGTTTTTGAATGTGGTTTGCCAATATTTTATTAGGGATTTTTGCATCTGTTTATTGGGAATATTGGTCTGAAGTTTTCATCATTTGCTATTGGCCTGTATTTTATATTCTCATTTTTCAATTTGGGTAGGTCATATGTATCTAGAAGTTTGTCAATATCTTCAAAATTTTCTAGTTTATTGGGGTATACATTTTCAAAATAGTTTCTAATGATCCTCTGTATTTCAAAAGTGTCTGTGGTGGGCTGGGGCTGTAGCTCAGTGGTAGAGCGCTTGCCTAGCATGCGTGAGGCACTGGGTTCGATCCTCAGCACCACATATAAATAATAAATGAATAAAATAAAGATCTATCAACAACTAAAAAATATTTAAAAAAAAGTGTCTGTGGTGATATCTCTCCTTTTTTATCTCTAATTTTGTTGATTTGAGTCTTCTTTCTTTTTTCTTCCTTTCTTTCTTTCTTTTTTTTTGGCACCAAGGATTGAACTCAGGGGTACTCCACCACTGAGCCACATCCTCAGCCCTATTTTGTGTTTTATTTAGAGACAGGGTCTTACTGAGTTGCTTAGCGCCTTGCCTTTGCTGAGGCTGGCTTTGAACAGGCGATTCTCCTATCTCAGCCTCCGAAAGTGCTGGGATTACAGGTATGCACCATTGTGTCTGGCTTGAGTCTTCTTTCTTTTGGTTATTTTGGCTAACGATTTATCAATCTTGTTTACCTTCTCAAAGAACACTTTTTGTTTCACTGATCCTTTGTATTTTTAATGCTTAATTTCATTAATTTTGGTTCTGATCTTAATTATTTTCTGTCTTCTACTAATTTGGGAATTTGTTTGTTCTTCTTTTACTAGGACTTTGAAGTATAACATTAGATTATTTATTTGGCATTTTTCTATTTTTGTAATGTAGGAGCTCAGTGCTATAAACTTTCCTCTTAGAACTACCACTGCCTTCATACTGTCCCAGAGATTTTGATATGTCATATCTCTATTCTCATTTGTTTCTAAAAATTTCTCCTATGATTTCTTCTGTGATCCATTTCTCATTCAGAAGTGTACTATTTAATCTCCAAGTATTAAAACGGTTTCTGTTTTTTATCTTGTCATTTATTTCTAAGATCATTCCCTTATGATCTGATATGATGCAAGCAATTATCTCTATTTTTTATATTTGCTAATATTTGCTTTGTGCTCTAAAATATGACCTATTTTAGAGAAATTTCTATCTGCCACTGAGAAGAAAGTGGATTCTGTTATTAATGGATGAATTATTCTGCAGATGTTTATTAGGTTCATTTGACTAATAGTATTTTTTAGTTCAGAAGAGTCTTTACTTAATTTATGTCTAGATAACCTCTTTAATGGTGAAAGAGGTATGTTGAAATCACCCAGTATTATTGTATTGGGGTCTATTTAATTTTTTATATCGAGAAGAGTTTGTTTTATACATGTAGCTGCACCATTTGGAGGTCATAAATATTTCCAATGATTATATCTTGTTGTTGGATGAATCCCTTAACCAGTATGAAGTGAACTTCTTCATCTTTTCTGATTAATTTTGGCTTAAAGTCTACTTTGTCTGATTTTAGAGTATCTACCCCACTTGCTTTTCGTCTCCATTTTCATGGTATATCTTTTCCCATCCTTTCACTTTCAGTCTATGAATGCCTTTGCCCATAAAGGTGAATCTCTTGTAAACAAAATATGGCTTGATCCTGTTTTTTAATCCAATCTGCCAATCTATGTCTTTTGATTGGAGAGTTTAGTTCATTTACATTTAATGTTATTATAGATTTTAGTATCTTGCCATTTTATTTTTAACATTCAATTGAGAATTTGTTCTCCTTTGACTATTCTTCTAGTGCAGTTCATCCATATGATGGTTTTTATTTTTATTTATTTATTTATTTATTTATTTATTTATTTATACCTTTATTTTATTTACTTATTTATTTTTTTATGTGGTGCTGAGGATCAAACCCAATACCTTACACTTGCTAGGCAAGTGCTGTACCACTGAGCCACACCCCAGCCCCTTATTTTTATTTTTTATTTCTTCTTCATGAAATATTTCTTTGAGTATGTTTTTTAGTATAGGCTTAGTGGTTATATTTTTTTTAAATTTCTGCTTATCATGGAAAGTTTTTTTCATCTTCAATACTGAAGGATAGTTTTTCTGGATATAGCAATCTTGATTGGCACATATTTTCTTTCAGAGCTTGGCATATATTATTTTAAGCCCTCTTGGCTCTTAGGGTCTGGGTTGAGAAATCAGTTGAAGTCCAAATTGGCTTAATTTTAATGTGACCTGCCATTTTTCTTTTGCAGTTTTTTTTTTTTTTTTTTTGGTACTGGGGATTGAACTCAAGGGTACTCAACCACTGAGCCACCTCCTCAGCCCTCTTTTGTGTTGTGTGTATAGACAAAGTCTCACTGAGTTGCTCAGTGCCTTGTCATTGGTGAGGCTGGCCTTGAACTTGCAATTCTCCTGTCTCAGCCTCCCAAAGTGCTGGGATTATAGGCATACACCACTGCACACACCTTCTTTTGCAGTTTCAAAAATTTTATCTTTATTCTGTATTTTAGGCATTTTAGTTATAATATGTATTGGAGCATATCTTTTTTGATCTTGACTATTTTGGGGCTTTATATGCATCTTGTATTTGGATTTTCATTTCATTCCTAAGATTTGGGAAATTTCAAAACACCAATGGCCGAATGTTTGATATGCAGAAGCTAACACACAATTGGGATGGGGGAAGAAGAATAGAAGTTCATTGGATTAGTCAAAGGAGAATGAAGGGAAGGGAGAGAAGATGGGACTAGGAGAAACAGTAGAATGAATTGGATATAACTTTCCTATGTTTATATATGAATACAAGATAAGTGTAACTCCACATCATGTTCAATTACAAGAATGGGATCCTAATTAGAATAAATTATATGCCATGAGTGTATAATATGTCAAAATACATTCTACTATCATGTATATCTAAAAAGAACAAATAGCTGGGTGTGGTGGTGAATGTCTGTAATCCCAGTGGCTCAGGAGGCTGATACAGGAGGATCACGGGTTCAAAGCCAGCCCCAGCAACAGCAAGGTGTTAAGCAACTCAGTGAAACTCTGTCTCTAAATAAAATACAAAAAAAAAAAAAAAATAGAGCTGCGAATGTGGCCCAGCAATTGAGTGTCCCTGAGTTCAATCCTCAGTACCAAAAATAAAATAAAATAAAATATCAAAAAATAACATGAAAAAAAAGATTTGGGAAATTTTCTGATATTATTTCTTTGAAAATATGGTGCATTCCATAGTTTGTGTTTGGGTGCCTTCATCTGCATCAATGATTCTTAGATTTGATCTCTTAATGCTATCCCAGATTTCTTGAATATTCTAGTCTTTTAACATCTTTTCTTTGTTGAATTTATTTTCAATATTATATACATGGTGTTCAAGGCCTAAGAATCTGTCTTCAAAGTGGACTAATCTATTGGTGATGCTTTCCGTTGTACTTGTAACTTGATTCATTGAGTCTTTCATTTCCAGGATTTGTTTGGTTCTTTTTCAGAATCTTTATCTCTTTATTGAAATGATCTTTTTCTTCCTGCATTTTGTAAATGCATTCCTTACGTTTTCTTTTAGCTCATTGCACATTTTAGCTATGAACTTTCTAAATTCTTTCTCTAACATTTCCTCCACTGTGATGGCAATGGGATCAGTTGTTGAAGTGTTGTGGGCCATTTGGGGTGGTTTGTTTCCTTGCTTTTTCATATTGATCGTATGTCTACTCATCTGCTGGGATGATTATTGCTTCTACTTTTATACAGGGCACTATTTAGTGAGTGAGCTTCTTTCTTTTAAGAACCTCAGGCTGGGCAAACATCCAGGTATTGATACTTTCACCCAATGCATGTTCTCTGCTCTTCTCAGTATCAGCACCACTTTGAGGGAAGATGTTAAACTCTCTTTACTATAGTTACTTCAGGGTAAAGTCACATAATAATCAACCTTAGGAAAACCAAAAACTTGTTGATAATGTTCTCCACCATTCCTCTAATCCATGTATAAAATTGTAGTAATGTATTCTCTGGTCAGCTGTTCACAACTTCCTTTCTGGGCTGTGGAGGGGTCAGAGGTTGCTGCCCAGATCTGTTCTGCCATCTTCTTCCCTCCCAAATTAAGTAATTTCTAAAGTCCTTTCCAATCTTATGATTCTCTTTCAAGGTCAAAGAATTATTTAGAGCTGAAAGGGCTATAAAATGTGATTTAGAAACACCTTCATTGGCTGGGTGTGGTGGCACACAACTGTAATCCCAGTGGCTCAGGAAGCTGAGGCAGGAAGATTGCAGCTTTGAAGCCAGCTTCAACAACTTAGTGAAGCTGTACCAGTGAGACCCTGTGTCAAAATAAAATATAAAAAGGGCTGGGGATGTGGTTCAGTGGTTAAGTGCCCTTGGGTTTGATCCCTGTTAACAAAAAAACAAAAAAACCCCAACTTCATTGTTTTTTACAAAGAATTTGAGAGCCAGCTGATCAGTGCCTGAGCAAGTTCTCCAGCCAAGCCTCCTAACCCTCCACTGAGCAGTTCCTCTTGTTCACACTCTCCTTTTATTGTCCAAACTACTTTAATTATTTTAAATACATGTTTTGGTTAGCTTTTTGTCATTGTGACCAAAATACCCAACAACAACAATTTAGAGAAGTGAAAGTTTATTTGGGTTTCACAATTTCCAAGGTCTCAGTTCATAGATGGCTGACTCCATTCCTCTGGGCCCAAGCTGAGACAAGCTATCATGGGGGAAGGGCCTGGTGGAGGAAGGCTTCTCAGTTCGTGGCAGGATCAAGAAGCAGAGAGCGAGAAAAAGGAAGGAAGGGATTGTAAGAAGAACAACCCTTCCAGGACATGTCCCCTGTGACCTACCTCCTCTAGCCACACTACACCTCCAACATTTACCACTCAGTCCATTCTAACTAGGATAAACGAATTAGGCTATCCCAGCTCTCATAATACCATGATTTTACCTCTGAATACTTTTGCATTAACAGAAATGTTTGGAAGACAACACATATCTGAACCATAATAATACCCAAAGATATCTGAACATGTAGGATAAGAATTTCACCCATGGAAATGTATGTAATTTTACATATTATACATTTGTGTTTGCAAAAGATGAAGACCTTTCTAAAACTTGTACAGTTCTGTCGCCTCTCAGTGCTCAGGCCTTAAATGAACATTGAGCTTCTTGTCCTTGGGGCGCAACTAACATAGTTGGCCCAGCAACAGCGACTGCATGTGACTGGATATTTTTGCCCTGTGAGTCAACATGCATTTTGAGGGCTATGCTCTGTGTTGTGACCTGGGATTAAAAAGTCTGTTACTTCCTAGACTCTTAATGCTAGTTATAACATATGAACCTCATGTGTAGGAAATCTGTAGCTAATCATATGTCCTCCATGTGAACATTTGTACAGTCATTCACTCCTTGGGTGGTCTATCTTCATCAGTCATGAATTTTGAGCTTGGTTCTTTTAGTCTGTCTCTCTTCGTCCCAGTTTATTTGAAGTGGTTTGGTCCTAGAGTCCAAAAAACCAGAATTAAGAATTGAGCAAAAGACAAAGCTCTCTGCATGCAGAGCAAGTGTTAAGGAGCATGCTGTTGCTAGAGATAAAAAAAGAAAAAAAGAAAAAAAAAAGGGTCAGAAACCCATGGGGGAAAGTCACAAAATTTCCAAATTCAGGCAGACAGGGGGGCCAGACCCCAGGACCAGCACTCAAAATGTTGGGATGGGGAACCTTCTTCTGGGACATATCAGAAATCTAGGAGTACCAGGGCATAAACCCAAAAGTCACTTGTCACTATGATTATCTACACAGAGAAGGGATCATGTTCTTGGTAGGGTCTGCTGACCTAATTAGAAAATAGCTCTGAGTATGCCATAATTCCTTTTAATTAACCATGGAAAGAAAAAATTGTATGATGATCTCATAATACTTGGCTAAAAACATCAATTATGTCCGGGCATGTAGCTCAGTGGCAGAGTGCTTGCGTGAGGCCCTGGGTCCAATCCCTTGCACAGCAAAAAATCCAAACAAAACCCAAAACACCAATTAATTCATTCCCTTAAATTTTTATTGTGGAGAGCAATTTCATTTTGGGGAGATAGATAAGGGACAGTTGTGATTATAAATGCCCATATTACAGTTTTAGGAACTGAAGAGGCAAAATTTGAAATACCTTTTCCTACTTCACTATTGGAAATGAGCCATGATCTCCTCATATCAAGATCCTATCTAATCTTCTCCTTTTTCTCTCTGTATAGATTAAAGCAGACTAGTACCAATCTTTGATTGGGCAAGGGTCAGGAAGTTACAGTGCAGAATAATAATCAGTAACATTTCCCTGTAGTGACTATCCATTTCTTCCTAGGCAGGATGGGTGACCATAGATGAAATGTTCTGTAAGCTGTGACCAGGCCACTGAGTCATCTAGTTTGAAATGACAGGCTACTATTAAAGTAAATCACATAGTGATGAAAGGAGACCAAAAGAGAACCGACCTTCTTCATAAACCTTTTCATTTTCTTAGCTTAGCCTCGATTTATTTTTAGGAAGTATAATTATTGCTCTTGATCCAATAGAATAGGAGTCTCTTTTCTTACTTTTTTAATTTTGGCAAGACTTGAATATAATAACCTTATCCTAGGAGCCTTCCTGATTATCTTTGAAATTAGAGAGGGAAAAGCATAAGACAAAAAAGAGAAAGAAGGAGAAGCAGAAGCATAAGGAGAGGAAGAAGGAAAGAAAAAAGGAAAACCATGAAACCTTTGTTGGAAAAACTTTTGGAGGTTATTTAGCTCTTATGAGTACTAACCTCACTGGAAGCCTGAGCTGTTTCAGGAAACTGAATTTTTCTTAAAGATTCTCCCAAAAGACCTTATAAGCAACTTAGACACTTAGGAATTGGAAAGCACTTAAGAATTGGTTTTCAGGGTTGGGATTGTGGCTCAGTGGTAGAGCGCTTGCCTTGCATGCATGAGGCACTGGGTTTGATCCTCAGCACCACATAAAAATAAATAAAATACAGATATTATAAAAAAAAGAATTGGTTTTCAGTTAAACTCATCCTAGTGTTTCTTGTTTTTGAACCCAGTGGTACTCTGCAAAACAGTTTTGGTTTTACATATTCAATAGGAAAATGATAACATTCTAATTTAACATACCAGGTATCAGATTCAAATTTTCGTTAATCTGGGTAGTAAACTGCCGGGCATGGTGGCACACACCTGTAATCCCAGCACTTTGGGAGGCTGAGACAGGAGAATCTCAAGTTCAAAGCCAGCTTCAGCAACAGCGAGGCACTAGGCAACTATAGGGCTGGGAATGTGGCTCAGTGGTCAAGTACCCCTAAGTTCAATCCCTGGTACCAAAAAAAAATTTATAAATATATGGGTAGTAAACTTCTCTGAAATGGGATCTTGCTGTGTTGCCCAGGCTGGCCCAGAATTCCTGAGCTCAAGTGATCCATTGTCCTGCCTAAGCCTCTTCTGTAGCTGAGATTGCAGGTGTGTGTCTCTGTGCCCCTATGGTAACATACTTTAAAAACCAACACTAGGGCATTTGTGCAACTGTGTGTGTCAATTACTGATGCGGGAATGGAGCTAGAGACCTCTGATATGCTATTAGAGATCATCTTGCTTTGGGGGCAGAGATGATGCTTCTTTTCTGGGTAAAGATTTATCTAGATAGTGTCTGCAGGTAGAAAATGAATTCCAGTAAGGCCTTCAGCCTTTCATCTACTGTGCATGATCAGAATCTAAGATGTAAAGTTGGTGGTGATTTGTGAGGCTTGGTGTATGCTGTTCCTTGGAATAAATTTTTATATGTCTGGGAATTTTTCATGAGAAGTGTTCATCACTGAGCTTGAAAAACATTAAGGAATAAAAAGTTAAGAAAATTACTGTCAGAAATGATCAAGCTTTTTTCAGTTTCTCACTTTCAAGATGACATTTTAAAAAAGGAGGGCTGAGGATATAGCTCAGTTGGTCCAGTGCTTGCCTTGCATGCACAAGACCCTGAGTTCAATCTCCAGCACCATAAAAAAGAATTTTGTCATGGGCTGGGAGTGTAGCCGAATGGTAGAAGGCATGCCTATCTCTGGGTTTGATCTCCAACATATTTCTCTCTTACACACATGAAAGGGTTGGTGGGAGGAGAAAGGCTTTTCAAGCTGTATGTGAATTGAGTTGTGCCATTCACAGCAAATGATCAGGGGTCCATCTCATAAAGCCTACAAAGACTGATCATCCCACTCTGATTTAGATTTGTTGATACTACCCTGTGACTTCCACCAAAGTCCATATGAGGAGTCTAGTCCTGAAGGACTGAAGCAAAACTATCCTCTGGAGGACAAATTGGGAATGATTTCATTGTACTGGAGTTGTCATGTTTCAGCTTCCTGCATTGAGGAATGGTCAGCAGTTGGCTAAGATTGCAACTTCCTTATGCTCTTTCATGTTTTACTTCAGGATCCTGCCAGAAAGGTGGCATGTGGGGGTTTTCTGGGCAGTGAGAACACACTCATTGTTTACTTTTAGTAATCTGTTTCTTACAAAGATAATTAGATTTCCTTTAGAGTTGGGCTTCTGAAGCAATTGCAACCCATTATCTTTTCACATCTTGACCTATGAGCTTTTGCTTTGACCCATATAATTTTGTATTTTATGAACCAAGAGCTTAAAAAACAGATTTAATAAAAACTCTCTCTCCTTTATGTCTTTGTTTATATTCTGCACAACACATTATTGGAGTTAAAAAACTCATGACTGTTATTGTCAAAAAAGTAATAATAATAACAATAATAGCCACTGACTTTCCATTTATGGGTCTGAGATGTATCTAGTGTGCTTTATAAAGAAAACACAAAGGATGCTACCCTGTCACTTTGGTGATTGCTTAGCACATATATTCAATGCTCAATCAATATGCTAAGCTTTGCGATTCATCATTCAAACCCCATGCCAAACCTGACTTTACATCTCCTCCCCTAGCCCCAGCCTCTTTCCTGGGTTCCTCAATATTGGTGTGTATTCAAAAAGACAATTGACTTTGATTCATTCAGGATTCCCTTCATTTAGTAAAAGTTCCAAAGCCCTATTGCTAGAATACTTCTTATAAACACTAAATGAAACTAAAAAAAAAATCTACCCTTTTAAAAAAGAAAATATTTAAAGACATCACTCATAACTAAGAAACATTTTTAAGCTATGGATGAAGTTAAGCAACAGTTAACAGATATTAGCAAATATGAGTCTATAAATTAACCATGAATGTCAATGGATTTATCTCTTAATCAGATACTGGATACATTAGATTAGATTGTTTGAAGAAAGCCTGAGATAACACAAACAGGAGCCTGGGAAATCACCCTTTCTCCTCCTGTGTCTAACTCAGGCATTGATAGTCAGGTTTACCCAGGGCAGTAGGGGCCTTGGATTCCCCTCTTTTTCTTCTCAGCTTTCATCCCTTCCTTTGTTTCCCCAGCTGTGACACAGTGGGGAACTCACCACAGAATTATCCTTTGGCTTAGAATTCATTATCTTAACTTGGCTTCCTTTTATTCAGTCCTGTCCTCTGGTTGTCCATTCATGTTTGTATAAACTTCATGTCCAAATAAGAATTTTCTATTCTCTTTCTTATGTCGTTGGGCTTAGAACAGATCTCCTCTTGGATTCTTTTTAATTCAGTTCTTGCTCTGTCTTCCCTTGCTTACACTGACCACTTTCTTCCTCATATTTGGTCTCTTTTGCGGTGCTACTATATAATACGTGCTCTGTAGATATTTATTAAAATGCAAATAGAAATTCAATCAGAGAGCTAGAATAACATGAATTTATTACTGTGAACTATTGACAGTTCTAATCCAACAGACGGGAATAGACACAAGAAAGAAGTACACATTCACAATCTGGTCTATTTGATTTTGCATGGTTTTTAGATTTGATTCCCATTGATAACTAAATGTACTGCCTATAAACGTATTTCTAAAAATCAGAAAGTGAGGCCTGGGGGTGTAGGTCGGTGACAGAGCTTGCGCCTAGCATTGACAAAGCCCTAGGTTCAATGCCCAATACTGAAAAAAACAAAACATAACAAAAAAACTTTGTTGGTAGTTTTAGAAAATCACATGGCCTATTTAAAAACCAAAGCTCAATCACTGACAATATTCAAAAAATCGTTCTATTAATTATCATTTCTCTTAAAACTGCAGAATAAAATGGCTTTAAGCATTATCAAGAATGACGATGTTGACAATTGTGCAACCTTATGCCAAATTGACCTGATGATTATACTACGGATGACTTAGACATTTAATGAATGCCCTGTTTGCATTTATGGTCTTGGAATGGCCTCTCTAGGTGAGAAGTTGGAAAGTGGTAAAAGGTTCTTTTCTTGAAGATGGAAGCAAAACTTCACAGAACAAGGAAAATATTTGCAACTCCCATAGAATGAGAATTGCTTCGAGAGCCTATTGCAGCTATCTAGTGTCTTTGCTTCATGGAAGAACTGGAAAGGAGCAACTTCACACACACACACACACACATATTCACCTTCTTCTAAATCGGGGGAGGTAGTGGTAGAAATAATGGCATTGGGTATCCATTGAGTTTTTCTGCTAAGGCCACACATTGTTCTGTCCAAATGTGCTTTTAAGTGTTCTGAGGGAGAAAGGTACAGCCCCATTAAAAGTAAGATTGAAAATATTTTTGAAAGGGACACAGGACCTGCAAAGCCCCTGTAGCCCTATGTAAATTCCTTCCTGGGGCTCTTCATCCAAACCTCCCCTCTCTGTGCAGATCTGGATTCTTTTTCTATGTCTACAACATTCTTCTTCCCTTTGGCCTATAAACATGTGCAAATGTTCTTCCATCTCAAAAAAATAGCTTTCTCCACATCGCATTTTAAAAATTTTCTCCTTTTTTTTTTTTTTGGTACTGGGGATTGAACTCAGGGGTGCTCAACCACTGAGCCACATCCCCAGCCCTATTTTGTGTTTTATGTAGAGACAGGTTCTCACTGAGTTGCTTAGCGCCTCGCCATTGCTGAGGCTGGCTTTGAACTCGCGATTCTCCTGTCTCAGCCTCCCTAAGTGCTGGGATTACAGGCTTGAGCCACTGCACCCGGCTTCCTTTATATCATTACTCCAAAAGGTAATAGTCTACACTATTCAACAAATAGTAGGTCATTTTATATCTTTAAAATATTAAATGAATACAAGTTGTAAAGACTTTTGCATTTATAAAGGTTTTATAAAGTCTTGTTATGTAAAAAAAAAAAACAAAATAATCATCCTCTTGAAAAGGAGGCATTGAGTCATAGCAGTAGTGCATGCCTATAATCCCAGCCACTGGGGAGGCTGAGAAAGGAGGATTGTAAGTTCCAGGACAGTCTGGGCAATTTAGTGAGAGCCTGTCTCAAAGATAAAATAAATAAATAGATAAATAAAAAGAGCTGGGACTATAGCTCAGTGGCGGAGTACCTCTGGGTTCACAGTACTGCGTTAAAAAAAAAAAAAGTAGGCATTGATGAGGGAGGAGAATTATGAGCTGTGGAAATTTTAAACACCACCCTCAAATTCTTTGATACTTCTCTCATTGAGAAGTAGGGTCCATGTCCCCTCTCCCTGGATTTGGGCTCTGTATTACTTGACAAAACAAACTGTAGTAGAAATGAATAGAAACCAGTCTCCAGGTTCAGGCTTTAAGAACCTAGCAGCTTCCATTTCCTGTCTCTTGAATTTTCTGTCTTGGAGCTCAGCCACCATGCAGAGAAGCAGCCCAGGCCACGCAGAAAGACCACATGAGGTTCCAGCTTATTTCTAGGCTGAGTTCCCAGGCAACAGCCAGATGTGTCAGAAGACCTGACTTCAGATGACACAAACACCCCTCAGTGAATCTCTTCAATTGAGACTCCAGGTATTATGGAGTAGAGACAACACCCCCCATCATACCCTGACAGTTTCTGTCCTACAAAGTTGTAGTACAAAGTTTGTAACTACAAAGTGATTATTCTGGGATGCATACATTCTGAGGTGGCATTTTAGTCAGCTTTGCATTACTGTGACCAAAATACCCAACGAGAACAACTTAGAGGAGGAAAAGTTGATTTGGAGCTCACTGTTTTTGGAGCTCACTATTTCAGAGGTTTCAGTCCACAGATGGCCTCCGTTGCTCTGGTCCAAGTTCAGGCAGAACATCATGGTGGAAGGGCATGGTGGAGGAGTGCTGCTCCATTCATGGCAGCCAGGAAGCAGGATGTGGGCGGGTGAAGGGGTAGGAAAGATCACAAGGAAGATGCAACCTTCCAGGGCGTGACCTCAGTAACCCACCTCCTCTAGTTATGCCCACCTGACTACAGTTACCAACCAGTCAGTTCAACCAGGATGAACAGGTTCAGCCCTACATAACTGGAACTGAGCCAGTCCATTCCTTTCTTGGTCCTATTTTCCTTATTTATTTATTTATTTATTATGTTTTTATTTTATGTATTCTAATTAGATATACATGACAGCAGAATGCATTTTGATTCGTGGTACACAAATGGAGCATAACTTTTCATTCTCTGGTTATACATGATGTAGAGTCACACCATATGTGCAGTCATACATGTACCTAGGGCAATGATGGCCATCTCATTTCACCATCTTTCCTGCCCCTATGTCCCCTAAAATATGGAATGTTTCACGAATTTGTGTGTCATTGTTGTGCAGGAGCCATGCTAATCTTCTCTGTATGGTTCCAATTTTAGTATATGTGCTGCTGAAGCGAGCACCCGCTTTCCTTTAATTCTGGCTGGCAGATGTAATTCTTTAACTGGTCTGTGGTCTCGTACATACTTTACATCTATGGACCTATCTTGCCTCTGAGCAGGAGCCACAAACCCAAATGATTGTGAGGGTATTTAGGGCAGAGTACAGGAAAGATCTGTACTCTTATTGGAATGTTTTGGTGGAAAGTAGTAAATCTGTGCTCTCCAATATGATCTCCAGCATATATAAGGTGGCTAGTGTGTAGCTGAGAAACTAAAATTTTAATTTAATTTGGTTTTAGTTTAAAATATAAAAGCTAGTGGCTACTATATAGACCAGCACTGCTATAGTTAATAACTGCTCTTAACTAAGGATAACACTTGTCGGATTACATTGCCTTAGTGTTTTTTAAATCCAAGTTTTAAAGCACTTTGATTTTTTAAAAATAGCTCTAATAACACTAAAAACAGTAGACTGCTCCACATTTTAGTCTCACTCCTTAAAGATACCACTTTCATTTCGTTTAGGCATTTTCCTGGTGTTTACTTCCATAAGTAAAGAATATATTAAACTATAATTTTATGTATTATTCATTTTGGACACTACTAACTTCCTGTTATGATAGATAAGGATTTAACAAATATTAGGTAATAGAAATAGAAAGATCATAGCTAATAATTTTAGTTTCATAAAGTGAGGCCTATGACCCACTGTATTAGTTTCCTATAGCTGCTGTAACAAATGACCACAAGCTTAGTTGCTTAAACCAACACAGTTTTATTATCTCACAGTTCTCTAGGCTCCCAATTCAACATATGTCTTACTGGGCTAAATTCAAGGTGTTGCAAGGCTCTGTTGCCTTCTGGAGGGTTTGGGGGGAATCTGTTTTCTTTTCCAACACTTAGAGGCTGTCAGAATTTCTGGTGCATGTTGCCTTCCACTACCTGTAAAGCCAAAATTGTTGCATCTCCCCAACCAGTCTACTACAGTCACATCCCTCTCTGAGTGTGATCTCAGCCAAGAAAGATTTCCTGGTTTCGAGGACCATGCAATTAGATTGGTTCATCCAGACAAACCAAGACAATCTATCTACTTCAGTGCTCTTAACTTAATCATATCTGCAAAGCCCTTCTCATTGTTTTAGGAAAATATCTTCTCAGGTTCTGGGGAATAGGATGAGGACAGTTTGGGGGGCCTATAAGGCCATCTTCCAGATTTACCTTTCCTCCTCTCTGTATTCAGGGTTGACATTAGGATGACTGACCTTTTAAAACATTCCGCTGGTCAGTATATAAGGGCCTCAAGCTGTCCCCTTAAGACTTGCACCCTTCACTGTGTATGCATTGCGCTATGCAGGGCATAACAAAACATGTCTGCAGTCTTATATGCAGGCTGGTCTCCAGTATGTGGTGATTGTGCCACAAAGAATCCTGTGCTGCAAAGAATCCTGCCTCAGTGACTCCTCATGACGGTCCAATGAGTCTGTGTCTCAGGTTCCTTGAAGGCAGGAACTGCTCTCTGTTGTGAACCAGTTACTGGCACAAACTGAGTGTTGGAAAAATATTTGCTACATGAATGAAGGATCTCTGCCTGACATTGGGAGTACAAACAAACCACCTCCTTAGGTTTAGGAACCTTGATGTGTATGATTTCCAGGCCTTGATCTCTAAAACAAATCCTGACATTGTACAGGGACATTTGACCTTGTAGATCAATATTCTAGGACTACTCCCAACTCATCCTTCTTTGTGGCCTGTGCTGAGCCTGTGAGCTGGTTCTGATGACTGGCTTGTTGTGGTCTTAATGTGCTTAAGTCTGCCTAGTATCTGGGCATTTGCCTTCTTCCTGCAAGTATCCTCTTATTTCCAAGGACCAGAGTCTGCCCAAGAGCCATGACCTAGTGATTGATGCCCTGAAACCAGCTAACAGTTACCTGATGATAACTACCTGGATTTCTGAGTATTACAGGTAGGGTTTTACCTGCGTCACAGGGCATTGAGACATAGTAATCCATGGATACTTGTTGTGGCTTGCATGCTGCCTGAGTCATTGCTTTGCCTTTCCTGGAGAGGTCTCTTAGGACAAATGTATCACTTGCTACTGTTCATTCTTCCAGTACCTGCTACACCCCACCAGACAGACTCAGTCCAGCTCTGCCCATTCTGTTGCAGTGCCAACACTCAAAATAACCAGTGTAGCCCTGAACATGAACATAGCATGATTCAAGCATATGAGAATAAAGAATATCAGAAGGGCAGTGCTAAGTCTATATTGTCTAGGTTAGTGAATGGTTTGTGGGTTCTATGACATTGCAGTTCAAAAAGAACCAGAGAACCATATCTTAAAAAATAGTAAACTTTCTATAAGACTGATTTCTCATGGTTCCAATAGTTTCATTTTCAGATTATTACAAAAATTCTCCCCTCTGGGAAGCTGAAAGGATCTGGTTTCCCCCATCCCTCCCACTCCATACATACTCCCCACACTTTATTTACAGGTTTCTATAAACAGAGTGGACTTTGAATGGTATAATCAGAGAGCTACAGGCATCCATATTTCTCTCTGACATAGAAATCTGTTTTCAGCCTAGAGCCCTGCCTTATGTAATTTACTTTTCCTGCCAAAAGCAGAATGTAAAATACTCTCTCATTGCTGCAGTGAGGGCCAAGCAAAGAATAGGACAGCTGAGCACAAAGGTCACTGCTAGAGAATTCTCGTAGAAAGAAACACTCAGAGCAGAGAGGTCTGAAGTTGAAACTGCTGTGTGCATTTTGAATAGTTGGTGTGAAGGAAGTCAAAAGCCCGAACTGGATCTAAGTTGAGCCTGGAGTTGGTGTGGAACAAAGTGAAATGGAGAACTGGGATGAAAGTGGATATATATCCCTTGCTGAAAGTTGCATGGGAAATAAAGAAATGGCAAGAAATAGGAAGAAGGTGTGTGAGACCAGGCAAGGCAGGGAGAGAAATTCCAGATGGACACACATCAACATCAAAGTTCACCTGTGGAAAACTTTATGTACTTCTCCTTCCATAATGTGGGCACATTCATTATGTTGGTTGTCTCTATAAGCCTTGAGTTAAGGACCTCCTTCAGTTGGTGGAATATATAGATGGCAGAAGGTGGAAGAAGTGGGTGGGAAAAACTTTACCTCTGTTCTTTTTATTTTTATTTTTTTTCAAATATCCTTATGTTTCTTGATGTGGTGCTGAGGATCGAACCCAGTGCCTCACGCATGTGAGGCAAGTGCTCTACCACTGAGCTACAACCCTGGCCCCCTACCTCTGTTCTTAAAGTCTTCATAACCATCTCTGGCATGCAACAGTTATTTAAATATCCAGACCTATGATGGTATCCAATCCTACTGTCCAGAGGAGCCACCCTCGGCAAATGCTCCTCCAGACAAAATGCTGGCTTAGCATGGCTCCTTAACTCTAGTAGTGGCATAATGTTTTAACAGCATTCATGCTGGAGCCTGATGGACCTTATTTCAATTCCTGGCTCCTCTACCAAGTATCTTTGTGACCTCATGAAATTTCTTCACCCTCTCTGTGTCTCAGTTTCCTCATTTGTAAAAATGGGTACACGGCTGATAAGAGTGTTGCGAAAATTTAATGTCATAATACTACAAAAGGATAGCATAGTACTTCACACATAAGCACTTGATATGCATCAACAATTATTATTTGTGATCATAGAGCAGCAAAACCTCCCTTGGACTAGATGGGTAGAGTACTTCAGGATTAATTAGGAAACCTATAAGGCAAATTGGTGCCCTCTTCCTGATAAGGAATAACCTTGCTAGGTCCACATAGAAAATAACCTAATTCCCAAGAATCAATATTACTACTCAACATAAAAATGCAACTGATCGTGGGGTGTGGTGGCACATGCCTATAATCCCAGCAGCTTGGGAGGCTGAGGCAAGAGGATCCTAAGTTCAAAGCCAGCCTCAAAAACTTAGCAAGGCCCTAAGCAACTTAGCAAGACCCTGTCTGCAAATAAAAAATAAAAAGGGCTGGGAATGTGACTCAGTGGTTAAGCACCCCTGGGTTCAATCCCTGGTACCAAAAAAAAAAAAAAAAAGCAATTGATATAAGAGCTATATGCAAATTACTCACTTGAAAAGTCTACCAAAATCAGCAGAGGACCTGATTCTTAAATGTTCTTCTATTTTTGTGTTTTCCCTTTTCTCTTTCTTTTTTCAGAAATAATTTCAAATTTATGGGTTAAAATACTTTAAAGAACTTCCACATTTGCTTTATTGTTTCCTATATTATAACTTTCTATGCATTCATTTTACTTTTTTTCCTAAACAATTGGCATTTTTCTACTTCAAATAGTTTAACAGAAACCTCTTAGGCATGAGGACTTTCTCTTGCAAAACCATCATTCAAGTATAAAATTCAGAAAACTTAAACTTGATATAGTACTATTATACTAATTTATATCTAATATACAATCTGTACTCAAGATTTTCCATTTCTCTCAATAATGTCCTTGAGATGACTCTTTAGTATCCTTTAATCTGTACCAACTCCTTAGCCTTTGCTTAGCTTTCACCAGCTTACTGGGTTTTGGGGGGTTTTTTTTGGTACCAGGGATTGAACTCAGGGTTACTCGGCCACTGAGCCACATCCCCAGCCCTATTTTATGCTTTATGTAGAGACCGGGTCTCATTGAGTTGCTTAGCGCTTCACTGTTGCTGAGGCTGGCTTTGAACTCGCTATTAACCCGTCTCAGCCTCCCAAAGTGCTGGGATTACAGGTGTGCACCACCGTGGCTGGCTCACCTTGCTGTTTTTTAAGAGTGTAGGCCAGTAGTCTTGTAGAATATCTCCCAATTTGAGTTTATTTTCCCATGATTGGATTTTAGTTACATTTTTTTTGGTGAGCGTAGCCCTACTTGATACATTACAGTGAAAAACTCATGCTATCATTTTGTCCCTCTAATGGTGATGTTTATTATTTTCAGACATTTCAATCACTGACGGAGTCAGACTGGGGGAACCAAGAATAACAAACATGTTGGAATCCAGTTAAGTGGAAGGATTTTTGAAGTTTTTTTTTACAATTGTTTTCCAAATCACTCTTTCCAATTTTTCTTTTGTGCACACCTTCTAATTTTTTTTTATTAGTTTGAGGGAGAGAAAACATTTGTAGTGCTATGGCAAGATGGATGTCCAGAAAGAGAATTTGCAATATTTCCTGACTAAACCTAGGTTGGGAAGAGGGGAATCCTTCCTTTTTCAGTGGGCAAGATGCATGGTGTGGCAGAATGCATTCTTGTCCTAGGATTTCCCAAGGCCACAGGTGGACCCAAAGATTAGAAGGAAAAGCTGGACCTCCTGGATACCTATACCCACTTCACATCCTGCATCCCAACTGTATGACTGGCACTTGCCATCCTGTGTCACATTTCCAGCCTTTATACAAACATGCTGGGCCAAAAGGATAAGAAGGGAAGAAAAGGATGTTTGTTGAGCTCCTGCTATGATTTTGTTTTTATGACAAATAAATAAGGAATGGTCCACTGAGTAAACAGGAAATAGAGGTCAACAGAAAAGGAATGAGGCATCAGCATCCAGAGGTTCCTTTCCAAAAAGACGTTTCCTACCTTTTAAATGACTTTTTACTATCACACTATGACTTCTTATCTGAGAGGCTGAATTTTTGGACCGATAGGTTTCTTTGTTGATGGTATAATAATTCTCTGAAAAATAGACCAGAAATTAAATGCTGCTATTTTAATTACCCAAACTATCCCAAAAGATAATTAAGACATGACTGAATTATGAGAATACTGTTCTATAATGAAAGAGCCACTTATAAAAGGATAGTGAAGCATAATATGTATTTGTCCTCGTAAATCAAGCAATTCTATTATTGTTATTGCTTACGAACACAACATTTTGCTGTATTCCTGGAGAAGAACTAGAGAGTGTACTAGAGCGGAGAGATAGTTTTTAACTAGTTAAGTGCCGAATTTTGATCACTCACACACAGTAGGAATATATTATGCAACATGGCATTTTCAGAGGAGAGACAATGAAAGGAGAAATTATGTTGATTGAGGGTGAGAGAAGGCATGATCGAGGACCCTGGCAGAGATAGACAGGAAGTAACAGGATCATAGGAAATAGTGACACAAAACCAGGAGCCAGTTTAAATGCTTTTGTGTGTAGGTGAAGCTAACCAATAAATTGTGATCAGATTCTATTAAGGTTTTCTTGCTGCTGTTGACCTCCAGAAATCACAAGAGGTGTAATTTTCTGGTATAACCACCAGGTGGCCTTTAATTCCCTGGGGTACACATTGGGCAAGGACTGCCCTGGGCCTCAGAGGTGGGCCATCAGTAATCAAGCCAATCTTAGGTATTCTTAACTCTGTGCTGACCTATTACTATGACCATCTGGTCCTCCTTGTTCTGTTGTGACGCCTGCCAGATGCATACATTCCCCTCTGGGAATTTAAACAACCACTCATGCAAAGCCTAATGAATAGTTCATTATAAACAATTTCCACTCCACTTTTTTTTTTTTTTGTATTTTTTACAGTGCTAGAGATGAAACCCAGGGCCTTGCACATACAAGGCAAGTGATCTACCACTGAGTCACACCCTTAACACCTTCAGACTAGTTTTCTGCCTTCCATGATGTCTTTGCATAGACTTTATATAATTGTCACAAGTGTTCATCTACTATTTGATGTTCTACTTTTAATTGAATGCTGTTTCACATGTTAGAATTAGTACAGTTGATATACTTACATTTTAGAAAGTAAAATAATGCTTCAATGTACATCACATTTCTCCATTAATATAAAGAGCTCTGATATCTTTATATTATGGGAGTTTTAGATCTTAAAGGAGAATTAGTGGGTCAAAGAACGATTTTATAATTCTTGGTATATATTCCCAGATTGCTTCACAGGAAAAAAAAATCTTTTCAATTTCCACTTTCTTCTGAAATCTCTAATATCTGGATAAAAAAGTAAGTTGCTGACACAGGTATCTTGATAAGTAATCAAGTGCCTCCCTCCCCCTTTCCTCTTCTTGTACCACTTCCTTCTTCCCTATTCAACAGACATGTGAACTTGCTCCTTCTGAAAGAGCAAGCTGTATTTTAATGTATTTCAGCAGATACGTATCAACATTGTTTGGGAAATGGTACTCACACATCGTTCAAATGAATAGAACCAATTGAAAATCTCCAGTTTTATCAGTTTTTGTTTTTGATAGTATAATGGCTTTTGATGTTCCTGGAATGTTTCTTTCAATAGTTTCAAGACTTAGCCCCCCTCTGCAATTATTACATGATTAGATTTACTTTTCTGAAAACTGCTTTTCTGACCACTCCCTGTAATTTGAATCTAGAAATCACCCCTGAAGACCCATTGTATTAAAAGTTTGGTGCCCATCATGGTGGTATTGGGAAGTGGTGGAAACTTTAAGAGGTGAGCCCTGGTGGGAGGTCTTCAGACCATTGGAGGCAAGCCCTTGAAGGGGATAGTGGAACTCTGGCCCCCTTTTCTTTCTCTCTTTCTCATGTTGGCTATGACATGAGCAGCTTGGCTCCACCATGCATTTCTCACCATGATTTGCTGCCTTATCACAAGCCCAAAACCAAGGGCACCAATTGACCATAGAATGAAACTTCCAAAACTGTGAGTCAAAGTAAACCTTTCCTCTTTATAAGCCAATTATCTCAGGTATTTGTTACAGTAATGGAAAGCTGACTAACATACCACACATCAGCAGAAGTCTGAGTATCAGCTGGGTGTGGTGGTGCATGCCTGGAATCCCAGTGCTTTGGGAAGCTGAGGCAGGAGGTTTGCAAGTTTAAGGCTAGTCGGGGAAAGTTAGAAAGATTCTGTCTCAGAGTAAAAATAAATTTAAAGGGATGATGATGTAGTTCAGTGATAGAGCACTCCTAGGTTCAATTTCCAGTTTAAAAAAAAAAAAGAAATGTGAGTGCCAACTTTGTCAGTTTTTAAAATGTTATGTTGATAAGTTGTATTTTTCACCTTTTTTTCCTCAATTTAGAATTTTTAAGTTGTCATTTTTCTTGTGAAGAAGTTATTTTGAAATTAAGTAATTAGAGCCAGGTGTAGTGGTGCACACACCCCAAAATTAAATAGTTACTTTAAAAATAAATTAACAAAATCCAAAAAGTTCAAGACAGCAAAAGTGAAAACCAAATTTCCATCCCCATCTTTCCACCTTAGCTTCCTTTCCTTGAAGAATCCACTACAATTGTTTTTTCTCAGTATTCTTCCAGATATATTCAATGTATAAAAAATAAATCCATATGTTTGTATTTCTATATATGTGTGTGGGTACACTTTTGTTTTTAAACACTAAGGGTAGCTATATATGTGTGTATACACACACACACACATATAGTCCTTTGCCTTATAAAAATAATGTATCTTGGAAATCTTTTTATATCAAGACAAGGGAGCTGTCTCATTGTCTTCACAGTTGCATGGTATTTTGGGTTATGCATATGACATAATTTATTAAACAGTCTCCTCTAGATTGGCATCAAAATCATTTGTAAACTCCTTTCACCACAAATATTAGTGCAGGACACATTTTGGTACATGCATTTTTGCATCCATGTGTCAGTGTGTCTGTAGGATAAATATTTAGAGAAATACTTAACTCTTTGTTGGTCAAAGAGTATTTGAATTTGAAATCTGATTTACCATCACCATTTTCCCCTATAGAGTTATAAATTTGTATTTTAATGTGCATTTTAAATTTTATATGTAAGGTCAAGAATTGTTTTTAAATAAACTTCATTTTGTCAGAGTAGTTTAAGTTCACAGCAAAATTGAGGGGGAGGTACAGATTTTCCCTATCCCTTATTCCTTATTGCACACATGTATATTCCTTATTGCACACTATTGACATCCCCCACCAAATTGGTACATCTGTTACAATTGATGCACCTGCTTTGGCACACCATTATCACCTAGTGTCCACAGTTTTTATGAGGGTTCACTCTTGGTGTTGTACATTTTATGAATTTGAGCAAAGACATAATGAAATGTATCCACCAGTATTGTATCACACATAACAGTCTCGCTGTCCTAAAAATCCTCCCTGCCCTGCCTATACATCCCTTTGCCCATTCCCAACCTCTGGCAACCACTCATCTTTTCTCTTTCTTTATTGCCTCCAGAGTTTTGGTTATTCCAGGGTGTCGTATAGTTGGAATCATACATGAAGTAGCCTTTTCAGATTGACTTCTTTCACTTATTAATGTTCATTTGAGCTGCTTCTATGTCGTTTCATGGCTTGATATCTCATTTATTTTGAGCACTGTCTAATATTCCATTGTCTGGATCTACCACTGTTTATCCATTCACCTACAGAAAGGTATCTTTGCTTGCTTCAAGTTCTAAGAATAAAGCTGCAAAAAACATTCATATGTAGGTTTTTGTGTGGATGTTAGCTTTCAAATTCTTTGGGTAAATATCAAGGAGCGTGAGTGCTGGATGGTGTAGTAAGAGTATGTTTAGTTTTATAAGAAGCCACCAAACTGTCTTCCAAGGTAGCTATACATTTTGCTTCCCATCAGCAGAGTGAGAGTGACTTTTGTTCCAAATCTTCACCTGAATTTGGTGGTGTGGTGTTTTAGATTTGGGCCATTCTAATAGGTGTGTAGTGTTATCTTATTGTTTTCAGGTCAAGCTGTTTTGATATAAGAATCCATGTGGCCAGGCATGGTGATGCACACCTGTAATGCTAGGTATTCAAGAGGCTGAGGCAGGAAGATCACAAGTTCAAGGTCAGCCTGGGCAATTTAGGGAGCCCTCAAAATATAATTTAAAAATGGCTGGGGGTATAGTTCATTGGTAGAGTGCTTGCCTAGCATGTGCAATGCCCTGGATTCAATCTCCAGTACCTAAAAAAAAAAGCCATCTGTTTTTTTTTTTTCTCTTCTAAAAAATATCTGTTCATATCCTTTGTACTTTGTTAGGTTGTAAAGCTTGTTAGGATATGGAAGGTATTTACATATTAAGAGAATTATCTCATTGTCACATGTGTTATAAATATTTTCTGCAGTGTTTCTCTTGTCTTTTGTGTTCATTACATTTTCCTGTAGAATTAAAAAACATAAAATCAAATCCATGCAACATTCCTATTCAAACCTGACATCAGACATTTCTTCCCCACTTTTCCCAATTCTCTGCTGAAAGCCTTGTTCCAGTTAATTTGTTTATAGCTTTTTACTGCAATTCACACAAAATAGTTTTGGACCTCTAGCACCAATGCCACTATTGACAAAAAATCTCCTATGTTAAGCTCAATATTTCTTCCCCATTCTTTCTGTCTTTAAAATATGTCCCACTAATGCTGCATTATATTAGTAATTTATTTGAATAAAATCCTTTGTGTGGTTATGAAATCGATTTTATTTTTTTAAATATATTTTTATTAGTTATAGATGGACACAATGCCTTTATTTTATTTGTTTATTTCTTATGTGGTGATGAGAATCGAACCCAGTGCCTCACACATGCTAGGCAAGTGCTCTACCACTGAGCCACGACCCCAGCCCATGAAATCGATTTTAAATGCTATTTAGATCAGTGATTTTAAAACAGGATTTGGATTTTGTGCCATACGTTAAGATTATATAGAATTTCTCCCACATTTCTTTAAGTACTTTAACAAATTTTTTTCACATTCAACTGATGCCAGGAATAAAATTTAACAGATGAGTAATAGAGAGAAAAAAAGTAATTACAAAGAACCACAGGAAAAATAGCAACAAGGCAGGGCTCCACTCTTGGTGGAATCAGGATGATAATAGCATCAACAGAACAGGGACCCAGGGATGGGAAGGAAGACAGGTTTGCACTGCTGAGAACAGGTATACTGGGAAGAAGCTTTGTCCTGGAAATGGGTCAGAGGTAGGCCTGCGAGACATAAAGGAATGGGGGCCCAACAGCTGTATCACTTGAAGCTTACCTGAGCTATTCCATGTGTATGTACCTTGTCTCATCAAAGACTCATTTTGGAGCCTGGGGAAATTGGGTCCTCCTGGCAGGTGATTTTAGTACCATCATAGGGGATTTAGTGATCAGAAACTGAGTTCAGATGCTCCAAATATTTGCTCCCATTCTTCTCATGGAGGACCTTCCTGTATGCCAGTGGGGCCACTGGGGCAGTTTTATCATTACAAGCCAGAGGTAGTCTTCTAAACAATTTGCTCTGCTCTGAGATTATTGTCAGAGAGAATTTAGGATCAAAGATTAAAATGATTTTTTGTGGATATTTTTAGAAATGTAATTGCTGTGATAGCCATATATATAGCAGATTGTTATTTAAGTGGGAGTGTGTGTCTTACAGTAAAATTTTTATTGAAGCATAATATACACACAGAAAACTGTAGCCATCATCAGTTTACCTCCATATGGTCACCACATGGATCAAGAAAGAGAGCATCAGCTGTCACTGGAGCCTTTCCTCTTGTTCCGTCCATTTACATTCCATCCTTACATGGGTTATTACTTCTCCCAACTTTGAAAGCTGTGGATTAGCTTTGCCTTTGTTTTGTAACTTTATATAAATGGAATCGTGCAGTAGGCACTGCTCTGTCTGCAGGCTTTAGTGCAACGTTATATTGGGTGTGTGGCATGGTTGGCCATACTCATTCTGCTGGCTACAGTGTTTCTCTCTTATTCTACTGTTGCTGAGAATTTGGGATCTTTCCAGTGTTTGATCAGAAATGGTGCTGCTATGAATATTCTTGCACATGTCTTTTGTGGCTATATATTTGCATTTCTATTGGGTGTACACCTAGGAGTAATATTGCTTGATCATTGGGTATGCATGAGTTCAGATGTGGAAGAAATTGCCAAAGGTTTTCTAAGGTTACTGTGCCCACAGACATGGTATTTTTCTTCTAATTCATACTGATAGATGCTCTGAAAACAATGTTGCTTGAAACTAAATGTTCTACAGGAAACATTTTTTTTTTTTTTTAAATATTTTTTAGTTGTAGGTGGACACAATATCTTTATTGATTTATTTTTATGTGGTGCTGAGGATCGAACCCAGTGCCTCACGCATGCGAGGCAAGCGCTCTACCACTGAGCCACAATCTCAGCCCCAACAGGAAACATTTTTAAAAAAAATATTCTAAGTCAAAACCATTTCGGCACTGCTCTCTGATTTAGAACCTTGGGATCTTGGTCACTTCTTCACATATCATTAAATTAGTTTATGGCCACTAGAGCAGTCTCTGTTTAGTAGCATAAATGGCCTCTTCTCATTCTTGGTCAGCTATTAAGAAATTTAAGCTTGGGGCTGCAGTTGTGGATCAGTGGTAGAGCACTTGCCTCGCATGTGTGAAGTACTTGGTTCGATTCTCAGCACCACATATACATAAATAAAATAAAATCCATTGACAACTAAAAAAAAATTTAAAAATAAACTAATCTCATTTTTAAAAAAAAGAAAATTAAGCTTGGATTTAATAATAGACCTCTTTCTACTCCTCACCCCCAAACCACAAGGTTTTGTCTTCCCCCGCCCCAAGGGTTTGATTAAGGCCTGATTTGCAATCCCAATAAGCCAGTTATATAACAAGCGAACAATAATTCATGATTTCCAATTCAAAAAATACTTCTTATGACAGGAAGTTACACAGCCAAGCAAGTGTGAGATCCCAGCTGTAGGGGGTCGAGGAAGTTATCAATCCCGTTTTCTTGTCACCCTTGCATGGTCTTTAAGAGGTTGGTGTTGGTTTCCAGACTAAAGAGTAGAAAGGGACCTTGGAGGTGGATGAGCTGGTGGGAAGGTGGTGCTGGGATCTGCAGCTCCTCACCCTCTGCACACCAACCTTTATTTTGGAGACCAACTTTAGTGTTCTTTTGCTGATCTGGAAGGCAGCCACTGAAATGGGTCTCTCTGGCCACCTAGTTATTAGTCAGACCCAGGATTTTTGATATATAAGGCTCTCCATTTAAGTGGACATAAACTATATCTCATTTTTGTGAACATTGTATTTCATTTGGAGTGTAGAGTGTCTACTTACACTGATAACTGATTTCTTTAAAAAGAGAGATTCTGGATTACCATTCTGTCTTGCATAATTAGGGGAAAAAAAAATATATATATATATATAACAAGTTCTTTTGTATTGCCCAGGCTGGATTCAAACTTCTGATGTCAAAAGTCCCTCCTACCTCAAGCTCTCAAGTCCTAGGTCTACACAAAATAGCATTCTGATGAGCTCAACAAATAAAAATAGTACAAATCTTTTGGCGATTTAAATTGCATTTAAATAACTGCATGACTATTCATGGACTTACTCTTTTTTTTTCTAGTACTAGAGATTGAACTCAGGGGTACTCGACCACTGAGGCACATCCCCAGCCCTATTTTGTGTTTTATTTAGAGACCGGGTCTCACTGAGTTGCTTAGCATCTCACTTTTGCTGAGGCTGGCTTTGAACTCACATTCTCCTGTCTCAGCCTTCCAAAGTGCTGGATTACAGGCATGCGCCACGGTGCCTGGCTACAGACTTATTCTTGAAAGATTGGGACACCTTTCCTGACTGGTAAAAAGTAAACATTGACTTGAAATTTGGCTCCAAAGTAAGAAGTTCATGCATTCAATAAAATATTTATAATTTCTTGTGATCAATGTACTACTGTGCTTCTAGGTTGAGAAGGAAACAAAGATAAAGTAAAAGTAAAACTTACGTTTGCCAAACTTGAATTTTCATGTCTAAAAAGGGTTAAGTCAAACACACAGAAAGCTATGGAAACAAAAGTTGAAGTGTCCAGAAAAGAATAAATCAAATGTACTGGGGACACAGATGAGGAAGAGCTGCTTCTATCTTGAAAAATTTGGAAAGAATTTATGGGGAGACAGTATATGAGCAGGTCCCAGAAGGGTGGGGAGAACTTAGACATGTGGAATCAAGAGACAGGTATTCCTGTCATAACTCTCAGTGCCAGTGGCAGCTGGGAGTGTCCCATACTGAAGATCAGATAGGCAGAGTAGAAGAGAAGAATAGCAAATGTGGAGCCCAAGCAAAGGATGGAAGTATTCTATAAAAATCAAAATTTTAAAAAGGGGAAACAGGAAGATGCTTGCTGGTAGTAGCTGGGACAGTTGAGGGTGTTCTATCAAAGAGTGACTGAAGGAGCAACCCTAGATGTGACCGATGCTGGGCAATAGAATTGTTGGGGCTCTTTGTGACTGCTCTCCTCTGCTACCATTTGGTGCACAGTAGGTATCCTCAAGGGACCAGCTTCATATGAAAAATGCTACCTGACTACTCCAAGAGAAAGGAGCCTATGAATAAAGATCTGAGAAAGGGCTGCCTGGGATCAGTTTTGGGATCACTGAGCACTTGGTTTGCTTATCATTGGTACAAAGGGGAGCCAGGACACATAACATGTGGATGGTAGTTTGGTATGAAACCATGCAGGACCTTGATCATCAGGGAAGGTACTTTGGTCATTTCTTTCTTCCTGAGAGCAGTAAGATTCCTTTAAATGCATATCTGATTTGTGCTAGGAAGATCATTCTGGAAGCTGTGTGATAATGACCCCTGTCCCCATGACTTTGGCAGCTTTTGAGGTTCTTAAATGCCCAAAATACTTATTGTAGTCACAGCTTCTTACCATAACCTTTCAGGAAGTACAGAATCCATATTTTGTAGGTACTTAGTGTCTATGGCTCTCATCCCATCAAGCCCACAAGGACAATGTGAGAAAGAGGAAGGAGTGGGAGATTTCCTGGGTGCTGGGTTAGGGTTCAAGCCAGGAAGGGTTTGAGCCACATCCTGGTTGAGCTAAGAAGCAGCAGGATGTGTTACTGGGGTGGGCTGACAGCCTTATCAAGGAAGCAAATGTATGCCTCGAGGCTAATAGATATACGGATAACAACCCCAAAGGATAAAGGGAGGATGGAACAGGGGCCTGATCCTAACAGCAGTGGCCTGCAGGCTGGAAACTAGGACAGACTTTGACAATGTCTCATTTGAACAGTCTGGAACTTGGTCTGCAATTTTCTTTTACTAATGCCAGTGTAAATGAATTGTGATAGAGACTGTGGTTGATAATCTGAGAACCCAACTTTGGGTCCAGATACAGAGAAATGTAAAAGGAGGTGATAAAGCAGGAGGAAGACAGAAAGAATATGTGTATTTGTTTGTGTTATGTACTATGTTCATTGTGGGTAAAAAGAAAAAAAAGATATGGGCATCCAAATATTTAAAAATGATTTCCAAGAAGTCCTTTATAAATGGTATCTTTATAACACAAGTATACTTTCTAGCATCCTAGTGCATAGACTTTTGTTGAGGGGATATTGTCAATGAGGGGAATCCAGTGGGTCACATACTGGTCTATACCTCTGAGCTTGGGGCTTAGCTAATCCTTAGATTTTGGGGTCCAGCACCTGGATTTTATCTGTCTACCTGGTGATGCATTCATGCCTACTAAGCTCACTGATGACTGACATGCTCATTAGAATTCCAGGAGAATGATTTGTAATAGGGGGTTTCCATTTCCAGGGACTGGAGTGCCTGGGTCTCCAGTCCATGTCTTTAGGAGTGTCGCCATCATTTCTAGTGGAAGGTTCTTCAGTGGAAGATGACTGTGTTATTAAATCAGAAGGCTCTTTGCTAAGCTTAGAACCTGGACAAGGAGAGCATCGTGGCTGTGGGGTACTTGCCACCTATGTTCCTGTGCAGCCTGATTTAAAAAAAAAAAAAATCTCTTCTCCTCACAGGATGCTTCTCCAGCGACTGTGCTGTCTATCCAGTGACCTCTGATGCAAGGTCTTGGATGGGGCTAGATGCTTTGGGCTACTTTTGCCTTGCTTTACGCACTCCCCTCAGAACTGCTCCTCTATGACACATTCTTTCTTTAGGCCACTTTAGTATCACTGACTAATACCACAATCAAGGGTTATTTCTGTTGGCCTGGTTAATGACGCAGTCACATTTCCCAGAATTTTAGAGATGGATCACTATCTCAGCTGATAGTGTTTACTAAAGCAGAAGTTTGGGAAGGATTTCAGCTTCTCTGAATTTTTCCAAGTTGATTAGTCTGTTATTTATGTTGGGAAACCCACACAACTCCCTTTCCCAGCAGTCCTGACTGTTCTCTGCAGCTACAATAAGGAAGAGTAAGCCACACAGATGAAACACTCTGGAGTCTACACAATTCCCACAACACACTTTGCATTCCCTTCTGTTGATTTCAGTTTTCAGTTACTTTGCAATCAAGAATTGGCCAGTAAGGGTTCTCTGAGTCCTCTGAGCTAGCTACACCCCCAGCTCCTTGACAACTGCTTTCATTGTGAATCATTTAACTCCTAACTTCTGAAACTACTTCCAGCATGACACTGTGTTGCAGGAATTGTGTGTGTGTGTTCACCAAACAAATGCTAGAAATCACATGGCGGAAATCCCCTTTCAGTCTCTCAGAAGCACCAGAGTGAGCCTGCAATGTTTGCACACTGAGGCAGAGGATCTTTCAAGTGGAAATCCCAGAGGGTGGAAGTAGATACAGCTCAGGGCGAATGAATGACTTCATGGTTATTGGCAAGTTGATTCACTGGTGAGGACCAGATAGAATGAGTCATTCAAGGAAACATCATACATGGGTGGAGATGGGAGGTAGTGTCACATCGTGCACACTTGTTTTAGAGTTAAATTAATATTGATCCCCAATGATTTAATCATTTGGCTCTGTTCTGGAAAATAAATACGGAAAACCCCATGTAATCACAACAATGAGGTAAGAGATTAAGGGCCGTTGACCCAAAGGAAATAGTGCTGACCTGTCATCTTCTATTGACATGAGGCATGTCACTCTTTGGCTACCAAGCCCCCAAGAAGATCAGGATTATACAGTAGAAAGGGTGGACTTTGGAATTAAGCCAATTCAGATTTTAATTACAACCTCCACTTACTTGGCTCAGATTATTTTGCCTTTTTGAGAATCTAGATTTTTTTTTCTGCATAAAAGAAATGGAGGGCTGGGATTGTAGCTCAGCGGTAGAGCGCTTGCCTCGCATGCGTGAGGCCCTGGGTTCGATTCTCGGCACCACATACAAAGCAATAAAATAAAGACATTGTATCTATCAACAACTAAAAAAAAAAAATTTAAAAAAAAAAAAAGAAATGGAGACATAATAACTACTTCATAGCCTTGTGAGAATTTAATAAAGCTATTTTGTAGATGTGCCCAGTAAATGATAAGCACTCAATAAATGAAGTCCTCACTGTTTGGAAGACAAAATGGTATCTTTTTTTTTTTTTTTTTTTAGTGAAGTAGGAGAAAAGATATTTGACACACCTTGGAGACACATCTTTAGTTCTATTAGAATCTTTGTTCCTAGATTTTGTTTTTATTTCCACATTTTTGAGGTTGTTATAATATGATAGTTTTTCAGGAAGCTCAGAGAATATAATTTGTTGTGGTTGTTGTTGTTTGTGTGTTTGCACATAAATATAAGATGAGCTCTTGCACCTTTCTACCCAGAAAGCAACCTCAACATGTAGATTTTGAACACTCAGGGGCAGGGCACATTAGCATACAAAGTCTCGCTGAGCATGTGACAGTAGGTGTCTTTAGCAAAGGCCTGTGTCCTCTAGACAAAAAGCCACCAAGGGGACCCATATGGGCATGTGCTATTGTAAGAGCTGTGAGTTGCCATCTGGGACTTTTCTCTGTGCTACTTACCCTTTTACACAAGAACCAACTGGCAACTATAACTTGGTATTTTGTGACAAAGGACAAGGGGATATAGGACATAGAATATGAATTAATGGTTACGGTGCCTAGCTCTATAACTAATATGCATAAATATTGTTGATGTTAGGGTAAATGTTGGTTTAAGTACTGTACAAAGTACACCTCCCATCAATACTTGCCTTTTTCTTCTAATGACCCTTGGATTTGAAACCTTGGTGTCTTCTTCGGCTATTTTCTTTTTGACCCCTGTCTTCTGCTCAATAATCCAAAGCAGCATTTCTATCTCTTTCTCATCCACACTACCAGCCTAGGTTGGGCTCTCTTGGCTGAATGAACTAATGTGGATTTTCCCCAAAGCAGAGTCTCAAACAGGACCTGGGTACAGGAAACACAAGTGAGGGAGAGGGGAAAGGGAGATGGAGAAGGAGGAAAAGTCATCGCCTGGGTGAATTACTGAGGGTTCAAATTGCTTGGGGCAGTGGAGATGTAACTCCACTGGGACCTTTCAAAAAGGGTATGGAATGGCTCCCAGAATAGACGAATTGAAAAGGATGGCAGACATTTATTCAATACTCGTGTCTCTCATTATTTGAAGGGAACCCTAAGCTTCTGAGTTGCACTTGCTCTGTGACCTAGTGCGTTTGCAGAGTCCTGGAGAAGCTCTGTGGCAGTCCACTGAAAGACCCCTGTAAATCACTGTGGGGATGTGAGGCTGGCACCACTTCAGTGTCTGGTATATTGGGAAACTGATAGCTTTCTAATAAGTCTTCCTATGCCTTTATCTCTGGCTCCAATCCATCCTACTTCTAATGTCAACTTAATCCTCCTAAAACATAGCTCTTACTGTAATCTTTGTGCTTGAAAGTCTTCAATATGTCTTCATGATATCCTGGAGAAAAGTCAGATTCCTTGGGCTGACACTCCAGGCCCTGTGAGTTTATTTTAAACTCTTAAACCTTATAGGAAAACCCACTTAGCCAGCATTATTACCTGCTCCCTGAATGTTCCCCAGCATTCCCAGCTGTACATTTGATTAGACTCTCCCTTCTATCTGAAGAACTTCTTCCTCTTCTCTACATTTTGAAATCTGATGCATCCTTCAAAGGACAGTTCAAAAGCCTCCTGCATTAGCTTTTTATCAGTGTGTAACAAATTGCCACAAACATAGTGGCTGCTGTGGTTTGAATGTTTGTCTCCTCTAAAACTCATTGAAGTTTAATCGCTGATGTAGTGGTATAGGAAGGTAGGGCCTTAAGAGTGTTTGAGCTACAAGGGCTCCATCCTCATTGATGGGTTTAATGCCTTAATTAAAGGACTTTGGGGAGTATGTTTTGTCTCGTGGCTCTTCCACTTTCTGCTATGTGAGCATCCAGCCTTTCTCTCCTCTGGAGGATATAGCCTGAAAGAGGCCATCTTGGAAAAAGAAAATGGCCTCATCAGATACAGAATCTACCAGTGCTTTGACCTTAAATTTCCAAGTCTCCATAAATGTGAGTCAATGAATTTGTTTGTTATAAATTACTCAGTCTCAAGTATTCCGTTATAGCAACCCAGATGGAGTAATACCTTCACTCAAATGAACAGCCATTTATTACCTCATAGTTGTGTAGGTCAGAAGTCTGAGCATGCTCAACTGATTCTCTGCTTAGGGTCACACAAAGTAGAAACCAAGGTGTCAGCTGGAATGGGAGATTATCCAAAGACACTGGGGAAGAATCTGTTTCTAAGAGCACGGAGACTGTTGGTCAAATTCAGTTCTGTGTGGTTGTAGAAATGAGGCCCTTGTCTTCTTATTGGCTGTTGGCTAGGGGTTGCTCTCAGGTCTTTCCAGGGGACCTTTCCATCTTAGGACCAGACAGCCTCCCTGGAATCCAGTCTCCTTGTGCTTGAGTTTCCTTGATTTCATCTACCAGTAGGTGGAGAAAACTGTCTGAAAGGGCTCATGTGACTAGATTGGGCCCAACATAATAATGGGAATAATATCACTTCATATTTACAGGTTCCATCCACTTGCAGGGGAAGAAATTATGGAAGGGTGACAGAATATTGGGGGTTGCTCTTGGAATTCTGCCTACTATACCACCTCTTCCAGAAAACCCTTTCCAACTCTTTCTAATGAGATCAGACTCTTTCCTCAGCACTGCACGGCACTTTGTGACAATGAACTCATTGTGCATGTGTGGGAATTGCTGTGATCCTTTGCTTTTTTTCTGAAGATTTAAGAACTCCTTGGCTGTGTTTACCTTCCATTTGTCTTTCCTAGTATTGGTTCCTCAAAGTACCTGAATTACTATTGTGCCAGAAGATGTTTTGGTACTGCACTATTTAAATACACAAAGACACATGAAAGACAAAATTTAAAACTGTTAAAAGAAATGTACACAGCAATGAGGTAATTGAAGTCTATAGGAAAGAAGCTTTTGAATATAATTTCTATGAGCATTTTATTTAAAAAAATTTTTTTAAATTGTAGATGAATATCCTGCCTTTACTTTATTTATTTTTATGCAGTGCTAAGGATCAAACCCAGTCCCTCACACGTGTGATGTAAGTGCTCTGCCACTGAGCTAAAGCCCCAGTCCCTCTATGAGCATTTTCTATGATAGTTTTTGTTATATTTTATTGGTGAGAAAAGTAAGAAATAGTCTCTTTATTTCTGTTATTGTTATTTTCTTAAATTCTATATTTTTCTTGTGATATTAATTTTTAAAAACTTTTTTAAAAAATATTTTCTTGTTGTCAATGGACTTTATTTATTTATATGTGGTGCTGAGAATCGAACTCAATGCCTCACACATGCTAGGCAAGTGAGGCACAACCCCAGCCTGTGATATTTTTGATAGGTGGTAAGGTGTATACACACACACACACACACACACACACACACACACACACCTTAGAACATTTCTTTGGAATTCAAACTCCAGTCTAAGAGTCTTTTTTTAAAAATTGGTGCATTTTACCATTTACACTTACTGTGATTACTCATATACTTAGATTGTCATTACTATCTAATTTTATGTTTTCTTTTTTCCATGCTTTCTAAAAAATACCTTTTTTTCCCTTTTTTCCTGCTCTCCATTGAATTGATTTTTAAAATTCTTCCTACTATAATTCTATATGCAATATTTTGGTGGCTACTCTAAATTTTTAACACGCACACTTTTTTCTTACAAAGTTAAACTTAATTGGTTTTATAGCCCCTTCTGAATGAGGCGAGAATTTAGTGCATTTCAACTTCCTTCCAAACATACTTCCATATGTAGTCTGACACTGATATTTTAGTTTGTTTTTAGACATGAAAAATCTATTATAATTAATTGACCATTACTGTTAAATGTTTTTTTAAAATATTTTTTAGTTATACATGGACACAGTGTCTTTATTTTTGTTTTTACTTATTTTTATGTGGTGCTGAGGATCGAACCCAGCGCCTCACATATGCGAGGCAAGCGCTCTGCCTCTGGGCCACAACCTCAGCCCTTGTTAAATGTTTTTTATTTACATCTATTACCATCTATTACCAATCTCTCTGTTTACTCTTACTTTTCATTTTCTACATTTTCCTTTTTTTCTTTTCTATCCTTTGGTACATTTTCAATGAAAGTATTTGTGCACTAAATTTTAAACTCATTGTATATTCGTGTTTAAATTTCTCCATGTCCTTTCTCCCCCTCTATAGATTGGTACTCAAATCAAGATTCAAATAAAGCACATACATTGCAATTTGTTGATATATTTTTTTTTTTGGTACTGGGGATTGAACTCAGGGGCACTCGACCACTGAGCCACATCCCAGCCCTATTTTGTGTTTTATGTAGAGACAGGGTCTCACTGAGTTGCTTAGCGCCTCGCCATTGCTGAGGCTGGCTTTGAACTCGCGATTCTCCTGTCTCAGCCTCCCTAAATGCTGGGATTACAGGCTTGCGCCACCGTGCCTGGCTGGTTGATACATTTTTATGGTCATTTATTACTGCAGCAATAGAAAACTAATGTATTCCATAAAGCTTTAAAAGACATTGCTTCACAGGTAGTGTTGCATATCTCTGTCAGGAGGCACATAACATTTGGTTGTCTCTCTGTAATGTGGGCAACGATCAATGATCATGGCCTAGAACCATTAGGTCAGCATCACCTCCTAGTGATGGTCTCACAAGGCAGGACGTTTTTCTCTTGGTTAATTTGACCAAACTTCCTCCTGATATTTCTATGCATTGAATGTAAGCCCTCTTCTACATATAGAATGATCCTTTAAATGTTTGAAGTCATGTCCTATTTTTTCTTTACATTTTATTATGGAAAATTCTAAACATATACAAAAAAGAGAGAGTAATATAATGTATTCCTGTGTCCCATCACTCACCTGCAAAATTCCAGAACAATCTCATTTCATTTATACCCTTGTATTCTTCCTGCATCCTGTATTATTTGAAGCAAATCCTAGATCTCCTATCATTCAATCCATATGTATTTTTGTTTGTATATCGAGAAGATAAGGACTTGAAATATAACTACAATAATATTTGTATTCTTAAATTTATAATAATCATATGATGTCATCAGCTATTTAAGAACTTACTCAAAAGTGATAGTTTGGTTGCCATATTATCTTTTTTTGGGGAAGTGATTTATATAAAGGGAACTTTCTCACAATTTTTAAAAACATCAGATACTGAAATGAAGGGTATAAGGATTCACCTTCAAGTGCATATATGACAACTTTTGTGCATGTAATAATTATAGAAACAGTCTCACTTGGAAAGTTTAGGAACCATGTGCGCTTTGGCAAGTGATAAAAACTTTATTGGGCTTGCAAAACAATAATGTAAAAATTTAAAAACCAAGTGCCTTTACAGAATTCACAAACAATTCGTTAAAACATGTTATTTTTTAGTTCAATGAAAACTTATTTTTGCAAATATTTAAGCTACAAGTTAATTCAACTTTGATAAACTCCTTAGAGCTATTTGTATAATCTTATGTAATTTGCAGCATTCTCACAAATGGAGCAGTCATTTCTCTGTAATAGAATAATAATTCCATTATTCCCTGGGGTTGTTTTGCAAACTTTCATGTCCTGTACATCTTGACATCCCTCTTTGCAGTCAGGTCTCTGTGGAGTGACCTGGATGCTCCCAGGTTATGTTGGTATGTCGTGTAGCTACTGCTGCTTGGAGGGTCCGGGTGGCATGTCGTTTGCAGCTATGATACTTACATCCAGCGATTCTGTCTGCCCTCTTGGCAACCCCTCTGGGGGGAAGGCACCTCTGCTCTGAGGTACAGCATGTGAGCAGCAGGTGATCTCTTTCTCCCACATTATGCTTAACTGCTTCAGTCCCGATTCAAAGCTGACTACATCCTACACACCCTATCTTAGTCTTGGGCCACTTTGGTGGTTGAAAACTAGGTTGTTTTCTTTTCCAGTGCTGTGACAGGTGGCCAGCCTCCTCGCTGAATTTTGCTCACTCACTTGCTCTTTCCTGAAAAAGCATTTTTTTATTCTTTCCTATGTCTCATCAGCTGCTGGTTCTTGGGTTGAGTCAGTCATTTTGAGCTAAATCTTATGTTTCTCTGTGAGGTTTTACTAACATACATACTCTGACCTCCACAGCAATTCTGTGAAGGAAGAAAAACAGGCATTATTATCCACAAAGACAAAACTGAGGCTTGTGAATAGTCAAGTAGGGCTTTGAGGAAGCAAAGACCCATAAAGGAATGACTTGAATCAAAGATCTTGTTTGTGCTGCTATAACAAAATACCAGAGACTGATAATTTATAAACAATAGCAGTTCTAAATACTGGGAAGTCCAAGATCAAGGCACCAACAGGTTCAGTGTCTAATGACGTTCAAGTCTGCTTCCAAAATGGCATCTTGTTGCTGCATCCTCTGGAGAGGATAAATGGCAAGAGGCACAAGAGCAAAAAGGTCAAACAATTGTTCCCTCCAATCCTTTCATAAATTGCTAATCCCACTCACCTCACCTCATAATACTATTGCATTTGTGATTCCGTTTCAAGAACTTTGGGGGACAGATTCAGACTACAGCAGACTGAGGTAAAACTAGACAGTTCCTTTGCTTGGAGAATAAAGAATCTAAAGAAGATCATGGGAACCTGGACCTTTGACTCAAGTGCGAGTATGATCTTGGATAGAGATTCAGTGTTTTCCAGAGGGTATGCTCTATATAATCAGCACCAACAGTAAGTGGACCAAGTGGAGCAAATGACTTGGACACTGTGTGGTAATAATTGCCCCTACTTCTTATGGAGGCATGGGCTGGGCTGTGGGCTAAATGGTTTTGTATATACTATCTCTCTTAATTCTCATAGTCACTTGAGAGGTAAATATTGTTTCCCTCATTTTGCCAGTGTGGAAACTGAGGCTTCCAGAGATTAGATAAATTGTCTAGTGCCATATAATTACTACACAACAGGGGTGGCTTCCAATACAGTTTTTTGTGTGGGGGGGCAGGTGTGCTGGGGATTGAACTCAGGAGCACTCGACCACTGAGCCACATCCTCAGCCCAATTTTTGAATTTTATTTAGAGACAGGGTCTCACTGAGTTGCTTAGTGCCTTGCCTTTGCTGAGGCTGGCTTTGAACTCACGATTCTCGTGTCTCAGCCTCCCAAAGTGCTGGGACTACAGGCGTGTGCCACTGCACCCGGCTTCCAATACAGTTTTGTGTGACACTGCAAGTCCATGATTTTAAAGACTCTTCTCTCTCTCTCTCTTTCTATATATATGTATATATATATACACATATACATATATATACATATATATATATATATACATACTTGAGACTGAAATTCTTGAACACAAATGGAGTTTATCGCAGGGGCATAATTAGACAATCCATAATTGATCCCTAGTTAAAGCGACTAATTCTCTTCGGCTGTGTCTGAGAAATGTTTATTACAGAGACTCCCCAGGTATTCGATCTCTTGATGAAAGTTGCTGTCGTCTAGTTTTTGGCACCCAAGAACAAACATATGTGGTAGAAGTTTTATTCCAGCCTGTTGAAAAATCCTTCTGTTCATTGCTCTGATCATTTTGTATTTGTTTTTGTTTTTCAAAACTTATTCTCTGACTTACTTAAAATTCCTGGTTGAGGGTATTGGAATTATCCAAAAAGAGCCATTTATTTACCTTATCACTGCCCATCAAGATCTAAAAACTTCTAGCTGGGCGCAGTGGCTCAAACCTGTAATCCCAGCACTTAGGGAGGCTAAGACAGGAGAATCGCGAGTTCAAAGCCAGCCTCAGCAAGGGCGAGGTGCTAAGCAACTCAGTGAGACCCTGTCTCTACATAAAACACAAAACAGGGCTGGGGATGTGGCTCAGTGGTGGAGTGCGCCTGAGTTCAATCCCCAGTACCAAAAAAAAAAAAAAAAAAAAGGTCTACAAACTTCTGCCATTTTTAGGTTCAATCACTTTGAGTTTCACAGGTCTAACTTACCCTGGTTTAATGTTTAGCTTCAGCTTATATTTGCTCCCCTCTCTCACAGGCTGCTTGTCAATATTGTCTTCTCCAAACCCCCATGTACATCCCCAGGGGTGATTATACCAACCTGCTCATTGCTTCTGGATGTAGTGGTGAGGCCCAAGTGCATCTCAACCTTGCCACTGGAGAGTAGTTAGGTTGTTATCTGGGTCCTGTCAACTAAATTAAGCTCAAGAAGATGCTCTTTGTTGGTTGTATGTGTGTCCTTGCTGGGACATTTAGATCCCCGTGATGTATTTGTGCTCATCTTGGGACATAGTGGTTTTAATGGGACCAGATGGAGAACCAAGAAATAAATCATAAAGACACCAAGACAATTAAATGTGGAAAGCACAGAAAGGATAGTAAAAATTATCCTGGGAAAACTGGATCTTCAGGTAGGAGATCCTGAAGGAAAAAAAAATTTTTTTGGCCCTTTCAAACATACACACAAAGTTACTAAAATTGGATCTTGGACTTAAAAACTATAAAAGTGTTAGAAGAATACATAGGAGAAAACCTTTGATACTTTAGGTTCAGCAAGATTTCTTAGAATGTAAAAAGCACAAAAGAAAAGAAAAAATGATAAATTTAACTTCCTCAAAATTACAATTGCAGGACTAGGGTTGTGGCTCAGTGATAGAGCACTCACCTAGCATGTGTGGAGCACTGGGTTTGAGTCTCAGCACCACATATTAAATAAATAAGACAAAGGCCTATTGACAACTAAAAAATATTTTTAAAAATTACAATTGCAGGGTAAGTATGACTTATATGACATGCTTGTGACCAGAGTGTTTTGTATTTCAGATGTTTTTGTATTTTGGAATATTTGCATACACAGAATGAGATATCTTGCATACACAGATGAAGTTCATTTATGTTTCATGTACACATTGTACACATAACCTAAAGGTAATTTTATGTAATATTTTTAGTTCATCTTATTGACTGTGGACTGTTACATGAGGTAAGATATGGAATTTTTCATTTATATGTCATGTCAGCACTCAGAAACTTTTGGATTTTGGAGTATTTCATGTTTCAGATTTGTAGACTAGGAATGTTTAACTTGTTATAAGAAAATGAAAAGACAAGACACCCATGGGAGAAAATATTCTCAATACACATATCTGTTAAAGGACATTCCCTCCCAAATATACATATTTATGTAGGTGTATATATGTGTACACACATACACAAATGGATATATATATATATACACACACACATACATATGCCTATGTTTATATATATATACATTTGTGTGTGTGTGGTACCAGGGAGTAAACCCAGGAACACTCAATCATTGGACTACAGCCTCAGCCCCTTTTACTATTATTTTTTAAAATTTTGAGACAGTCTCACAAAGTTGCTTAGGCTGGCCTTGAACTTGCAATCCTCTTGCCTCAGCCTCCCAAGTTGCTGGGATGACAGGTGTACACCGTTGTGCGCAGCTTCCCAAAATGTATTTTAAAATCCTTACAGTTCAATACTAAGGCAAATGACTCAATTAAAAATGGGCTAAAAAATTTATGAAAAGAAATATCCGAATGACCAATAAGCACATGAAAAGATGCTTATCATAAGTCATCAGAAAATACCAAGTGTACATGAATGTGTGAAGCAACTGGAACTTTTTCAAGCATTGCTAGTGAGACTGTAAAATGTACAACCATTCTGAAAAACAGCCTGGCAAGTTTTTATAAAGGTAAACACTCACCAATGAAATGATCCAGCAACTCTATCACTAGGTATTTGTCAAAGAGAAATGAAGCTAGGCACACGGATAAGCCGAGCAACTTGGTGGCTGAGGCAGGAGGATCATGTTTGAGGCTGGCCTCAGTAAATCAGAAAGATCTTGTCTCAAAATAAAAAATAAACAAAAGAAAGGACTGGGGATGTAATTCAGAGGTAAAGTAATCTCTGGGTTCAGTCCCCAGTAGCACATGAGGGTGCAGGGATAAAAACATGTTCACAAAAAGACTTGTGTATAAATGTTTGTAGCACGTCTACTTGTAACAGCCAGAAATAGGCTATAACCCAACTATCTATCAGTAGGTGAATGGAGAGAGGAATTGTGGTACACGTAAACAATGGGGAATGGTACTTAGCAATAATAAGGAACATTACAATAATATGGATAAATCTCAAAAACATACTGATGGTGTGAAATTTGTTAAAACAGGGGATCTTAAATGTTCTTACTATTCACATGCAAAAATGGTAACTAAGGGCTGGGCCTGTAGCTCAGTGGCAAGGCACTTGCCTAGCACGTATGAGGCACTGTGTTCGATCCTTAGCACCACATAAAAATAAACAAATAAAATAAAGGCATTCTGTCCATCTACAACTACAAAAAAATATTTTTAAAAAGGTAACTAAGTGAGGTGATAGATGTGTTAACTAACTTGATCATGATAATCATTTCACAACATATGCATGTATCAATGCATCATGTTGTCCACATTAAATCACAATTTTGTCAGTTGGATCTCAATAAAGCTGGAGGAAACTCACAAATTTTTTTTTGAAAAAAGGCAATGCAAGATGTAAACAAGGAGAACTTCTGCTTTACACGATGTAAATGAAATTTCATCTTATTGGTACTATTTTTTAAGATTGTATATAAAATTGAGACTGCGAGTTGAAATCTTTCTTTTGATTTTTGTGCTCATTTAGGTCACCAGTGCAGGGTACAGCATGCCAAAGTATAATTCCCCCAAGAACAGAACAGCGACAAAACCACTATGCCGAGAAAAAGAAGTCAAACACTAAAGAATGCGTACTATTGGATTTTATTCATATGACATTCTAGAACAGGCAGAAACTACTTTTTAGTGTCAGATATCCAGCCAGTGGTTTCCAGAGTAGGGAAGATCGGTACAACAGGGCATGAGGGTGAAGGGAATGTCATATAGCTTGATTTAGTGGTATTCGAAAGAGTTTATGTATATGTCAAGTCTCAAATAACCATACCCTTAAGACCCATTATATTGTATGTAATTATGCCTCAATAAAGTTGATTTAAAAAAATAAAACCCACAAGTTTTTGCATTAGGGTGAGCTGCCACTACTTCTTACCAATATGTGACCTTGCACAAGTTACTTATCTAAGTCCAAATTTCTTTACCCATAGGCAGGGAATATTAATAGTATCAATTTTGAACTTTGGTCCAAGGGGAGGGAAGGGAGGGAATGGGCCATGGGGGCAGGAAGACGGTGGAATGTGATGGACATCAATGCCCTAGGCTCATGTATGACTGCACATTTGGTGTAACTCTATATTGTGTACAACCAGAGAGATGAAAAGTTGTGCTCCATTTGTGTATGATGAATCAAAATGAGTTCTGCTGTCGTGTATACCTAATTAGAATAAATAAATTTTAAACAAATAGTATCAATTGTGTACATTTGTTGTAAGTATTTAATAAGATAGTAAATGTTGTACAATTTCATGGTCTGGCATGAAACTTAAAATCAAAGGTAGGTCTTATTACTAATATCCATGGATTTCCCCTAATCACATCACAAAAGAAAGCGTCTCATAATTTATCTGAATATTTCATAGGAGCTGCTTCTACAGATCTAAGGGAAAAATGTACACCTTTTCCTACCACCCACATGACACATAGGTAGAATGTACAAGTTCCATGTGTTAGTCTGCTGTCCATTACTGGAACAAATAATTAACTTCAAAAGAGGAAAGGTTTATTTTGGCTCAAAGTGTTGAAGGTTTCAGTCCATGGTCAGTTGGCCCATTTGCTCCTGAGCCCACGATGAGGCAGCACACCACGGTATGTAGAGAAGCAGACAGAGAGGACTTAACTTCCTTCCATTAAGACTCCAGCCCTTAAAGTTTCCACCTCTCTCAGTAGTGGTTTGCAGATCAAACCTTTAACACTGGGCCTTTGAGTGACATTTCAGATCCAAATTATGACATCACATTCTAGAAAATTATCTTCTTTTGTGGCAACTAGCAGCTAAGGAATGGAGTTATACTTTCTTCCCCTGTGTGCCCAGATATAGGAAGAGGCCTGACTTTTTAAATAAAATAAAACTTAAATAAAATTTATTTGGGACAGAGCTATTCAGTTGAATCCAGGCTGACTTGAGTTAAAATGGGCATATTTAATGCAGGTAAGCACCAGAACAACATGTCTCTCTTGGATTCATCTGTGATGTTACATTTCACTAAGGTTTCTGTCCTCCTTGTTTATGACAGCTTGTCTGGCAACTTGAGCCTGCCCTGCCCACAATTTGATCATCTGCCACCTACCTATGATTACTATCTCAGTAACAACTCCTGTCTGAACTTACCACCTTTTCCCATATGAACAACAGTTTAATCACAGCCTCACTAGCCAAAGCTGCACTGTCTCCTGTAGAACTGCTCACCGGGATGGCTTCTGCCTGCTGACCGTGGTTCCCTTGGAACCACCATACATACAGATTCTTCAGACTGAATAGTTATTTGCCAGGATTTGTGAGAAGCTGCAAGAATCTTTGACATGTGTCTTATCTGAACCCCTAATCTAAAGCATCAGAGTTGCATTCCATCAGCTCTGCAAAGGATTCCAGTCTAAGATAAGACGTGAGAATGCATCATGGGTTGAGGCTGAGATGGGGGTTACATGAAGCTAGGTTTGATACAGCTGGTGCAATGCCATGATTTATTTGTCTGTGTATCTCCTGTCTTGGAGGAAGCCTTTCTGCTTGTGAGACTTGCCTCTTTTATTTCTTGCTCTCTTTCATTCCTTGTCTTTGTTGCTCAAGTTAACCTCAAAACACACTCAATGCTGGGTGCGGTGGTGCATGCCTGTAATCCCAGCAACTCAGGCGGCTGAGGCAGGAGGATCAGAAAGAGACAGAAAGGAAAGGGCTGGGGAGAAGATAAATCCTTCCAGTGTGCCCCAAGTGACTTACTTCCTCCAGCTAGGTCCTACTTCTCAGTAGTCCATCCATCCAGCAGTGTATTTTTCCAATGATGAGGCCAGAGCCCTTATGATCCAATCATATCCCCAAAGCCCTTCCTCTAAACACATAAGACTTTGGAAGACTTTCCAGATCCAAGCCATAAGGAGATGAAAGCACGCAGAGCATTCTTTTTGTGCTTTAAGGTAGTGTTGCACAGTGGTAGAATATTGGCTATGTTAGGCAGATGTGGATTTGAACATCTTCTCTGTATTCATTAGTTGTGTGATTTGGGATTAGGCTCTCTGTTCTAGCCACTCTGGCTTTTTTGTTGTTGTTGTTGTTCCTTAAACATGACAACCACATCTGTCTTGGTGTTTTTGCATTTGCTGTCCCCTCTGTATCCATGTCCTCTGAGGATTGTTCTTCATGTAATTCAGATCTCAGTCAAATGTCATCTCTTTGGATAGAACTTTCTTGACCACTCTTTCCAAAATGCTCTTTCCCAGTCTCTACAACACTATCTCTGTTTTTTTCTTAGCATTTTTCTTACTCACCTTTCGTTCCAATTAGAATAAAAACTTTCCTTATCACCCTTTAACCCAATAAGAGTAAAAACTTTTAATGAGCAGAGCAGAAACTCATCTGTCGTTTTCACTATTGTGTTCCTAGAGCTTAGAATTGTCCCTGACACATGCAAAATAAGTACTTAGAAAGTATTTATTGACTGAATAAATTAAGTCAGCATATCTAAGGTTTAGTTTATCTGTTAAATGAGGATCATAGGAGAAATGGTGGCACATGCCTGTACTCCCAGCAACTCAGGAAGCTGAGGCAGGAGGATCACAAGTTCAATGTCAGTTTCAGCAACTTAATGAAGACGTAAGCAACTTAGTGAAACCCTGTCTCAAAATAATAAATAAAAAGGACTGGGGATGTGGCACAGTAGTTAAGCAGCCTGGGTTCAATCTCTGGTACCAAATAATAGTAATAATAAAATAAAACAACAACAACAAAAATCTCTCCTTATAGGGTTAGTGAATATTGAGAAGAGAAAATGTTTGTAATTGTGCTATAAAGGGTAGATATAGTTGTTATTATTTCTACCTGCATCTCCCCCTCCCAAGTATATAAGCTTCTCTAGAGCACAGACGATGTCATATTTGTTTATTTCATATTGCTATGCGTATAGTAAACACTGAATAAAACTTAGCTTATTATTTATTTATTTACTTGTTTATTGTATTGGAGGTCTCATTTGTGGTACAAGCTAGTCTTGCACTCCTAGACTCAAGTGATCCTTCCGCCTCAACCACCCAAGTAACTGGCACTACAGGTGTGCACCATCATGCCCAGCTGTAAGCTTTATTTAAATGAAATAAATTTAGTCCCAGTAAATGAAGTCCTCATGGTAGTTCATCTTTTAGATGGCTCATAAGCCCTACTCCCTATGAGGATTTTCCCAACTGTTTTGTCCTGGGAGGGTCAGAAATAAGGCAACTATTCCCTGTGCAGACTTCCACCAAAGCACCTGTACATTTGATATCTCTCATAAGCTCATGGATAGATTTTTCTCTACTCATCTTTGGGTCCCCACTGACTGGCCCCGTGCCTCTCAGACACAGTATAGAAACATTGAAAGATGGGATAGTGGTAAAGGGCCAATGCCATAGTGATTAAGGATGTAGGACATCTGGGTTCAAATGCTAGCTTCTGCCACTCACCAACTGTGAAGTTTCAGATAAGTTACTTAACCTCTCTGTGCCTCAAGATCCTTATTCATAAATCAGAAAAATGAGAAACTATACTAGAAGAATAGTCAATCAAAGGAGAAACTAATTCAATTTAAAAACCAGAAATAAATCAAAATGGCAGGGAATAAAAATCATTTTTTCAATAATTACGCTGAATGTAAATGGCCTACACTCACCAATCAAAAGACATAGACTGGCAGATTGTATCAAAAAACAAGATCCAACTTTATGTATGACTGCATATATGTTGTGATTCTATGCAACTTACAACTAGAGAATTGATATGTTATCCTCTATCTATGTACAATGAATCAATTTACACTGTTAACATGTAAGCCTAAATAAGACAAAACAAAACAAAACAACAACAACAACAAAAAAACAAGATCCAACAATATGCTATCTCCAAGAGACTCACCTCAAAGGTAGAGACATCTACAGATGGAAAGTAAAAGGATGGAAAAAAAATCCATATAATTCACATGGATCTCATAAACAAGCAGGGGTTTCTATCTTCATATCAGATAAAGTGGACTTCAAGCCAAAGTTAATCAAAAGAAAGAAAGAAGGACATTTCATACTGCTTAAGGAAATTATACATCAACAAGACATAACAATCATAAATATTTATGCCCCAAACAATGGAGCATCTACATACATCAAAAAAACCCTTCTCTATTTTAAGAATCAAATAGACCACAATACAATAATCCTGGGTGATTTTGGTACAGCTCTCTCACCATTGGATAGATTCTCCAAACAAAAACTAAATAAAGAAGCTATAGAACTAAAAAATATAATTAATAATTTAGATTTAACAGATATATATACATATATATACATACATACAATATTTAATCCATCAATGACTGAATACACTTTATTCTCAGAAGCACATGGATCCTTCTATAAAACAGACTGTATCTTAGGTCACAAAGCAATTCTTAGCAGATACAAAAAAAATTATAATAATAGAGATAACATCTTGCATTCTATTAGATAATAATGGAATAAAATTAGAAATCAATGATAAAATTAAAAATGGAAGATACTCTAGTACCTGGAGACTAAATAATATGCTATTGAATGAACAAGGGATAGCTGAAGAAATCAGGGATGAAATAAAAAAAAAACTTAGAGGTAAATGAGATAGTGACACAACATATCAAAATCTCTAGGACACTATAAAGGCAATTCTAAGAGGAAAGTTTATTGCATTAAGCTCATTTGTTAAAAGAATAGATAGTTACCAAGTCACCAAATAAATAACCTAACATGACAACTCAAAGCCTTAGAAAAAGAACAAATCACACCAAAAGCAGTAGAAGACAGGAAATAATTGAAATCAATGAAATTAAAATAAAAAAATTCAAAAAATCAACAAAACAAAAAGTTGGTTCTTTGAAAAAATAAATAAAATTGATAAACCCTTAGCTGAGCTAACAAAGAGAAAGAGAGAGAAAACTCAAATTACTAATATTTGTGATGAAAAAGGAAATATCATGATGGACACTACTGAAATACAGTAATATGCATTTGAAATGCATATGCAGACAATAATCAGAAATTATTTTGAAATTTTATACTCTAATAAGAGAAAATCTTGAAGACATCAAAAAATTTCTAAAAATATAGAACTTACCCAAATTGAATCAGGAGGACATAGAAAATTTTAACAGATCAAGTTCAAGCAATGAAACACCCAAAGCCTACCAACAAAGAAAAGCCCAGGACCAGATGTATTCTCAGCTGAGTTCTTTGAGATCTTCAAAGAAGAACTAACACCAATCTCCCTCAAATTATTCCATCAAATATAAAATGAGGGAACATTTCCAAACTCATTCTATGAAAAGATACTATGAAGATTATCCTGATACCAAAACCAAAGACACACCAAGGAAAGAAAACTTCAGACCAATATTCTTGATGAACACAGATGCAAAAATCCTTGATAAAATACTGGCAAATTGCATACAAACACATATTAAAAAGATAGTACACCATGATCAAGTCAATTTCAATCCAGAGATGCAAGGTTGGTTCAATATATGGGAATCAATAAATGTAATTCATCACATGAAGAAACTTAAAGACAAGAATTACATGATTATTCAATGGATGCAGAAAAAGCATTTGACAAAATACAGCATGCATTCATGTTCAAAACACTAGAAAAACTAGGAATAGCAGGAACATACCTTAACATTGTAAAATCTATATATGCTAAATCCAATACCGACATCATTCTAAATGGAGAAAAATTGGAATCATTCCCTCTGAAAACTAGACAGGGATGCCCTCTTTTACCACTTTTGTTCAACATAATCCTTGAAACTCTGGCCAGAGCAATGAGACAGAAGAAAGAATTTGAAAGGAAATTAAAAGGAAAAGAAGAACTCAAATTATCCCTATTTGCCAATGACATGATTCTATATTTAGAAGATCCAAAAAACTCCACCAAAAAATTTCTAGAATTCATATATTCAACAAAGTAGCAGGATATAAAAGTAACAAACAAATCAATTGCTTTTTTATACATCAGTGATGAATCAACTGAAAGAGAAATTAGGAAAGCTATCCCATTCACAGTAGCCTCAAAAAATATATATTTGGAAATCAATTTAACAAAAGAGGTGAAAGACCTCTATAGTGAAAACTGCAGAATGCTAAAGAAAGAAATTGAAGAAGACCCTAGAAGAGGGAAAGATCTCTCATGGTCTTGGATAGGCAGAATTAATATTGTCAAAATGGCCATACTATCAAAAGCACTATCCAGATTTAATGCAATTCCTATTAAAATTCCAATGACATTTTTCATAGAAATAGAAAAAGTAGTCATGAAATTCATTTGGAAAATTAAGAAGTCCATAACAGCTAAAACAATCCTCAGCAAGAAAAGTGAAGCAGGAGGCATCACAATACCAGAACTTAAATTATATTATAGAGCTACAGTAACAAAAATGGCATGGTATTGGCACAAAACCAGACACAAAGACCAATAGAAGACACAAACAAATCCACATAAATACAGGTATCTCATACTAAACAAAGGCACCATAAACATATATTGGAGAAAAGTTAGCCTCTTCAATAAATGATGTTGGAGGCTGGGATTGTGGCTCAGTGGTAGAGCGCTTGCCTCGCATGCGTGAGGCACTGGGTTCGATCCTCAGCACCATATAAAAATAAATGAAATAAAGATATTGTGTCCATCTACAACTAAAAAAAAATATTTAAAAAATAAATAAATGGTGTTGGGAAAACTGGAAATCCATATGTAGCAAAATGAGATTAAACCCCTATTTTTCACCCTGCACAAAACTCAACTTAAAGTTGATCAAGGACCTAGGCATTAGACCAGATACTCTGCACCTACTAGAAGAAAATGTAGGTCCAAATCTCCATCATGTTGGCTTAGGAGCCAAGTTCTGCAACAAGACTCCTAAAGTGCAAGAAGTAAAATCAAGATCAATAAACGAGATGGAATCAAACTAAAAAGCTTCTTCATAGCAAAGGAAACAATCAAGAACATGAACAGAATGGGAGAAAATCTTTGCCACCTGCAGTTATACTCCATGAATGTATAATACATCAAAATATATTCTGTCATGTATAGCTAAAAAGAACAAATAAAATTTTTTAAAAAATATATCCTATTTTGACATATATATTGAACATGATGTATGGTAGATAATATATTTATCTTGTTTATTTCACTTTACATAAGCCATCTTGTCATATACACATGTGATGTGTATAAATGTTCTTTAATTGATTTTGATTTTTTTCAATTCATATCCTTCTATTTGCTGTGGTAAATGTGAAGTATGTTTGAGATTAGGTTTATGCTCCTCCACCAAATCAATTTAGAAACACTTTCAGAAAACAAATTACTCTAAGTGGGGGCAGGGGGTCTTCACAGGTTTAGAGCTTAGGGACTCAATAGTTTTAAGTGAAAATTCTTTCCTAACAGATACTATTCTCCTGTTTTGGTTTTGTAGTCTAAACTTGCCTTCTCTGAGGATCTTTTTAAAGCTCCCTCTGGGCTTTAACTAGAGCAATAAAATTTGAGTTCATCCAAGACTTTTATAGATGTTACTCTTCTTCAATACACATAAGGCAATAATAGAGGGTGTGGTGGATTATTCTAAACTGTCAAGTAATAACTAACTTAAATGTTACACATAATAGTTATTAGAAGTGAGTTATGAAGTCCACAGAAGTGAGATTTAAATGATCATATAGAAGAACATCTGGTTAATTTTTTCCTTTTCTGTTTTTCTTTAGGTATTTGGAAAAAACCCTTTTCATAGTAGCAACATGATTACATTCATTTAATAATCAATTGATAGTGAAACACTATGTTTAGGCTACAGGCTACAAGAACTTTAAATTAGGCCTTTGTTCCAATGAATTTTGCTCACTTTTTATAAAACTTGCGTATTTTTCATAGGTATTTGTGTTAGTCTGCTTTCAGTCACTGTGACAAAATACCTGAGATAATAAACTTAAAAGAAATTTTGGAGCTTTGAGTCAATTGTTGGTTGGCACCATTGCTTTTGGGCCTGTGGTGAAGCAGCACAACATGGCAGAAACAAATAATGGAAGAAGTTGCTCACTTCATTGTGCCCAGGAAACAGAGAGAGGAAGATGGGGGATTGGGTCCCAAAATCCCCATTCAATGGCACACTCCTAATGAACTAACATCCTCTCAGTAGGCCCCACCTCCTAAAGGTTCCACCACCTCCCAATAGCAGCACAGCTGGGGACTGAACCTTTAACACATGGGCCTTTGAGGGACTTTTAAGATACAAACTATATCAGTATTCTTGAAAAATAATTGAATAAACCCCAGGTTTAAAAATAGTTTTAAAATGGGCTGGGGCTGTAGCTCAGTGGTAGAGCACTTGCCTCACATGCATGAGTCACTGGGTTTGATTCTCAGCACCACATAAAAATAAATAAATCAAATAAAGATATTGTGTTTATCTACAACTAAAAAAAAATTTAAAAAATAGTTTAAAAAATGATTGGAACAAAGTTTATCTGACACATTCATAGTGTGTTTTAATAGAGTCCAAGAAGAAATATATGTACATTCCTCATTGTACCAGGGAGAATGGAAGCTGCAGCAGACTCAGTTGGTGACCAACAGGCTTTTGGGAGGCCTTGGTCTGTTTTCAGTGTTTCAGGCTAGACTTTTCTCGCTTGTCAATAGTGAAATCTGAATGGCCTACTATGAGTGAGGGGGAGGTGAGGCACCAGAGAGAGAACTGACAACAGAAGATAAGAAATAATGAGCCTATAATCTCAGAGGCTTGGGAGGCTGCAGCAAGAGGATCATGAGTTCAAAGCTAGCCTCAACTACTTAGCGAGGCTGGGAATGTGGCTCAGTGGTTAAGTGCCCCTGTTCAACCCCTGGTACCAATAAATAAATAAATAAATAAAAATTTAAAAATAAAGAAAAGAAATCATGAGTTCCTTATTCCATGAGTTAGCCATAAAACAAGGAAGTACTTAAACCAAATCAAATTATAGCCAATATTATAACAGTCTTCAAAGTACTGCATTTTTCCTCCTAAGTTACCAATATTGAGTCTGTGGTCGTGAATATGAGTGAGGAAGTCCACATGTAGTGGGGCTTCCTTCCTGCTCTGACTGCCCTGGAGGGTGGGTACGAGCCAGACCAAGCGAGGGCTTGGAGGCCATGCTAAGAAGCATCCTTTATCCTCACAGCAACAGAGAGCAAACGATGGCCTTCCTTCCTTTTTCAAAAGCCTTGTTAGTATCTATAATTTAGAATATACATGAAAAGATGGAAAAGTGTGTTTGTCCATGTGCTCCTCACCTGGCCCCCATGTCTTCAGTCCTGCCCCATCCGCATCCCCTTCCACTTTCACTGAAGAGTTTTAAGTATGGAATTTTAAGTTTTAAGAGTTTAAGTATGAAGAGTTTTAAGTATGATTACATGTGTGTTGAAGAAATCTCTCTTGCTGCTGGGTAGAGGAAATATTAGAAAACTTCCAGAAAATAAACATACATTTTTCAATTTTTTTTTTGAGTGAGGTCTCCCTATGTTGTCCAGGAGGTTCTCAAGTGATTCCCCTGCCTCAGCCTTCCAAGTAGCTTTGACTACAAACAAGAGCCACCCCACCAAGCCAAATAACAAATATCTTGGGTTCTGTCACCATTGCTTAATTCATGCTGGGTGCCAGGCTGAGGTAGGAGGATTGCAAGTTCGAGGCTGGCCTGGGCAACTTAGTGAGACTCTCAGCAACTTAGCGAGACTCTGTCTCAAAATTAAAAAATAAAAAGAAAAAAGACTTGGGATGTAGCTCAGGTAGAGTGCCCTGGGTTAAATCTCCAAACAACAATAACAACAAACAAAAACAAATAAAAACTAATAGATTGTGTTGTTATAGTCAGAAAGCAGCCCTAGACAATACAATATATAAATAAGTAAGTGTGGCTGTGTTCCAAAAAAATCTTACTAATAGACTCTGAAATATGGGTTTCAAGGAATTTTTATGTGTCACAAAATCTGCTGCTTTTGATTTTCCTTCCTTATGATTAAAAAATGCCAAAACCATTTTCGCTCATAGGCAATACAAAAACAGGCAGAGGTCCAAATTTGGCCTGTAGTTTGCCAACCCCTAGGTGAATTAGAGTGTGCTTTGGAGGGAGAAGATGCAGGAAGAACTGCCCAAAGCTGTTACAGGAGTTAGAAGCCAAACCTCACAAACCTAGCGAAGAGAACAGAGCATAGTAAACATTTACTACGTACTGCCAATTTTGCATTTATTGAGTACCTTTGCCCTAGGCACAATGTTTGGGCTGAAGGTGCACAAATGAGTAAGAAGTTGTTTTTGTCACTGAATCTGGTTGGAAAGATAATTTTTTTTTTTTTTTTGGGCATTGGAGATTGACCTCAGGGGCACTCGACCACTGAGTCACATCCCCAGCCCTATTTTGTGTTTTATGTAGAGACAGGGTCTCACTGAATTGCTTGGTGCCTCACCATTGCTGAGGCTGGCTTTGAACTCAAGATCCTTTTGCCTCAGCCTCCCCAGCCGCTGGGATTAGTGCTCCACCTCACCTGGCAATGTGTTTTATTTCTTTGTCACCATATGGTACCATATGGCAACATGGCAACATGGAATATAGATGAGGTATTGATTAGTTCTGCTTGAGAAATATCAAACATGACTTTCAAGAGAGACACTTCAGAACTGGAAAGATGAGTAGAAGTTTGCCACATACAGTAAGTAGGAAAGGTATTTAAGGCAGGAAAAACAAGCTTCTACTTCATTTCTTTCTTCCTGATTACTGCTAACTTGAGGGGAATGCAGGAGAGAAGTGAATAAATTTGTAGCCTAAGAAAACCACAAAATAATGATAGTTGACAGTAATTAATTATATATTTCAAAAGAGCTAGTAGAGAGAATTTTGAATGTTCCTACCACAAAGAAATGAAAAATGTCTGAGACATAACAAGCATCTTGACTGGATCATTCATCACACGTTATATACATGTATTGAAATATCATACTGTATCCCATAAAAATGTACAATGAATATATGTCAGTTAAAATTAAAAAATAAAGCTCAAAGATGAAGTATCTGGGGAAGAGAATTGGCACATTAAATGGTGCTGCCTGCTCCAGGCTCTGGTTACATCTGCCATGTCTCTTACCACTTTCCTCCTTGCCCATTTGGCTCCAGGCACATTGGCCTTTTTGTTATTCCTTTAAGATGCCAAGCACAGGACTACTTCAGGCCCTTTGCCCTTGTTCCCAAGGCTGAGTCTGATTCCTTCCCTTGCTTCATTTCTCAGAAACCTTCTGTGGCCACTCTATCTAAAATAGACACTACTCTTTTAAGTTTACTTGGTTGCTTTTTGAATTTTCCCTCATAGCATTTGTTATTACCTCATTTGTTTGTTTATTGTCTAGTTTCCCAACCAAAATATAAGCTTCAGGGATGAGTCTTTGTTGTTTCTAGAGTCTAGAACAGTCCCTGACAAAATATAGGTCACAAGAGCACAGTTGGCCCTCCATATCTGTGGGTTTCATATAGGCAGATTCAACCAACATATTTCAACTAAATATTCAGAAAAAAAATACGTGTTTGAACTGAATATGTTCAGACTTTTTTCCTTGTCATTGTTCCCTAAACAATACAATGTAACGTGTTATACAGTATAACAGTTTGTAAAGTATTTACAATGTATCAGGTAGTATAAGTGATCAAGAGGTTCTTTAAAGTATACAAGATGGCTGGGCCTAGGGCCTCATGCCTGTAATCCCAGCAGCCCCAGAGGCTGAGGCAGGAGGATCAGGAATTCAAATTGCCAGCCTCAGCAATTTAGTGAGGGCCTAAGCAACTTAGCAAGACCCTGTCTCTAAATTCAAACAGAGTTGGAGATGCAGCTCAGTGGTAAAGTGCCTAGGTTCAATCCCTGATCCTACCACAATCACCACCACCAACAAAAAATATACAGGATGATGAACACAGATTATATGCAAATACTGTACTATTTTGCATAAAAGACTTCAATATCTGCAGATATTGGTATCTGATTGGTCCTGGAACTGATCCTTCATGGCTCTGGAGGAATGCCTGAAGGAGTGAGTGCAAGCTCAATTGTGTCTTTTTTTTTTTTTTTTTCTCGTACTGGGGATTGAACTCAGGAGCACTCAACCACTGAGCCACATCCCCAGCCCTGTTTTGTATTTTATTTAGAGACAGGGTCTCACTGAGCTGCTTAGCACCTCACCTTCCTGAGGCTGGCTTTGAACTTGTGAGTTCTCCAGTCTCAGCCTCCCAAAGTGCTAAGATTACAGGCATGCGCCACCGTGCCTGGCTCTAGTGTCTTTATTTTATTAATTAAGTAAGATGGAAATTCATCTTCTGAGTGGAGGGAAAGGATTCCGGGTTTGGAACATCTGTGAAAAATAGGAAAGAGTAGCATGGGGAAGAAGTTGGGAATTTAAGCATTTGAACTCAAGCCAAACATATTATTAATTGCACTGTGCCTAGGGGTCAGGTGAGGTCTAAGAGAGAAGACAGCTTCTCCCCACACAGTTTGTGGCAATTTGACTTATCTTTCTTAGAGTGGAATACAGAATTATAGGGTGGGGAGAACCAAGTAGAGGCTCTTTAAAGAATAAGTAGGTGAGGGCAGAAGTAAAGAAAAAGTGAAGCTTAGAAGGGAACCAACAACCCAACTGAGAGCCATATGTGAGTGGTACAGAATTTGAGAAAAAGAGCATAGAAAAGTTTTCTTTGATTTCATGCTTCTGTTTAAAAAACAAATAAGCAAACAAAACAAAACAGACCTTAAAATAAACATACCTGCTGTTGACAACTGGGAAATCTCAATTGGCTGGAAGTGAGTTTCAGGACAAATTGCCAGCTGCTGTCCCTTTTTCCCTCCCTTCCCTTGGGCAGGGCATTTATGAAAACATGCAGTAAAGAAATTGAACTGAAATGTTTTATTACAATTCTTCTTTGTTTCCATTTCAACTGTAATAATATTTTTGTTAATCCAGGGCTTCCAATGCTTATACTAAAGATAATGTACTATTGTGTGTGAGCAGTTTTCTGGGGGGTAACTGGAGGGTTAGTGACTGAAATCCAAAATTGTTCTTCTGGATAACTGTGGATGATGATATCCTAGGTTGTTTTTGAAATTACTTTGTATGCAAGAAAACAATGAAAGCCAGTGGAATAATTGGTAGATTTTTTTCACAAATCCTTTATGAATTGCAAGTTCCCAGAGAGATTTTTTTGCTTGCCACAAATGTGCTAAACTTCAGGATCAGAGTTTCTCTTATTTTTGTTAAAATTGTAAAAGTTGACAGATCTCCTCTTCTGTGTAACTGTTCCACTCAGGGTCTCATCCAGTTTGGTTTGTGGCAAATTTCACTCATGGGAGAAAATCTCCAGCTTATCTTTGACTACATGTTCTCATATTACATGTCTAATCTTATAGGAAATTCTGTGCACTCAGCCCTCCAAAATACATTCAAAACCTAACCAATTTTGTAACCGTTACAGCCGTGGTTATCACACTTGCCCAAGCCATTTTTATCTTTTTTTTCACTTTTTATTAATGACCTTGGTGTTTGGCTTGAATCCAGGGTCTTGTGCATGCTACACAAATACTCTACCACTAAGCCACATCCCTAGCCCCTACTTTCATCTTTCTTCTAGATTATTAAAAGAGCTTTCTATAGGTTCTCTAAATTCATTTTGTTTTCTACAACAGCAAGAGTGACCTTATTAAAATATAAGCCAGCTCACAGCATATGTCTGTTCAAAATTTTTCCATGGCTCCCCATTTCAGAGTAAAAGCTGAAGTCCTCACAATAACAATGCACAAGGCTTTGCATTATCTGACCCTTCATATCCTCCCATTGCTTCTACTACTTTCTTCCTCATTCAGTCTTTGCCAGCTATCTTGGCCTCCTTGTTGATGCAGATGGGTGAGACGGTGCAGATTCTCATCTCAGGGCTGCAGTATTGGCTGTTCCCTCTGCCTGGAAGTCTTCTCTCACATATTCATGTAGGTCAGTTGTTCATTTCCTACACGTCTGTGCTCAGACATCACCTTATTGCTCTTGTGAGCTTTATCCTCTTACCATCTTCTGTTTTTTGCAATGACTATAATTAGTTTAATTATTAACATACTAAACTTTTGATTTTATTGTCCATTGAGCTTTATTCTCTTATTCTATTCATTAATGGATCTCCAGTAATGAACATGCAGCCCATAGTATTTGATGAGTATTTACCAAATGAATGAAAAGATGAAATTCCTTTATTTTACTAAAGAAAACCCTCTTTTAGGGGGTGGGTGATTACTGGGAATTGAACCCTAGGGGACTCTACCACTGAGCTACTACATCCTCAAGCCCCCCTTATTTTAATTTTTATTTTGAGACAGAGTCTGGCTAAGTGGCCCAGGCTGACCTCCAACTTGTGATACCCCTGCTTCAGCCTCCTGAGTGACAGGGACTACAGGTATGTACCACCATGCCTGGCAAGAAGATTACATTACAATAGCTAGACTTTACATTTTATTATTTGAGACAGTTAAATTCTACTTCAATCGGCCATGACACTGAAAGCTTGATTCTTGTCCCAATGCCAATCCAATAAAAAGAACTAGGTTTTGATAAAAATGAAAAGAAGTTTTATTGCTTTGCTAGCAAAGAAGAAACACAGGGGACTCCTGTCCCAGGGGGTATGATTCTGTCAAGGGGAACAGAAGGGTTTTAAAGAGGTAATTCAAAGGCTACTCTCCAGCTGTGCCCTGTCAGGAGCCATAATTCATTTGTGTCCTTGAAAGATAGCCATTGCTTAGATTTGTAGGTGTCAGTTCTGAAGTATAGATAAATTAGCATAGGATGGGAAGAATGCTACTCCCTCTTCCCATTATGGAGGGGAAAGGGAGAAGAGTAAGGGAAAAAAATCCATCGGTTTTAAAATATGCTGTAGTGGCAACGCAGCAAGCATTATGTTTACAGCATGAAGTGAACTCCTGTTAACAGCCATTAATGGTATTTCCAGATATAGTAGCTGAGGTGGTGCAATAGGGAGTTTGATGGACATTCTGGTAAAGGATATGCTAGATTAATAAAAAGCTATCCTTTCCTGGAGCTACATAAACCTAGATATGTTTCACTGAATTTTCTAGAGTCATGTATAGTGACAGAGGAAGTAATTTTTCTCTTTAAGCGGACAACTTAACCAGAAATTAAGGTCTTCCTAGAAGCTGAAAGAGGGTAGTTGTTCAGTTGTTTTTCTTTTAAAGTGAATCACTGTTGGGGCTGGGGTTATGGCTCAGCGGTTGAGCGCTTGCCTCGCATACGTGAGGCACTGGGTTCGATCCTCAGCACCACATAAAATGAATAAAGATATAAAAAAATAATAGCACATTAATTAAAAAAAATATTTAAAAAAAAAAAAAAGTGAATCACTGCAATTTTCCTAAGCCTTTGCTTCTCTGCCTACAAAAAGATACTATCTCCCTGTCAGGCAGTTTGTAGAGTGTTACATGCCGAACAGCTCTTCAGAATGCTGCTTTACATTTTCTTTTCTTTCCCTTTTGCAGTGTTGGGGATGGAACCCAGAGCCTCCAGCGTGCTAGGCAAGCATTCTACCGCTGAATTATACCTACAGTTCTTTTTAAAAAATTTATTTATGTTGCCCATGCTGGGCTCGAACTTGCGATCCTCCTGCGTTACTCTTGCGAATCCAGTGGTAGGCTCCCGGCTGCTTTTATATTTCAAATTATTTATTTTGATTGTGGCAAAATATACATAACATGAAGTCTACCTTAGTCATATTGAACTTTTTTTTTTTTTTTTTTTTTTTTACATTATAAGCAAGTATCACGGGAGTTTTAAATTAGGATCTGGACAATGGTAAAGGAGACCAAGGGTGAACAAGTCGAGGAACTTTCGGATTGTGCTGCGGCCCGAGGCGACACGCGGATCTCCACTTCGTCGGGACAGGCCGCCCCTCTTCGCCCGGCCCAGGCGCCGAACCGCAGGCCCAAGGTCTGGAAGCAGAAGGTTGGACTCCCGCTCGATTCCGAGCCGCAGAGCAGGTGCGGGCCGCAGCCCTCCAGCTCGGGGCAAATCTTTCACGTTTATTGTTTCCGGAGGCACCGCCTCCCAGTACTCGCGGATCCGCCAGAAGGCGCGCTCTCGAGTCGCTCCGCCGCGCGCCCCCGACCGCACTTTCGACCAGAGGCGAGAAAAGAAAAGGTCTCGGCTCCTGCCGCCCGGGGCGCGCCCCGTCCCACCCCGCGGGTCCGCGCAGGCGCGCGCCGCCGCCGGCCCCGCGCCTCCCCTCCCCCAGGCCGTCCGGCGCGCCACGGGCGGGGCGAGCGCGGGGGCGGGGCGGGCTCGGGCTCGGGGGCCAGGCCGGGGATTAGTTGGTTTCGGAGCGGAGGAGGGAGCCCGGGCCGCCGCGAGCGCAGAGGAGACAAAGCCGTGTCCGGACACGGGTCGAAGGGTTGGGCCTGCGGTTCGGTGGCGCCCCAGCATCGCGGGGGACACCCGCGCGTCCCAACCTTGCAACAGGTCCGCCGTCTCGCTGGCGGCCTTACCCTCCGCTCCGCTCTGCTCCCGGGCGCCTGCGACCCCCGGAGCGCCTTCGCTCTGCCGGGGCCGCGGTCTGGCCACCAGCTTCGATGCGGTTCGGGTCCAAAATGATGCCGGTAAGGGGGTAGACATGCGGGGGCGCGGGGCGTCGGGGCCGGAAGTGTGCGGGGTCGCGGGCGGGGCGTCCGCACCGCTCGAGGGTCTGGAGCTGTGCCTCGCCGGCCGCGGCGACCCGAGCCTCTGGAGGTGTCGGGAGAGTCTGAACTCCATCCTCGCAGCCGCCAGCCTGGGGACACGACGACACTCTTCCGGCCAGGAGGGGTCCCCCACCTGCTCTGGAGTTTGTTGAGTAGCTGGTGGGGCCGCCGCTCAAAACTTTTACTCTTTGGGATCTGACTTTTCTGCGGTTCTTTGAAGGTCAAGGATAGGGAAATTAGGAACTTTGTTCTTTGCTTTGTCTTTGTATTTTTGATTGTTCAAACTTTTTACAGCAGTGAAACATAACACACTTTGAAAAGGATACTTTGGCTTTATTTTTAATTGAATTTCGAGCTTGATGTCTGCGATAGCAACCAAGTCACTCATCTCTTTGTGGAATCGGGTTTTAATAAAAGCAGCCTCAAAAGTTTTAGATCGTAGGAAAACGTTTGTGCCCGGCTCCCTCTGTTTCCCACAGATTCTACAAGCTAGACCTCTGGAGAGGATTAGCTAGTTCTTTGGGAGCTCCGCAGGCATGTGGCCTGGCCTCCTGGAAGTTATATTTTGCTCCTCTCCCACTGAAGCAGGACCATCTTGCATTTTCTTATGGCTTCATTTGTTCAAACAAAGGAACAAATAACTTTTATTTTGCTTTTGTAAAACCTGAACAATGAAGTGATAACAGTTTTCTGCAGTCATACACTCAGAATAATATACTGTCCCCTGGCCCCCTACTTGTCTCATGAAGGACACCCTAAAAACTTGTACATACTAAACAAACATAGCTGTTTGGTTAATTGGGTTTAGATGGCTTACGGTAGGTTGTCCTGCCAAGATTCAAGGAATAGCATTTTGCATCTTATTTTAGTTTAATACTTGTTTATGAAGTTAAGTTTGTAATGTGAATATCCAGTATTAAAATATGTATCATGGATAAGGCTGAAAGATTTTAAGATTTTTATTCCTTGGATTTACATTTCTTTGTCTTTTTCTTTTTTTCTTTTTGGTACGTGGGATTGAACTCAGGGGTACTCGACCACTGAGCCACATCCCCAGCCCTATTTTGTGTTTTATGTAGAGACAGGGTCTCACTGAGTCGCTTAGCACCTCGCCATTGCTGAGGCTGGCTTTGAACTCGCGATTCTCCTGTCTCAGCCTCCCAAAGTGCTAGGATTACAGGCATGCGCCACCGCTCCCAGCTCATTTCTTTGTCTTGAAGTAATTTTTGCAGGTGTCTGAATTTTTCCTGAACACAGAACTTGAGACAAGGTGTGGTTGTTGCAATATGCTCTCTTTATTAAAGATTAATTTTATGTCAAGTTATCTTTTGGGGTTTCTTCAAAAGGTAGAGAGTTTGTCTTTCTCCCAGGTACATACTATAAAATGAGAATTATTACAAGTTATGTGGCTCTTGAGATTACATTCAGTTTAGCAGGTGTGGTTCCTCTGATTATCTTTCACAGACTGTGTGGTGCGTGTGTGTGTACCAGCTTTGAAATCAGACTAACCCTTCAGTGTTTGCTTAGCTACCACTTTTAGTGACCACAGTTACTTTAAAAAAAAATTGTCTCTCAGTTTCATCATCTGTAAAATGGAGATGATAATGGTGTCTAGCTCTTAGGATGGTTCTGAGGATTAGAGTTACTGTTTATGATGGAAGCCAATAGTACAGTGCCTAGCTTGTAAGAGGTGCTAGATAAAAGCTCCTGATTTTGTGATACTGAGTAAGCAGAAGATTCTTTACCTTGAGATACATAAAAATATGAAAAAATTTCATTTAGTAGCCTCATGTGATATGTCTCTTCCTACCGTGATATCTTAAAAAGTATTTTTACTTAAAAAGTATTTTTAGAACTTAAGTATTCTTCATCTTTAGCTTTTAATATGCTTGAATTTTTATTCTAACATGAGTAAGGTCTTGTATTTTATTATTTTGGAAATTTATAACTAATTTATCAGGAAAAATTATTATGCCAAATAGTATCAAAATGGATAATCAGAATGTAGACAGTTGCCTTGATATACTTTTTTATTATGGTAAAATATACTTAACTTAAAATTTATCATTCTAACCATTAAGTTGTTTCTGTGGCATTGAGTACATTCCTTGATATGCTCTTAAAGGGATCCTAAAGATAACTTTGCATTATATTAAAAATGTGCAGATAGTGTTCATGTGTTTTCTCACCAAATGGTACAGAATCAAGTGGTTTTCTTTTATGTGGGACATGAAGTGGTAATTGGACCCAAAACCAGAAGTGGAAGATGGGTTTTAGTAGGCTAACTAAAAATAAACAGGCAAGAGCTGAGAATCACAGTAGAGCTAATGATAGGGTACTGCAGAAATGGGAATGATAATTACTCTCATTTTCAGATACCTGCCATGGTTAATATCTGTGGTTCTATGATATTTCTACAACTTGGTGAGGAGAAACTGATTAATCTTTTGTACTTGACACATTCTTATTTTTATTTATTAAAGAAGAGGTTATTTGCACTTGGAGAGACTGACTTTTTAATGATGCACTCATTGTATTTGATTGTCAAATAGAGTCAATTATCAAAAGCAAAAATTCTAACCATTTGAAAATCACATTAGGTATCTTTTGTTGACTACTTTCATTTGTGAAATGTTATATTCAAATGAGAATATATGTATATATAGTTTTTGAAAGAGCTTGGCTAACTCTAAAAATATTTGCTGTTCTTTTCAGATAACAATTTTATAAAAATTTCTGTACCTGCTGCTGAAATGGTGAAAACAAAACAAACCAAAAAAAACCCACTACATACCAAAACCACACACACTATTTGGCTGTGCCACATTAAGGCCAAAGTGCTTGACTTTGTGTGTGTCACTTAGTGGTAAGTGTTGCCACATGTTTGGTGTATATGTCCAGTTACAATGGAGCTGCTCTGTGTCCATACTGTGGAATATGGTATTCACCAAGCACATGTGGCTGCTGAACTATGCATGTGGCTTATGGGTCTGAGAAACTGAACTTAAAAAAATAATTATTTAATTTTAATTATGTTTAAATAGTCACATGTGCCTGGTGGCTACTGAAGTGCATTCAAACCAAATATTATCACATAGACTGTATATAGATTACAAATAACATATATGTTTTCTTTTTCTGGAGACAGAGTGCTGGGAATTGAAGCTAGGACCTTGTACATACTAAGCACATGGTCTACCATTGAACTGTACCCTTAGCACCATACAGCTAATATTTTCAAGGAAAACAATAGCTTATTTTAAAAAGTTGTATTGAAATGATCATGTGTTAATTTTCGAATTTATGGTATTTTATTTTTCAATGCAATAGAGACATTATAAATATTTCTATTTACTTTGTGATACTATAAAATAAAATCTAATTGTTTAAGCTTTTAATTTTGAACAAATAATAGGATGTCGCAGTATCTCCTTTAGCAATTTTACACTTGAATCAAATTATTGCCTATATTAATATTATTACCTAGTATTATCTAGTTTTGTTTGCACATATTTTCCAATCTGAAATTGTTTTGAAACTAACAATCTTTGAAGCTATCAACGTGGAACATTAGATTTATATGATATACTATGTTCTGAAAAAATTCCTTTCTGTTGAGTAATAATGTAGTAACTTAGATCAAAAAACTTAGATTTTTTTTTCTTTTTCTTTTTTTCTTGTGCTGGGGATTGAACCCAGGGCCTTGTGCATGTGAGGTAAGCGCTCTACCAACTGAGCTATATCCCCAGCCCAAGATCAAGTTTGATTCCAGAATCAAGTTTAGATTAGGCTTTTAAAGATTGGTTCCTGTTTTTATAGATTGTAATTCTCAAAGGCTGTTAAGCATAGCATCTATTTTTAAAAAATGTGCAAAACATCGCACATTTCATGTGCTATATAGTTAATTTCTTTGCCTTGTGACTTTGATTAAATTAATGAAAAGCTGAAAGATATTGTAATTTTCTGTATTTTTGCCTGGTTAGGAGAAACCAGGTTTAGACTTTATAAAGAAACTTGCACAAGTATGCACCTGCTTGCTTATATTTTAAAAAGTAAAGAGAATTTATCTGGAAGGGACACTGAAGGTCGTTTATTTATATTCTACTTCTCGGAAGAACTGCTTTCCTTACTCTTCGTTTCCTTCTCCCACCAGCAGACAGTGAAAAAGTAAAACCAACCTTTCTTTTCTGGAGCTTTTAAGGGATACTGTAGACCTTTATCTCTTGGTAATCTACCATAGTGTGTGGCACTCCTTAAAAAGTCTAAAGCTAATTTAACCCTGACCCATTCTTGAAGCCTTTGTTTTCCCATCTCTCTTCAGCTCAGATAGGATAAGTGCATATCAATACATGCTGGTATGATTTGTCATCCTCTATTATAAACTTTTTCCCAGCTTTCTCTACTAAGGAGTATTTTAAAGAATAAGAAGAATGAGGTATAAAGGTTTAGGAATCCAGAGTGTTCTTTTCAGTTCTTTCCATTTAATCAAGCCGAACATTATTTAAATACTTGTGTTTTGATGGTGTGCTAGGTACTAAACAGAACATTTTCTAAGATGGAATTGAGAAAAGAAAATGGGTAATATGAGTGGGCATGAGCATACACTTAAGTTGATGTGGTAGGTAAGACCTTAAAATCCTCCAGTTTACTGGAGTAAAATGGGGAAGTCTTGGTTACCAGAAAGCCCTTTCAGGGAGCGTGAAGTATTAAGGAGGACATGATTCTTAAAACACATAGCATATTGTTTTTTCAGAGGAAAATTGTCTTATCAAAGAAATGGAAATTCACACATTGTTAGATGATGATCAGGAAAACTAGTTTTTTACACACTTAGCAACTGTGGTCATTTTTTAGCTTTTTTCCCTCCATAAAATATAAAACAAATGATTTATTTGGATAATAATAGAACCAAATCTTCAGTGAAAATGTGCATTTGGTTGGTAAGTACCAGACTTTCAAAATATACATTGTTTTTCTAGAGTAAAATTTATAACTATTTTATTTAAATTTTAAACATTTCAATGAATTCCTAAAAATTCCTTAGGGTATGCAAGTGTAGAAAAGTAGAAAACGCATAATGAACAAACTATTGTGGAACACTAATTTAAACTGTTAGTGATAATAATAAAAAATGATTAAGGCAATTAACTTGTCTTCTACTGTAGAAGGAGCAGTTATATAAAAGCCCAGGGGATTGGAAGCCCTGCTCTCTAACTTTACTTCCAGAGCAGGCAAAGAGATTTTACTGAGAACTCACTCTAACAGTGCGCAGTAATTTAGGTTCCTCATCCTATCTAATCCCCTCATTATACTGTGAGGTTGATCTTCCCATTCTCATTCAACAGATAAGGACTTTAAGGCTCACTGGGTTTAAATAATTTGCTCCTGGTCATTACAGGGAAATGAGATTTGAACCAGGTTCATGTGCAAATACATATTCTGTTCAAGATTGCAAATGTCTAGGTTATAATATTTTGTATACTGATAGGACATACAGTAGTATAATATTCTTTTGGCTAATGGTAACTTCAGATATTGCTATTAAGAGAATAATTATTTTTTGGAGTAGAAAAAGAAAACAAACATCTTTCCCTGTCGAAATCCAAACTGGATGAAAAGATTGAACAGTCTCTTATCAAAGTTCAAATAAGATGGAGGTGTCTGCCTCCCTGTGGACAAGGAAACAACCTAAGAATTGATATTCTTATGCCATGACTTACATTTCAAATGGACAGAATTTCTAGGGACTCCTGCAGAGACCTGCAGGAAGCCCTGGAGGGCAGTGAGGCCATTACTTAGTGGGCAGTTGGGAGAGTGGCAAGAACTGAAGTGAGAGGACTTGGTAACATAAAAGTAGGTGGCATGGGAAGGGATGTGGCAGCCAGTTGAAGAGTTTTAGGTAGTAAAAGTGGCATCATCTAATTAAGTAGAAACGTTGGTTTTGTTGCTATGTGGAGAATGGATCTTAGAGGTGCTGCCATGAAAGACTTCGGTTGGTAGGAAGAGTGGAAAGGCCTAGAACTGGGTGTGGTGACAAACACCTGTAATCCCCACTATTTGGAAGGCTGAGGAAGAAGGATTGTAAATTTGAGGCCAGACTGGGCAACTTCGTGAGACCGTCTCAAAAAATACAAAAGGGCTGGGGAGGTAGTTAGAGGTAGAACACTTCTGAGTTAAGTCCTCAGTACCCTCCCCTCGCTGCTTAGAATTCTGCCACAGGAAAGTCTACAGACAGATGCCAAAAAAGAACAAAAGAGTGATTTCATTACATTCGGGGCCAGCTCATAGTAGGAACTGGTGGTGGATTCAATCAACTGAGTTTGCCACTTTTCTAACTTGGTCTGAGTGACAATTTGGAAGCCCCAAGGGTGAGAGAAAAAACAGTAGCACTTACCCAGGGTTGCAAGTAAGAGAGGCAGGAATAGTGGAAGATCTCTGCCATATTCACAAGTTCCTTCCTGGGAGACTGAAGAGAAACAACTTTCCATCTTACCAGAGAGTGATACTAGGCATAGAACCCAAGGCTTTGCATATGCTAGGCAAGACTTTCCCACTGAGCCATATCCTCGGCCCTTTTTAAATTTTTATTTTAAGACAGGTCTTGTGAAGTTGCTGAGGCTGGCCTCAGCTTCCTGAGTTACTGGGATTCCAGGTGTGTGGCACCATGCCTGGCTAGGTTTCTTACCTTTAGTGTTTTCGACTCCTTTAGTTCATTCAGCGCTCTGCCTCCCTGGTTGTCTCTCTGAGCAGCACTGTCTTTTCCCTCCCTGGAATTCCTCAAGATGGACTTCTTGTATAGCATTAAATATAAACTCCTTAGCCTAGGTATCATATTTCTTTGTTGTCTAAGCTAGTGGATTTCAGCCTTTTTGTGTCAGTAATACATTTCCATTCCAGAAATTTTAGCCACACAGTGGAAGTGATCAAAAAAGACTCAAAACACCAATGTTAGCATTTAAAGGGCTGCACTGGCCATGGCAGAGGAGTAGTGTGGGTGCCTTGCCCCCTGGAGAATCGCATCTGGTCCTCAGCAGTTCCTCTGCTTTCCTTGGAGTTGTGTTGTAGCTCAGGAAGATCTCCTTACTTCCCCTTATAGGGTCCTCAGGGGATCTCATTAGGGCCCTAAGCTTATTTAGGATGTTAGGTTTACCTCTTGCTCACAGTGAGTTGTTGCCTGTTGTATCTTGCTCTGCATGACCTGTTCTGCTCCATTGGACTTTGCCAACAGTGTGAGAGTGTGTGTATGTAAAACAAATTTTGTACACTTAAAGTTTTTGTAGCACATCTGTGGCTCTTGGGTTGAGAATTACCTAAAACAGCATGCTGGGTTTCCTCTTGTCTCTGTGCCTTTATACATGAGTCTTCTTTCTGCTTGTCTTGCTCATGCTTCAGGTTTCAGCTCAGTAGAGCTGTTGTGAAGTCATCTTTTCCCTGAAGGCGCCCCACCCCCCTCACTGGACCTTAAGCGTACCTCCATGAGGAAGCTCTCTCATTTCAGAGTAATTGTTTGCAGTGCTTCTTCATTGTTCTGTACACCTCCTACTTAGTACAGCATTTGACTCTTTGTGAATGAATACATATTTTTATTTTAAAATTTTCTGTGGTGAGGATGGTTCTTGCTTACATTTCATAGCAAAGTGGGAAGTAGAAAGGAAAGAACTAGAAGCAATGGATTGGCTGTACTCATAGCATCATGGATGGTCTTAAAAATAGAGTGCTTAGAGCCAGGCACGGTGGTGCACGCCTATAATCCTAGCACTTTGGGAGGCTGAGACAGGAGAATCCGAGTTCCAAGCCAGCCTTAGCAATAGCGAGACACTAAGCAACTCAGTGAGACCCTGTCTCTAAATTAAAAAAAAACTCAAGTAGGGCTGGGGAAGTGGCTCAGTGATTGAGTACCCCTGAGTTCAACCCCTCGTACCAAAAAAAAAAAAAAAAAAGAGTGCTTAGTAAATAAAAATAAAGAACAGAGTGAGATATATAACAGTATCTTTTTTTTTTTTTTTGGTACCAGGGATTGAACTCAGGGGCACTCGACCACTGAGCCACATCCCCAGCCCCATTTTGTGTTTTATGTAGAGACAGGGTCTCACTGAGTTGCTTAGTGCCTCGCCGTTGCTGAGGCTGGCTTTGAACTCGCGATTCTCCTGTCTCAGCCTCCCTAAGTGCTGGGATTACAAGCGTGAGCCA